>JAPUBX010002137.1:0-417238 GCA_028672205.1 Proteocephalus fallax | reverse complement strand
ATTCAAGAAATCATTGAAATCAGTCATTCCCAATGTGTCCCGATTTTTGGTATCACCAGAGCAGGTGAAACAGAAACTAAACGACAATTTTCGCATCTAATAGTTGTCATATTGCCTATTTTTACTGCTGAAAGTTTTGGTCCTCGTGACCTCAATAAAGCCACTACAATTATTATTATTTTCAGACCTTGATAATCAGAATGAAGGCTTTATCTTCGAAGCCGCAGACAATTCCGCGGTGCCTCACGGTGGATCTTTTTATCTCGGCGCTTGTCTACGCGTTCACGAAATCCATCAAAATCAAATATGGGGTGGCCTAAAGAGCAATCACGCATACTCATAAATATTAGTTTCCGCGGTTCTCTAGAAATTCCGATCGGAGTTTTCCGGCAAATTCAATGAAATACATCACACGAATGCTCAAGAAGATTTAAGAAAACTAGACGGCCTTTACTGGAGCAAATTGGGGACGAATCTTTGTACACAAAGATGCCATTGCGTCTACTGTATCAACTTAAATTTTCGTTTTTAGACCAAATATGGAGGTAGTTTATTATTAAACAGATGAAAAGCGGAAATTAGGCCTGAAAGATGGCCTCGAGATCTTTTCCTGTCTGTTCTGCGTAAATGTAAGTAAACAGACGACGAATTATCGAAATTGGTTAGAAAACTTTCTTTTGTGGGGGACTGCCTTTGTATAGTTATTAACTATTTAACCTGGAGTTAAATGGAATCCGCAGGACTTTCGCCATTAATTGACAAGTAAAACCTCGATTAAATACTCAAACTAATCGTCTCAGGAGACTTGGGATTTATAAATGCCGAACTTTAATTGAGAACGCAGTTAAACCTAAACGGCCAGAGTCTTTGTTAGTTATTATGTCAGCAGTTACCAACCAGCGACAGCAACTAGGTAGTATCCCCCTGTGTACGTCATGTAGATAAGAATTGTGGTTGCACCTCTGTTATCCGCACTGATGAAAATAGTTTCAGTTACAAAGATTACTTATTTATTGTTATTTTTACGTTTTAATATATAAAAATGTATGACTCAATCCTTGGCTCCATTAATCAAAACAAATATAGAAACATCATCTTAGCGGCCAAGGAGGTCGTAGCAATGGTCTTATTTGTCATGCCATCACAGCGGTTATCGAGATGCCATACGTCTGTGAAGACGACGATTCCGCAAAAATACCAAATTCGAAACCCCCCCATCTTTCTGTTCATCGAGGAAATGCTGTCCCATACCGTTTTACCTCGACTGGTGTGTGCATAAAAGTTGACCTACTTTTCTCGACCAATTGGAAGGAGGGAGGGGAGGTGTTGGGGTTCCCGGTGGTGGGGTTGTAGGTGTGGTTTAAATTATATGTTTCAATTTCCTGCATAACAAGAGACCTTATTTCGTCGTTGAAATTAATGGTATGCATTGGGTTTATGATTAGCTAAGATAGTTAAAATATTTTATCAGTCTTTTGTAAATTAGAAATAAATAATTACTGAAACATCGCAACAAGTATCATCAACTTTTGGGCGGAATTTGACTCTGTAAACAGGAATTAACTCGAGTCTGAAATGGAAGCGTGCGTCATTCCCAGAAACCCTATGAACCTTATAAAGTCCTTCTAACCGTTCACCTGAGCGTAAGTTTGCGTCTACGGCGAAGATCCCGAAGAGTTCCTCCTGATAGCGATCGCCAGACAAGGATGTCCTCTATAACCGCGATGATAAACTACGAAGTGGACTGCGAACTGTAACAAAGCCTCGACGATTATAACGGCGAACAAGTTACCTCGAAAGTCATCAACTACAATATTGCCACGCGAAAGAAGAGGTCCGTAGAGATAACCTTGCTGACAATGTTTCATGTCAATCGCGCAGCAGGAGATGGAAAGTATTTGTGCACTGGTGTCTGCGACGAATCCTGAACGCGGAATAAGACGTAGATGTTCAGACGTGGGGAATCTGCCAACCATCTGTCTGTATCGCCGTCGGCTGACGTGCTTTAACCAAGTTCTGAGCAACCAGCACGCTGATCAGCACTGTCAAGACGAACGACGAGTACTTAGTCCAAGAGGTCTAGGGGATTCGTCGTTAGAAGCGGAAATTAATCTGTATCTGCTCTGTCATGGATGCTGAAGTTAGCAAATATACACCGATTCCGACTGGCAGATGTAGAAAGATCGATCTTATTTATATCGAGAGAGCGACAGGGGACGCGAATGGGGTTGTAGAACAGATAGGTTTCAATTACAGTTTAAGAAATGCCAATTCTGGCATTTGCATTGATTATATGCCAGGGATATGTTTCTGACTAGAAATAGGTAATCGAATCATTCTGGTTTCGATGTTTTTAGACCTTTTGGTAGAGTTAATCGCCGTGATGTATGTGTATCCACTTGATCGCCTTTATTATATACCAGAAAGGCAAGATTTTCGAAATATTGTGAAATATGTAGCTACAAATTAAACATAGAGACTGTTCTATTTAACGTAACCTTATAACAACCGTACTTAAATGGTGTTATCAGGCATCACAATACCAATTCCACGGTCCCTAAAACATCACAGACGCGACACTTCAAACCGCCAAACCTGTAACCAACTAACTCCAATGCTATTACCCTTTCGTTGAACATCCCCTAGAGCACAGAAATGTCCGCTGCCTATTTGCTTATCCTTCTCTTCAGCATAAATCTGCTGAAGAACCCATTCGGCTCCCCTACTACTTCTACTCGGGCGAAATATGCACGGCGGATGAATTCGTGTACAATTTAACGCACAGTGTAGAGGCGGCCGCGAAATATGTCCGCGAGGTCAACACTGACGCAACGACCAAATTGGTAAAAGCTGAGGTTTACGGGTGCACCCTTCACGAGGATAATAAGGCCATTTACAAGAAGCAGTTGTTCGGAAAAATACACGTGATTATGTTCATGGATACTTTGCAATCTTTTGCAATGACAACTTTAACTCGCTTCTTAGGGAGGCATGGCATACCCATTTAAAATCAATCAGTCGGATACAAGTTGTTATGTTGTTATTCATGGGTTAACACAAGGAGGCGACTGTAATCTGATGAATGTGTGGATCTGCATTGGCGACCCGAACAAGATGAAACTGGATCAGTTTTACCAAATCTCCTTCATTTGCAAAACCTCCAGATTCGCCTCCGCATTCGCCGCCCCCTTGAACGTAAACGAGAATTGTCCCACCGACCCATCTGTTCACAGCCAGGCCACCTTGATGACATTATGCAATTGCTTCTGACGTTTCTGTTTTAGCGAGGTTGGCAACGCGTCGCCCTTTTCTATGGCACCCATAACAACGATGTCAGTCTTAACATAGGTCAAAGAGTTTTCAATTGGGAAAGCGATCAGGTTTTGGCTTTGCTATTAGCACGCCTTTTTAAAGAACGGATAATTTAGGGATTTGTGGAAGTGTAAATTAAGGTGACCCAAGACCTGTCAGCGTAAAATTGCATGACCTGGAAAGTTATTTTTGAAGGCGGAATAGATAGGGATGGTTGTCAATGTTGTTTGTTCATAGAGAAACTGTCGAGAAAACGTCCAACGTCTGGTTGTAAGTCAGCTGCAAGAACAGCGTGGGTGATTCGTTTACTGAATCATTTACCAAATCTGCTATTGACACATGCGTGTGCGATTTTGGGAGGGGAAGTGTCACCACCATTAAAAAAACTTGTTCTCCAATTTTTTTGGAAAGTCTGGTTGTTTTATATCAATATAAATAAATATAACAAATAATATCAATATATATAAATAAATAAATATAAATATATATCTATAGGCCTTTTTCATCCACTCTACGCATAAAGTGGACACTTGTTTTACCTCACCCTTTTTCATGGGTCTAGCATTTACTAATCGAAAACAGTTTACTGAATACCGAAAACGTTTTATTGTTGACGCAAGTCTATCTGAGACTTTTCAAAGGTGAAATCGCTGTCTCGAAGGCCTTTTAGCACAGGAAATCAATATATTAATATAATATATATATTCGTTGAATGGGTTATATGGCTGAATGTTAGTGACCATTAACCAGTATATTAAGTATTCTTCTGTTTCACAGTTTGTGCATTTAACAAAGAAACCACCAAATACCACTTCCACGACCCTTAAAAGTTCACAAACGTGACAACCTCAACACCCCGCACCGTCTAACAGGAGCCCTGTCCTTATGCGCCCACATCAATAGTGTTACTCTTTCGCTAAAAGTAGTGTCATCTAATACCCCGTGGAGCCATTGCACCGACAGTTTCCGCTGTCAGGTAGCTTATCCTTCTCTTAGGCATACATCTGTTGCCCATCGCGCCAAATAAACAACAGATAACTCCTCCCTTCGTGAATATCTACTATTTTGACTCGGAAGAAATATGCACGGCGTATAAATTGCTGTACAATTCACGTGAATTGCCAAGGCAGACGCAACGATCACATTCAAGGCTTATTTCCTAAGAAATTCGGTTTTTATGCGCACCCTGCAGAATCAGAACAGGGCCATGAAGATGTTGCAGTTGTTCGGCGAAATACAGGTGATTCTGTTCATCGATAATTCACAGTGGCCACTTTGCTGGTTTTCAAATAGGTCTCAGCCGTTGAATGCTTGTGAAAAGGTAAGAATAATAATCAGAAATATGGGTTTGATTTAGGGAAATTTTATCAATCGCTTACAATTATTATTAGTTGGAGGATCTGGCGTTTTACACTTTTGTTGGTTTTTTTATGACTGCCATGAACGTGCACGTTTACTAAAGTTTGCCATAATAAGTTCACGATGCGTCGAATATGGGAATATTTATGTGGGTATATCAATTGATATATAATAATGAAAGTTGCAATAATAAGGAGGCAGGAGTATTTCTCTCGAGTCTTGACGACCGGAGAGGATGATAGCTGAGTCTGAATGAAGTTAGAAAGAAAGAGAGAGAGAGAGAGAGAGAGAGAGAGAATGTTGAATCTCTTTATCCGACGTCTCAGCAACTGTGTCACAATGGGGCTTTCATTGCGTGATGCAATTAGTTGAAAGTGTGTTTTCATGGTCGTCTTGATTATCAACCCGAAAAGCAGCATTGCCCAATGTTTGAGACCACTAAGCAGCATACTGAACTTTACGGCTGTTTTACTACCGTTAATATAAAAAAAGAGATTGTTCCGTTTAATGTGCCACCAAACCACATCGTTCACGGCCCCTAAAAGAGCTCGTACGCGACACCCTTCACACCCCCACGCCGTCTCAATGAAACCCCGCCCTTATCCACTCACTTCAATGATATTACCCGTTTCGCTGCAACAAGCCTCATTTAACACACCCTAGAGCCATGGCACGGACAGTCTCCGCCAGCATGTTTGCTGATTTTTCTTTTCGGCCTAAATCTGCTGCTCGCCGCGGCAAATAAACAACCCAAACGGCCCCCCTACATAAATATCTACTACTTCGACTCGGGCGAAATATGCACGACGGATCAATTGCTGTACAACTTCACGCAAAGTGCCAAGGCGGCCGCCCAATATGTCCGCGACATCAACACAGACGCAACCATCCAATTCAAGGCTTATTTGATTAGTCATCAGGTTTTTGGGTGCACCCTGCAGGATGAGAACAGGGCTATTCGGATTCTGCAGTTGCTCGACGAAATACAGGTGAATATATAAATGCATTATTTACAATCGTGCAAGCTTCCATATACCTCTTGATGGTCCAGAGTTTTTCGTGACTGCATTCTTGTGAGGTTCAAATTTTTTAATCCAAACAGCACATAAAGAGTACGGCGAAGCGGTTTAGTTCCATAAATTCGTAATAATTTACTCGAAACGTTGTTTTGCGAACAATTGACTCAATCAGGCGAATTTCAACGGTGTCAAATGTAATAATTATGAGAAATGTTTACATCCCATTATCCCCCAAGCCCTATATAGACATTTGTCTGATTATTTAATTCATAGAGTTCGTGCAATTTTGCGATGACACGTTTCATGCGCAGTCCACGAGTATGGCGTTACCTAATATTTTCAAATCACTAGCATTAATACAAATCTCGACCATTCATGCCATCATTAAGAACCCATGCAATCAATTATATCAATTGTCGAAAGCATCTAGCACCGAGTCAATTACAAAACACTCAATAACGAGATGAACCCACGCAACCACAGGGTCTTTCAAGTTCGAGTTTCTTTTTCAAAGAAGAAGTCACTCATTTCGAATGGACAATCGTCATTTGTTTATCCATAACAAACAGAATTTCTGTATTTATGCATTGGGAACACACGACATTTCGCTTGGATTTGTGTTTGGTGCCCATTTTTACCATGGTTCATAAAGCCAAAATTATACTGAAAGTCCATCACAAATTTCACTAAAAGAATCGACATCTGTCAGCTTCGATGCAAAGTAATATTTCATTGTATCATTTATCATTCATAAATTGTAAAGTCTTTACTATTTACATAGATATATGAGGAAATTCCATTCAAAATTGATATTTCATTAGAATATTTTAAAAAATCAGGAACGCCCTGTATTTGGGGATTTTGTTGCAAACATAAAATAATTATATAGACGAATACGGGTTTTAATTCATCGTTTAAATACCGTCGCATAAAAATCCTTTTTTTAGATTAGTCAGAATCTTTCAAGTGGTTACGCTGTATTTTTGGGTCCAACCCTACGAGGCGACTGTAGTCTTGTCAATGAGTGGATCTCCATTGGCGACCCGAAAAAGGCGAAAGTGGACCAGTTGTACCAAATCTCCTTCAATTGCCATACCTCCAGATTCGCCTTCACATTCGCCACACCCCTAGGCGAAAATGAGAATGATCCCACCGACCCATCTGTCATGTCTGCCGTCGACTCGCAGCCCCTCAACCTCAACACCATTACACGCTCTCTTCTGGCCTTTCTCTTTCAGCGAGGTTGGCAACGCGTCGCCATTTACTATGCCACTAATAGCAACAACATCCATCTTCGTGGGGATGCCGAATTAATAGCTCGAACCCTTTCACAAAACAACTTCATCGTGAAAGACATTAATCATATTCACCACATGGTTGATTTAAAGGCGTCGGTGTCAAGAAGACAGGACGAACTTGACGGTAAACAATTGGTCGTGTTTTTTTGTTTCAAGCGATTAATTTGTGAGGCAGTCTTATAAGTTTTCGTTCCTTTGAAGCAATCATACTGGTTATGAGTCCACGTCTGGGGAGTCAATGTTTGGCAGCAGTTCGGGGTCTGTCGAGAATCCAACAGGGCCGGATTGCCCTGTTATTCGTCTGGCCCACGGGACTCCTTACCTACGACGCTCTCAGGTACTGGCGCTACGAACTTTCCAACACAGCTCCCACAGCAGCCGCTGGACAGTCCGCGTTCATATTCACCGTCCTACCTTCGGGCACCTTCTACGAGTCGGACTCTTTCGTTTTCGAACAGGTATTGTAAAGAGACACTAATTCGAGGATATGCGAGAGGAGTGAACAAGTGTTGCCGAACATTTCAATCTTCATTAACTGCATATTAAGCAGATCACGCATAGTCCGGCTTCTTTAGTATTGTGTATTTAGGTTAAAATTGGTAGTCCCAAATTCTATTCCCATTCAAATGTCTCTAAATGAATGATAATTGTAAGCGCTTTATTGAGGTCACGAGGACCAACATTTCAAGCAGAATATCATATTAAAATAATGTTTAATGCGAAAATTGTCTTTTAGTTCCTTCTTCACCTGCTCTGGTGTAACTAAAAATCGGGACGAATAAAGAATGACCGAATGCCATCGTTCTTCTTGGTATTGAACGGTATTGCCAACGCATTGGTCGTAGAGATTATTACACTTGGATGAACTTAAATAGAGTTCAAATCAACCATTGGTTACTTAATTGCGAGCCTAAAAGCCACTTCCCGAATGAAGGCGAGGGCGCATAGAGGTAAAGAAGGTGCGTGATTTGCACACATTATAATATCGCCATTATCGTCGACTTTCTATTAGAGTAAGCCGTGTCAACAGCGAACACACATTATAAAGTATTTGGGGAACCTCCGATGCATTAACGCGAGGATCCAGTCGTGCGCGCATAGGATAAAGTTTCTCTACGCTTTTGCACGCTTTTTGAGGGAATCAATTTCGCCGTAAAACCGTTTTTTGTCTAAACATTGCACCGTTAGTAAAACTGGATTTGATTTTTAGCGACATCTATTAAACAATATGCATTGTGTTATGGCCAATAAGAAGGCGGACTGTTTTGCGGGTAAACGCTGACTAAAGAAGCATCAGAGCAAATTCCAATCAATCATCGGATACATTAAGACCCTTATTTTTTCCTGGTAACTGAAGCAAATAAATCTGGCAGTAGCAAGTGCTGCCGCCCTAGCAATGCGCCTCATCCAATTGAACCTCGAAGCGGGCGGTGGACAACTGAACGCCTCTCAAGGACTCTTCGACCCGATGCGCAATAGAAATCAATTCTTTGTACCCACGCTCCCAAATATCACCTTCCAGTTCGACTCCTTCAACAATTTTCAAATTCAAAGCCTATTGGACGTGTTCGTCTTCGGGCTTGATCCAAAATTCCAACCACCCGAGGTACTCGATATGAAGACGCTGAAATCCAACTACCAATCGGTCTTCACACTAAGTGACGTCATTCGAAATCCATTGATTCTGCCGCAAGTTGTTAACATGAAAACGTGGCCGGGCGACGGTCTAGGTCCCACGAAAACTCCATGTTTGGCGGCTTCTTGTGACATTGGTAGGTGGTCAAGCCATCTATTCTTACCAACTATTCTAGGTTCCATGCAAACCTCCGTTATGTTGTTTTTCGCTGGCTTTATTCCTCTGGGTATCTACTATTTCGGAATACTCTCTGTGTACAGGTATGTTGATTATGGGTTCAGGATTAATTTGCGCACCCACATTAAGGAGGATGGAAAGCAAAACAAAGCGATTAACTGCCCTTAAACTGGTGTTTTTCGAGGACGACATAGAGTTTGCGCGCATTGACGAAGAGTTTGCCGCTTCGCAGCAGGATTCAGAGGTAAGCTTGTCCATTGAATTCTCACACCGTGGTATAAACGTCAGCAGATCGCACATCGTAGTATCCGTTTCATGAATTGTAATTAGTATGTATGGAATTTCCGACAAGATGTCGACTATTCATTCTGTTGAACGTCGCCCGGAAACTAAAGTGCGTTTCCACTCCAGAATGAATCCTCGAATTCCAGATAATAAAGGCTACTATTGTTATAGAACCAGGATTAGGTCCAACCAGTTAGGAACACGTAAACGAGCGCAATATAATCCGGACTTGTGGTCTCGAATATTTCCGTCAATTGACTTCACCCTTTATAGGCGACGGAGAGCTTATTGTCTTCGGAACCCTGTGGGAGGGAGGAACCATCATTTCATCGAATCATTTCAAATAGCCCATCCGCTTCAAGAATCTTTTCAAAGAGCGGAAATAGACGCAGCAAAAACGTCGCTTACATTAACGTTAGTATCGATTGGTTCCTTGATTCAATTGGTCACGTTTCTTCAATTCATTTGTACGCGTTTTGATTGCGCGTTTGTAGGGTGAACCGGTTTTCTTGAAGAAAATGCCCCTGGTCAATGTCATTCTCGACACGAAACTTGTCAAATTTGCAATCGGATTACGGGAGGTTCGACACAAAAACATAAACGCCTTCATCGGGTGTTACATCACCCCCGACTCATACAGTCTAATCTTCGACCACGTCGACCGCGGCAGTCTCAGAGTAAGACAAGATTTTGTAAACCAATTTATGAACACCTTTGGTCAAAAGAACCCTGGTGTCGAGCATTGAGGGCAAGAACAATCGTTCAGAGCAGGAACTAAAAGGCACTGTTATTTGCATTCTACGGAGTTTGTGACAAAATGTGCCTTTCTTATTAGGATGTCCTTGAGAATAAAAGCATTACACTGGACTGGGAGTTCAAGGTTTCTCTTCTCGCCGACCTGGTGATGGTGCGTTGATTCCTCTGACAAATTCTCGCAAATACCACATCGCCAGGTGTTACGTTTTGTTGCAGGGAATGGAATATTTGCATGCAACTAGCCTCCGAGTTCATGGCCGCCTGAAATCAACGAATTGCGTAATAGGTGGTCGCTGGGTCTTGAAAATTACTGATTTCGGAATGCCGGATTTCTTCAAGCTCACTAAAACCGAGTCGGTCGCTTTATCGAAAGGTTGGTTTCAATTTCATCTTATCTTTCGATAAACAACTGGAAAACGGGTTTCATTGAACTTAGCAAATAATATTACCATGTGATCCGAAAGAACGGTTTCCTTGAACAAACCTAGATCGTCTTTGGACCGCCCCAGAACTCCTGAGAAATGACTCTCTGGAAGTGCAAGGAACACGGCCTGGCGACGTTTACGCCTCCGCCATAATCATGCACGAAGTCATCTTCTTGACTAAACCGTTCGGTTTGCCCGATACTTCGGCCGACGAAATCCTCGAGAGAGTGAGAAACGTCGAGGCGCCGCCCTTTCGTCCACATGTGAGTTTGGGTAAAGCAAATTATGTATTCAGTGTGCAGCACATATTCTACGATCAGTTAAATATTCTCGGGATTAAATTAAAACAGCGATGACAGAAGTAAATGACACTTATCGTTTGTGTAAATGTATAGATTGGACAATGTGATTGTCCACCAGCATACATGGACATTTTGCTGCAGGTTTGGGATGAAAATCCAGCACATCGACCGACTTTCAAAGAAATAAATGAACAGGTTAATCGGCTCTCTCGGGGAAGGTAAGCGAGTTGTTGATTCCTTTATTTTGCCAATTTTCTATGTGATATATCGCAGCATTTCGGAATCTCCCCATTCTTTAGAAAAACCAATATTGTGGAACACATGTTCAAGATGATGGAGAAACACTCGAGCGGTCTGGAGGAAATGGTTAGACTGAGGATGGAGGAACTGGAAGGCGAAAAGAAGAGGAAGGAGGCTCTTATCAACCGCATGCTGCCACCGTGAGTTTAATCAAACGCTATATTGTCTCAGCGACCTCTTTCTGTTGCAGTGCGATGGTGTGGAAGCAATGACATGAACCCATTTGTGTCCATAATGTTGAATAGTTCGGTTTAACATAACATTATTGTGTTGATGATTAGCGATTATTTGTAAATCAGCACCTTCACTGAGTCCACGTTTCATTTGTCAAGTGTGGTAGCAGATGCCCTCAAATCCGGAGTCGCCGTCGCACCGGAGACCTACGACGAGGTGTCCATCTACTTCAGCGATATCGTCGGCTTCACGACCATCTCGACAATGTCCACTCCGTTCGAAGTTGTCGCACTTCTTAATGACCTCTATACTTTGTTTGATGCAATCATATCACACTATGATGTCTACAAGGTATAGTGATCCTTTCTGATTCTATCAACCGAAATGCATTAGGGACATTTCATTTGTGTTGAAACTTTCTTCTTTCCGTGGATTTCCGTTTTTAGGTCGAGACTATCGGCGACGCATATATGGTGGCGTCGGGGCTTCCGGTTCGCAATGGCCGTCGACATGCCGCAGAGATCGCAACAATGGCATTAGACCTTCTCAGCGGCTGTGGAACGTTCACAATCAAACACCTGCCGGATGTGCCGCTGCGTCTGCGAATCGGTCTCCACACTGGTTTGTCAATTACCTCAAATAACTCCATCTCATTACTCTGCTTCGAAAAGAGTCCCATCAATGTTTGGTTTCAAATTGCCCCAGATAACGAACCATGCAAACCGTTTTTTTTCATTGTCAGGACCGTGCGTTGCAGGAGTGGTTGGTCTGACTATGCCTCGCTACTGTCTTTTCGGTGACACCGTGAATCAGGCTGCACACATGGAGGCATCGGGTGCAGGTTTGTTGGGAATATATGATTATTCCGAATTCCACAAACAGCATTTAGGATACATGTGAGCAAGGAAACGAAAGTTGTTCTCGACGAAATCGGCGGTTGCAACCTGCAAACTCGCGGCACTTTGAAATTCCAAGGTGGAGTCACTACCACAAGTTATTGGCTCGTGAGCAGCGACAATTTTCACAAGCCCCTTCCGGAACCGCCTCCTCTCGTTCCGTAAGCAGTAATTTAACTTTATAAGTTACACCGTTTATTAACGGCATGCTTAATGGCTACTTTCGAACAGATTGTCATCTGGGAGTTTTTTAAACATTTAGTAGCTTAAAGGATCCGCTTAAGACCGGCGTATATGTTTGATTGCACGCGAAACTAAAGAATTATGCATTTCTAATTATTCAAATGAAATTAACTATTATTAAAACAGAGAGTATAATACCTGGCCTATGCTTTCCCTAATATTATAAATGTTCAAATAACTAATGTTTCGTTTTTGAAGTGGCGATTCTCACGGGTAAGTCGCGTCGAGTTAGCGCAACATATTGTCCACATTGTAACAGAGGTTTTATTTTTTTTTGAAGATTGGCCAGTCTTCTACCACAACCAAAATTGAATCCATTCGACAAAACAACAACAAACGAAACTCTTTGAAGCCGCAAGTCGACAACAACCATCAACATGCCCACAGACATCGCGCAAAATTCCTGAACATTCTAAACACAGTTGCATTCATAACACCACACTCATGTCGTCTTTAATAATAATAATTGTAGTCATTAATGAATGCTTCCATTATTTAAGTCCGCTGGGGTGATGCTCGTAAATGTTTTCGTCAAACAATGACATCTCGCACACATATATTGTGTTCTTTTTTTGCTCAATGTGTTGGTTTATTATGATTTTCAGACGCATGGAAACCAAGTCTACAGCGACCGGCTATGCTGAGTACATCGCAACAGTAATCCATGCAAACTTTATTTTTGGTTCAACCGGGCTGGTAATGCATGGCCTCGAGTGTTTCATCAAGAAAGTAAAATTAATATTATTAATATTGTTATCGGTCGTTTATCTTCTGAAGTTTTTGAGGATTATATACGACCTATTGAATGAGATTTTGTAATTTGGAGTCACGAATCAACTTTTATTCAATATAATATCTGCACCATTTACTTATTAGCCCGAGTTTCGAACAGCTCTTGCGATTTTCTTCGAGTCCGATTGTCTAGAACGCGGTCATTTCAAGACACGTTGGAATATCGGGGTCTAAGACAACTGTTTGTTTGCATCCATGACATGCGAATAAACGATTAATCGATTTTAGAAGAAGTGGGAAATAGAGAGTATATTTTAAAGCAATTGAATATGCGCGTTTTTATCTCAACTAAGTATTCAATTTATCCATACGCTGCTCACTACTGCTCTATTTAAACCTGCCGGAGCCGCCTGTCTTCAAGACACCTGACCCCGGTACATCAATCGGCATTACTTCTTTATACCGGACAATTTGGAATGATGCATACATTACTGACGATTTTAATGTCGCGACGTGCACCATTATCAGCGGTTGAAATCGAAAATAAATATTTTTAGCGATGCCGCTAGTTGTATTGTTTCATCTTCATTTCTCTCTATCTCAGCGCCTTTTCACCCGTTCACGAAATCCATCAAAATCAAATATGAAGTGGCCCAAAGTCTAATCACGCATACTCATGAATATTAGTTTCCGCGGTTCTCTAGAAATTCCGATCGGAGTTTTCCGACAAATTCGATGAAATACATCACACGAATTCTCAAGAAGATTTAAAAAAAGAAGACGGCCTTTACTGGAGCAAAAATGGGGACGAATCTTTGCAAACAAAGATGCGATTGCGTCTACTGTATCAACTTAAATTTTAGTTTTTAGACCAAATATGGAGGTAGTTTATTATAAAACTGATGAAAAGCGGAAATTAGGCCTTAAAGATGGAGTCGATATCTTTTCCTGTCTGTTCTGCGTAAATGTAAGTGAACAGACGACGAATTATCGAACTTGGTTAGAAAACTTTCTTTTGTGGGGGGACTGCCTTTGTATAGTTATTAACTATTTAACCTGCAGTTTAATGGAATCCGACGAACTTTCGCCATTAATTGACAAGTCAACCTCGATTAAATACTCAAACAAATCATCTCAGGAGACTTGGGATTTATAAATGCCGAACTTTAATTGAGAACGCAGTTAAACCTAAACGGCCAGAGTCTTTGTTAGTTATTATGTCAGCGGTTACCAACCAGCGACAGCAACTAGGTAGTATCCCCCTGTGTTCGTCATGTAGATAAGAATTGTGGTTGCACGTCTGTTATCCGCACTGATGCAAAATATGTCATATTTGTTATATTTCTTGGCTTATAAAAAAATACAAATACTTATTAGGATTATTTTTTATAATCCACTACAGTGCTGGATCGCATGAGTTCGATATAGTTTCAGTTAGAAAGATTACTTATTTTTTGTTATTTTGAAGTTTTTATAATTTAAAAATTTAAGACTCAGTCATTGGCTCCATTAATCAAAACAAATATAGAAGCATCATCTAAGCGGCCAAGGAGGTTAGCAATGGTCTGATTTGCCATGCCATCACAGCGGTTTTCGAGATGCCATACGTCTGTGAAAATACCAAATTCGAAACCCCCCCATCTTTCTGTTCATCGAGGAAATGCTGTCCCATACCGTTTTACCTCGACTGGCGTGTGTATAAAAGTTGACCTACTTTCCTCGACCAATTGGAAGGAGGGAGGGGAGGTGTTGGGTTTCCCTGTGGTGGGGTTGTACGTGTGGTTTAAATTATATGTTTCAATTTCCTGCATAGAAGAGACCTTATTTAGTCATTGAAATTAATGGTATGCATTGGGTTTATGATTAGCTGAGTAAGTGAAAATCTTTCATCAGTCTTTTGTAAATTAGAAATAAATAATTACTGAAACATCGCAACAAGTATCATCAACTTTTGGGTGGAATTTGACTCTGTAAACAGGAATTAACTCGAGTCTGAAATGGAAGCGTGCGTCATTCCCAGAAACCCTATGAACCTTCTAAAGTCCTTCTAACCGTTCACCTGAGCGTAAGTTTGCGTCTACGGCGAAGATCCCGAAGAGTTCTTCCTGATAGCGATCGCCAGACAAGGATGTCCTCTATAACCGCGATGATAAACTACGAAGTGGACTGCGAACTGTAACAAAGCCTCGACGATTATAACGGCGAACAAGTTACCTCGAAAGTCATCAACTACAATATTGCCACGCAAAAGAAGAGGTCCGTGGAGATAAGCTTTCTGACACTATTTCATGTCTATCGCGTAGCAGGGGATGGAAAGTATTTGTGCACTGGTGTCTGCGACGAATCCTGAACGCGGAATAAGACGTAGATGTTCAGACGCGGAGAATCTGCCAACCATCTGTCTGCATCGCCGTCGGCTGACGTGCTTGAACCAAGTTCTGAGCAACCAGCACGCTGATCAGCACTGTCAAGACGAACGACGAGTACTTAGTCCAAGAGGTCTAGGGGATTCGTCGTTAGAAGCGGAAATGAATCTGTATCTGCTCTGTCATGGATGCTGAAGTTAGCAAATATACACCGATTCCGACTGACAGATGTAGAAAGATCGATCTTATTTATATCGATAGAGCGACAGGGGTGGTTGAACAGATAGGTTTCAATTACAGTTTAAGAATGCGAATTCTGGCATTTGCCTTGATTATATGCCAGGGATATTTTTCTGACTAGAAATAGGTTATCGAATCCTTCTGGTTTCGATGTTTTGAGACCTTTTGGTAGAGTTAATCGCCTGTCTCGAAAGCGCCCAAGTTCACTCCCTTTTTCGCTCATTGTCCGTGGACGCCTAGGTTTCGCGGGATTGTGGTACGATTCTGAAACAGATAGTGTCCACCTAACTAGCGCCCTATCAAGCTTCGTCATAATGGTGTCTCGGCAACCAGTGAGCTGATCCCATCAAACGCCAAAGAGAAATCGGCATTAGAATATGAAGAAGCATTGTGACGACGTTTTCGGGTTGCGCTGCACCGGACCGCACTAACAAACAGTATATTGCATGCAATAATGACTAAAAACCTTGCTCAGTCCGACTGCCAGTGTCACCTTCTTAATCCGGTTCAAACACCAGCTTAACGAGGGTTGCCTTCTACTTATAACTGGTCGCCGATATATTCTCGTGTTTGCAACAGCTATGCATACCAAACCAATACCAAATTTCTGTTTTCCACAAGCATTTCGGTTAAATGAAAGCCTTCATCTAATATGAGATACAGATCGACTGACCTGGAATTTAGAAACTATGGTGTTTGGCGAATTTCAAAATGCCGCAACACTAATGTCTGCCAGATAGCTCTCCTGGTATATGGTTCGATTAAGCTTTTTCGTCTTTTACGATAAAACGGGAAACGAAATGGAAACCTACAGCGATTCCCGATTGTTGGTTATAAATCGAATGGGTAATCGTACTTCTCACTTTGGGGTACTTATTCCGTGATGCATGTGTTACCACTTGATCGCCTTTATTATATACCAGAAAGGTGAGATTTTCGAACGTTTGTGAAATATTTAGCTACAAATAAAGCATTAACGTAACCTTATAACAACCGTTAAGTACTACAATGGTGTTATCGTGCATCACAATACCAATTCCACGATCCCTAAAAAAATACAGACGCGACACTCCAAACCGCCATACCTGGAACCAACTAACTCCAATGCTATTACCATTTCGTTGAACATCCCCTAGAGCACGGAAATGTCCCCTGCCTTTTTGCTCATCCTTCTCTTCAGCATAAATCTGCTGCCCGTCGCGCCAACTAAAGAACCCAAACGGCTCCCCTACTAAAATATCTACTACTTCGACTCGGGCGAAATATGCACGGCGGATCAATTTCACGCACAGTGTAGAGGCGGCCGCGAAATATGTCTGCGAGGTCAACACTGACGACACGACCAAATCGAAAGCCTTTTTGGTAAAAGCTGAGGTTTACGGATGTACCCTTCACGATGATAATAGGGCCATTTACAAGAAGCAGTTGCTCGGCAAAATACACGTGATTATGTTCATGGATACTTTGCAATCTTGCGCAATAACAACTTAAACTCGCCTCTTAGCGTAGCATACCTTTTTGAGACCAATCAGTCGGATACAACTGGTTATGCTGTTATTCATGGGCCAACACTACGAGGCGACTGTAATCTGATGAATGTGTGGATCTGCATTGGCGACCCGAACAAGCCGAAACTGGACCAGTTTACCAAATCTCCTTCAATTGCCAGACATCCAGATTCCCCTCTGCATTCGCCGCCCGCTTCAGAGAAAACGAGAATTGTCTCACCGACCCATCTATTCACAGCCAGTCAACCTTGACGACACAAAGCAATCTCTTCTAATGTTTCTGTTTCAGCGAGGTTGGCAACGCGTCGCCCTTTGCTTTGCCACCCATAACACAACGATGTCAATCTCCATGGGGATGCGGATTTAATAGCTGTGCATCTATCAAAAAAAGGGCTTCATTGTGAACGACATTTATAATATTCACCACATGGTGGATTTAGATGCGATGGTGTCAGGACGAAGTAGACAGTAAGCGATTCTTCGGTTTGTTGCAATACTGCTTCTTTGGTAGCAATCATTCTGCTTGTGAGTCACCGCCTCGGAAGCCAGTTCAGGATCTGTCGAGAATTACTCTGCTTCGAAAAGCGTCCCATCAATGTTTGGTTTCAAATTTCCCTAGATAAACGAACCATGCAAACCGTTTTTTCATTGTCAGGACCGTGCGTTGCAGGAGTGGTTGGTCTGACTATGCCTCGCTACTGTCTTTTCGGTGACACCGTGAATCAGGCTGCACACATGGAGGCACGACGAAATCGGCGGTTACAACCTGAAAACGCGCGGCACTTTGAAATTCCAAGGTAGAGTCACTACCACAAGTTATTGGCTCGTGAGCAGCGACAATTTTCACAAGCCCCTTCCGGAACCGCCTCCTCTCGTGCCGTAAGCACTAATTTAACTTTATAAGTTACACAGTTTATTAACGGCATGCTTAATGGCAACTTTCGAACGCATTGTCATCTGGGAGTTTTTAAATCTTTAGTAGCTTAAAGGGTCCGCTTAAGACCGGTGTATATGTTTGATTGCACGCGAAACTAAAGAATTATACATTTCTAATTATTCAAATGAAATTAACTATCATTAAAACAGAGAGTATAATACCTGGCCTATGCTTTTCCTAATATAATAAATGTTCAAATAACTAATGTTTCGTTTTTGAAGTGGCGATTCTCACGGGTAAGTCGCGTCGAGTTAGCGCAACATATTGTTCACATTGTAACAGAGGTTTTATTATTTTTTGAAGATTGGCCAGCCTTCTACCACAACCCAAATTGAATCCATGTGACAAAACAGCAACAAACGAAACTCTTTGAAGCCGCAAGTCGACAACAACCATCAACATGCTCACAGTCATCGCGTCAAATTCCTTACCATTCTAAACACAGTTGCATTCATGCCCGAGATAAACGAACCATGCATACCGTTTTTTCATTGACAGGACCGTGCGTTGCAGGAGTGGTTGGTCTGACTATGCCTCGCTACTGTCTTTTCGGTGACACCGTGAATCAGGCTGCACACATGGAGGCATCGGGTGCAGGTTTGTTGGGAATATATGATTATTCCGAATTCCACAAACAGCATTTAGGATACATGTGAGCAAGGAAACGAAAGTTGTTCTCGACGAAATCGGCGGTTACAACCTGCAAACTCGCGGAACTTTGAAATTCCAAGGTGGAGTCACTACCACAAGTTATTTACACCCGTGGTTATAAATAATAGGTGCCAGCACTTTATTGAGGTCACCATGACCAAATATTTCAGCTTAAAACAAGACAGTATAACAAGTAATGGATATGAAAATTGTCTTTTAGTTCCTGCTTCACCGGCTCCCGTGAAACTAAATATCGCGAAAAATAAGGAATGGCCGAATTGCGATATGCCGTCGTTCTTGTAGGTATTGCCTAGTCGAAGAGATTTACACTTGGATAAACTTGAATAGATGTGATGGGAGGGGTCATCTAATGTACGAGCAGCGAAGATTGCACAGCTGGTGAAGTGGCGTTGAGCAATAATCTCTTGGATGGAGAGCATAGGCAGGCCACTAGAAAATTAGATTGTTATAAAAGCCTACGGATAGCTTAACGGTATGAACATTTGGTGGCATGACCCGGGAATCAAACAAAGATTCCTCATCAACAGGACGAGGATGCTAACCGCTAAACCGTCTCGTCATTTTCTCTAGCTATCTAGTTCCAGATTATAGAAAACTCATTGGGTTATACAAACCATATTTATTCAACAATTAAGATACCTCGGATTTAAGTAAATCGCAGCAAATTTAGCCACGTAACTTCCTCGGAGAAAACCATAGCAACAAAAAATACATTGATAGTCCAAGAAAAGGGTATGCCGCCAAGTGGCCGAATTCCTGCGTGTCCAAAGTCAACCGATTGCGCCAAAAGCTGTTTTAGTTCATAATGCCAAGTGAATGAAGCGATCTACAGCAATTGCGCCGAAGAGCGAAAGACCGATACCACGATTGGCCTTGAAGTATGCCAGGCAACTGTTCGGATTGCTCAGGTTCGTCTTTTTAATCTATCGAGTCAAAGACAAAATTATGCTTCGTAAAGTTTACAAGATAGTAAAGTCAACCTGTTAGCTTAAAAGAAAAAATGCAATAAAATCCGCGTGCGTATCATTAAAGACATCTTTCAGAAATAATAACCACAACTTACCATGTAAATTAACCGCAGCATTGTTAGACCGGTTCCAGCGAAGTATATCATTCCGCAGTCTGCAGCGATTCCAGAAAGAGCAAGGCAAGAGGCCATACACGCTGCGAATCCATACAGCCACGACTTGCTGTTGTCTCCGAAAAGAATGGCAGTTGACTTTAGTCCCAACTCCTTGTCATATTTAATGTCCTAAAAATAGAGAAAAAATTACATAACACTGTACATGCGGCGTTGGTTAAGAAAATCAAACGCAAATTAATCAAAAGCAAAATCAAACGCCAAAAAAATGCTTGCTGAACATCAACGGCGTGCGAATAAGACGGTGCGTTGGGTGAAACCAATTGGACATGCAGATGAATTGAAAGACGATGGTCGCACTCACTTGAAAAGAATAGACTGAGTCAAAAAGAACAGTCTGGCATACACCGGCCATATAAAGCGGTACGCATATGGCAAAAGAGAAGGTATTCACTGCTGTATAGCCGAGCAGAGCGCCCCAATTAAGAGTAAGGCCTAGTAATGATGAATAATAAACGTATGAAACCTACCCAGCATAAGTTGAGGCCAGAAGGTGAAACGCTTGAAGAGTGGGTAAGTGAACACCAATCCCAAGCAACATGATCCCACGAATATGCTATGGGGATTAAGTTGCAGCAGAATATTGTTACTATGGCACCCATAACAACGATGTCAGTCTTAACATAGGTCAAAGAGTTTTCAATTAGGAAAGCGATCAGGTTTTGGCTTGGCTATTAGCACGCCTTTTTAAAGAACGGATAATTTAGGGATTTGTGGAAGTGTAAATTAAGGTGACCCAAGACCTGTCAGCGTAAAATTGCATGACCTGGAAAGTTATTTTTGAAGGCGGAATAGATAAAGAGATGGTTGTCAATGTTGTTTGTTCATAGAGAAACTGTCGAGAAAACGTCCAACGTCTGGTTGTAAGTCAGCTGCAAGAACAGCGTGGGTGATTCGTTTACTGAATCATTTACCAAATCTGCTATTGACACATGCGTGTGCGATTTTGGGAGGGGAAGTGTCACCACCATTAAAAAAACTTGTTCTCCAATTTTTTTGGAAAGTCTGGTTGTTTTATATCAATATAAATAAATATAACAAATAATATCAATATATATAAATAAATAAATATAAATATATATCTATAGGCCTTTTTCATCCACTCTACGCATAAAGTGGACACTTGTTTTACCTCACCCTTTTTCATGGGTCTAGCATTTACTAATCGAAAACAATAAGGCACCAGAAAGTTGCAGACCCAGAAATATCAGTGAATTTAACAAAGAAACCGATCCTCGTGCGATTGGGCGATTCTTTGTACGAAGGACACGGGAATCAATATCCTTATCAATCATATCGTTGATTGTACATCCAGCTCCTCGCATAAAAATCGACCCGGCTCCAAAAAACGCCAGCATCAAAGGGTCGGGGAGACAACCTGGGGACGCAGCCATCGCTATGCTCCATGTGCTTGGTAAATACACTAACCATGTGCCTGTTGGCTTATCGAACCGAGCAAGCTCCATGTATGGGTGCACTCCTTTGGGAAAATACTGAAACCATAGAGGAAGCTGTGGTTTTGAGGTACATATGATTCTTGTCCTCGAAAGAAACATATGAAACAAACTAGGATATCGAATAGACCTGGCAAATACACCAAAAAACATCCCAGATCACAAGGCGACCGCCAATTAATGAACCAATCAGTTAACACAATTGCAAGAATCGGCTTTTTTGACCTTGATTAATAAAATGGTGCGATTTAAATACTTTCAATGGGAAATTACTGAAGAACTACTAAATGTTTGCAATAGTTATTAGATATTAACGATATCGTTATTTAAAATTTATTGGATTTTGCATAAGGCAATCCAGTTAATGCTCGGAATATATGTCTGCTGAATCGTTTAGATGTCACGGAGTGTCCTCTCCGTTTGCTACTGTAGATTTATTGTCAAACAATTTTCCGCGTCCCCATACTTACTAATTTATTTAACGATTCCGTCATAACCGCTAGCCCCCAGATATACTTGCACATGGAAAAAACTAATATGTTGTACGCTGCAGGCGTTACCGAAATTTTCCAATTTCACCAGAAACCAAAATTATTAACATATTCAAAACAATTTTCATTAATTCATTATCACTTGCTGTAACAATACTTTATTTTACACGAAGATTGTCAAAGTAATGTGACCTGATAGGTTGTCGAGCGCTAGTATCACATAGGCCGACAAATTCGCTGTCCTAACGTCGCGGTTTCCGAACATTTCAGAATATTCCCTAATATCCATCGGAGTGCCAAAGGTGACATCGAATTTCAGCTTAAACAAACCGAAGTCACAATATCAACACCGGCGTCGACGAGGCCTCATCCTATGTTAAGACCAAAATGCTTTAACTAAACGAGGCTAGAGTTAAAACATGACGCCTAGAGCCAGGGCTTTGGTGGATGCGCAGCTTACATCGTGGTTCGTTGATAAACAAGTGTAGGAACGGTCCAAATAGCCTTTAGCTCATGAACCTCTTGTTGAAGAGAAAGGGAAACGGGCACAGACGCCCAACAGCACGATCATTTCGGTCGTTTCAGGCAATTAAAACCAGCACGTTAATTTATACTGCGCTGACTAATCGTGTTCCAGTGCGCGGGAGCGCATTCATCACTAAAATGCCGCATTTTTCGCCGTCATTCACTCACAAATCATATTTTATGTAGAACTAAAATTTATAAGGACTTATAAATATAATGAAGCATTTCAAGTGTTTGGGGAACTAATCTCTTCTTTTCCATAAAGAACGATCCGTGTGTTTTTGTAACTATAATACATTATTCCACATTATTGTGGCAACTGTTTGTGATAGAATTGTATGGAGGGTTTAACTAACCCTTAAAAGAGAATAGACGAATTGTCTGTATCACCGGTATAACTCAAATAGCTAACCGAGACCTTTAACGAATGAGAACACGTGGAATAGAATATTCTTTAAAGTGCGTTCCAATACTCAGCATGGTAAAACACAACCACGCCGATTTGGTGAGGTCAGCATTAGCACTGGTCGTCAGAAATATTTCAGGTTAACGTGAAAATGAATCGTTCACGGCAAGAGCATAGTATTTGCCGAGAAATGGTCCACAATAATCAGCATGTATTCGTTGCCATGGCTCACAGGACCCTGGCCATGGAGACCATTTAGAATGCCGTGAGGGCAACTTGTGCCGGAAGTCATCACGCCGGGCAGCCGTTCGTCGGATATCGGCTTCACGTCCCGGACACCAGCATGAAATTCTTACCAATGACTTCATTTTATCAACACCAAGATGACCGGAGTGAAGATCGCCAAGAACAGATTTACGCAGCATTGGTGGCACCACAATAAGGTCTTCATAGCATAAAAGACCTTCAGGAGTGGAACACAAATCGTCCCTCCGAGAGTTAAAATGTGGAAACTTCTTTTTGTCTGCATTATTCCAGCCCTTTCTGGGTGCCGTTAGAATCCTCTTGAATGCAAATCGCTTCTCCGAGATGAGATCATCGCGACTCACCGGTAGTGGTTGTAGCAGGAGAGACGAGCCTTCCGTAATCTCCTCTATAGTAGCAGTTCTGTATAAGTAATCGACATTCTGGATATGTTTGGCAGGCCGATGAACCACGTCATAATTATAGGCGCTCAAAGCGAGACGCAACCGTTGCACCATAGTTGCAGAAGCCTTTGACAATAATTATTTGGATTGTAAATGAATTTCAAGGGTTTTTTGTCAGACACAATCGTGAATCGTCTGCCGAATAAGTATTTATGCAACCGCATCACAGCCCAGAAAACCGAGTAGGCTTCGCGATGCGTTTGGGCGTATCCATGTTCAGCTGTGGATAAACGCCGTGATATGCAGACAACAGGTCGGCCCTCCTGCTCCAACACAACAGCTATGCCGGAGGGCGACGCATCAGTAACCAGTGTTTAATGCATTCGTGGTACGAATGGTTGTAGGATAGCTTCTGAATTCGAAAAAGCAAGCAACTTTCGTAATGTCTGATTATGCATGGAAATCCATCGGAAGGTTTGCGAATTCTGAAGCTCAAATAAGCAATCATTGATACCAGCAAAATTCTGTATAAACCGCGAATAGTATTGTATGGCTCCCATAACAGAGCGTAATTGACTGCAATTGGACGGGGACTGCATTTCCACCAAAGAATTCAGTCTTTTCTTGTCTGGGTAAAAACCAGACCCATCGACAGTAAAGCCGGGGCAATCAAACCTTCGGACGGCAAACTTGCATTTCGACGGATTAACCGCCACATTATACTCAAAAAAACGTCGGAATAGCTGGAGGAGTCTCTCGTCATGATCATGCCTGCTGACAACATGGACAAAAATTTCATCCT
Source organism: Proteocephalus fallax (assembly GCA_028672205.1). NCBI lineage: Eukaryota > Metazoa > Platyhelminthes > Cestoda > Proteocephalidea > Proteocephalidae > Proteocephalus > Proteocephalus fallax. The sequence goes on along the minus strand of JAPUBX010002137.1, from coordinate 393,135 downwards.
GGTAAACTTCAGTACCATTAAGGCCATCCAATATGCCATGAATGCAATCCTGGAAAATAGCCGGGGCAAAATTTCGACCAAAAGGTAGGAAGTTGTACCTGAATAACCCAAAGGGGGTATTAATAACAGTCAGCAAACTGGATTCATCATCCAGTGGAATCTGTAAGTAGGCATCTTTTAGATCGATTTTGGGGAGAAACTCGACTGGTGCCGGAGTAGTGCATGTCTTCTGTAACAATCGGCGATTGAGTTTGATCCTGTAACCACCACATATCGTGGGTGTACAACCGTCGAATTTAAGTGGTGTCACAATGGGCCACTCCCATTGTGGACAGCTGACTGGAGTTCATATGTTACGCTCCAACTTTGGTAATTTTAATTCCACCAGTCGCTCTGGTGCACTTTTGGACCAAATCTTTCAACTCGGAATCAACTGCCGGTAATGAATAGAAACTCGGTTGGAACTTCAGCTGCTTCATGACGTTCAAACCGGTAATGGCTGGACCCGTTGCCGACACCAAGAATTTGCATGGGAATCTTGTACCATCTCGGACAAAAGGAATCACACAGAAGCCAATTATTTTCAATAAATGACCAGTGATACCAATAATCGACTGGTCGGTCTTCTTTATACATGGACGTGGACAAAACATCTTCAATGTATGGATCAGAATGAGCGATTTCACACTCCCGGTATCAACAACGAAGGACCACTTTTTCCTATGTGAATTCATGAGTTCCTTAGAAATATGGCAACCGCTATGACTGCTGGAACCCATCAGAGCCATGTCGGATATATTGTCGTCTGAATCGTTAGTAATCGCACAAACCTTTGATTTGTAGACAGTTTTGATATGGCCTGTTTGCCACAATTATAGCATTTCGCATCACGGAATTTACATTGCTCCCGTGAATGCAATTTGCTACACGAATGAAAAGTACCGAATGATTTATCAGTCTTTTGTTTGCGATCTATAAATATCCGCACGTTTTTTATCGTAGGCATGGATCTGGAGTTAAACACGGGATCTGAGAAATTTTACAATATTCGAGACATCTTGGAATTGTTCGCATATAGCACGAACACTCTGGAATGTGGGATTCTTGAGGAGTAGTAATTGCCTTTGCGGATTGGGATTATAGATGCCTGCAATTAAACGGTCGCGTAATTGCGTGTCTAATTGAGCTTCAAAGATGCATTTTGCGGCTTGTGTCTGAAGTACAAGTATAAAATAACTGATGTTTTGGTCGGGTCTTCGCATGAGAATATGGAATATGCTTCGTTCAGCAGCCTCAAAAGCTATAGACTGAACATGCTGAAGAGTTGCTTCATGGATCTTGACGAGTGGCATTTTAATGGGAATCTCCGGATAAACCAAGTTCGTCACCAGAGCATAAGCATCTTTACAAATTGCATTCAGAAAATAAGCCGCTTTCTTTTCTTCAGCGAGATTATCTTGGGTGATGGCCCAAATTTCGAAACGCTCAATGTAGTCCGACACTTCTCGGGATTCCAGGTTCGTTTTTGACATATTTGCGACGCCAAATGTGATAGGATTGTATGGAGGGTTTAATTAACCCTTAATAGAGAAGATACGAATTGTCTGTGTTACTCAAATAGCTAACCGAGACCTTTAACGAATGAGAACACGTGCAGCAACGTGGAATAGAATATTCTTAAAAGTGCGTTACAATGCTCAGCATAGTAAAACACAATGAATAGTTAAAGTTAGCAACAAAATTCATGAGAAGGATAAAGAAGTTATGCCCGTGGTCCGCGGCCTAAATGTCTTGGCTCAAAAAACTGCACATTTTAAGGAAGTGCTGTTTTCACGATCGACAGCATCCACAGCTATCTTCAGTTTTGTATCACGCCACTGCTCGTTCACCGAACTTCCACACACCTCCGGTGTCCTGTCATCCCCCTTTCTAAAAGAATTTAGGTGTCTGAAGAAACGACTTATCGACCAAATCAAACCGATTTCGAAGATCTGCTGAATCAGCTGTTTGTCGATGAACTGTACAGATCCATAAAACCCGTGGAAATCTGAACTGGTTGACTGGAAGCCGTCTTTAATGTTTACCAAGTGCCTGGACCTCAATGTTCTGGGTGATGTTTCTATCTTCAAATCCGACCGCATTCTGCATTCACTCGCTTAATATCGGTGCTTTTCTGTCTGTCCATGTGTCCTTCGTTTCCAAACAATTGGGCGTTCAAAATACCTACACGCAGGCTGAACTGGTCAGACTGCCACCTACGGTTCTAAAAATTTGTCGGCGCAAGATTTCTCCCATTGCTATCAAAATTGTGAATTATTAACCTGGTTGGGGTCTCTTTTCCTCTAGAAAGGAAAGATGTTGTCCATAACTGCTATTTCTAAGGCAGTCAATGTTTCCTAGGGACCTGTTTATTTTAACCCACCCGAAAACTCCTCTGTATGGTCATGTAAAAACTGATGTTGACCGCTTCCAGGTAGTTTATAAACAAAAAAAAGAGTACATGTTCCCCTACACATCCTCCATTCTAAAATCGGCGCAGGTGCGAAATCCTTTATGGGCATCTTCTCGGAAAAACAGAGACTTGCCGCTGCACCATCACTGAGGTGGCACAGTCTTGCCCAACGGACGCCCTAACGACTGGACAAGGCTGAACTGTACAAGAAGGACAGACTGCCTATTACTACGTGTGATAATCATGGGTCTCGTTGCCCAACTGCCTTACCATCGAGATAGCCACTGCACAAAGCCAGTCATCGCACCTCGACTGATTTTCCAAAAAGCACCTTTTCTGATCTCAAAATCTGGAGAAACACGATAGCGACGGCTCAAAATTAAGTTCGCTCCTCTTCGTGAGATAAAACGCAACACACGCGAAGAAATTCCCCGCCGTATGGCCTTTTAGGCTCCAACCACGCCAAATAATTGCCGGGGTAGATCAGTGTGTGGGTGACCTTGACACCGATGGCCGCCTACCTCTCCGCACGGCCTGAACGCGCAAAATAAATATACGCGGCAATGGCACGTGTTTTGGGGTGCCGTGCCACTCATCTCCGGGGCTACACATAAAACTAGGCATTTTTAATTAGTTCAATAATGTGCAGAATGCGTGCGTGGAGCCATGCGCAGCAGATAAATTTGAGACTGAAAAAAAAACAATTTTGACTTTACACGACGAGGTACGGGTGCGAATGTGAGCTTAATTGGTTTACTGGGTGCCGTGACAATTACAATTTGAAGCCACAACTCCAAGTAATTTAAAAAGGATACATAACATCAATTATCGTAGAAAAGCACTTTAATGAGCAAATTCGAATATGTTTCCCTGAGAAGGCGAACATCGGCAGCACGCTGCAGATATTCATACATAAATAATTTGTAAATGGCAAATAAAAGCGACCGCAGCCATGTGGATGAGGAGGAGCAGGTGCCTGAGTACCCGAACAACACACCGTCTTTGCCTACATCGGCAAATGAATAAGATGGTCCAGAACGATTGAGCTGAAGATTGAGAGGCCAATAAGTCGATTCGCCTTGAAGTACGAAAAACAGCTGTCCGGGTTGTCCATGTTCGTCCTATGGATCTGTCGAGCATAGGAAAGAAGTACGCATTTGCAACGCAAACAAATTTCAATGCTGCTCCTATAACCTCGCCAACTTAATGCAAGTATACTCCCATGGTGTCCATAATACGTAGAAACAACCATTCTCGTTCGATCACCGGAGTGGATGGAAACATCTATGAAGCCAGCTCATCCTCAAGGACGAATAGCTGCACAAACGTTATTTGCCTTGTGATGTTCCCACACTCCAATGTAACACATCTTGGTTAAGAAAGGCAGACCACGAACACCCTTACCATTTGAGCTAATCGCAACATGGTTAAGCCCGTTCCAGCGAAGTATATTATTCCGCTGTTTGCAGCGATTCCGGAAAGGGCAAGGCATGACGCCATACAGGCTGTGAATCCATACAGCCACCACTTGGTGTTGTCTCCGAAAAGAATGGCTGTTGACTTTAGTCCCAACGCCTTGTCATATTTACAGTCCTAAAAAGAGAACAACATAATAAAACATGTTAGGTTGGGGGTTTCCGAATAAATACTCACCTGGTGTGCATACACGGTGTCGTAATTTAGCGTCCAGGCAACCGCTGCCAGATACAGAGGAAGGCAAACGTCTGGCTGACAGGAATTCGTGACTGCAGTAAAGCCGAGCAATATGCCCCAGTTGAACGTAAACCCTTGGAACATATGATAACAAGAACATGTAACGGGAAGTTCAGCCAATATTCATGCAAAACAAATAAGACATGGACCAACAAACAAAACGAACTCATTAACATGGGTGGCTGCATACTCACGTGGTAGCATTAAATAGAGTCGGGCACTGACTTGCAACAATAAGCGTCACTCATATTACGAAGAACATGCACTTCTTGGCAATTAGTTATAGCTGAGCGCTTAAATTAAGATTGCATACTATTATGTTGAATATGACACAAAAAACCTACCAAGCATAAGTTGCGGCCAATAGGTAAAACGCTTGAAGAGTGGGTAAGTGAATACCAAGCCCAAGCAACATGATCCAACAACTATGCTCAGGGGGTTAAGTTGTAAAAGAATTGAAAGGGCCGCAGTGAGCTGTAAGCTGAGGAAAAGTAGTGCATTTGACATGGAAACCGATCCCCTTGCAATCGGGCGATTCTTCGTACGAAGGACACGAGAATCGATATCTTGATCCATCATGTCGTTGATGGTACATCCAGCTCCTCGCATAGCAATGGACCCAATACCAAATAACGCAAGCATCAAAGGGTCGGGGAGACAACCTGGGGATGCAGCCATCGCTATGCCCCACGTGCTTGGTAAATAGACTAACCATGTTCCAGCTGGTTTATCCAACCGGGCAAGTTCCATGTAAGGGTGTGCTCCCTTGGGCATATACTGAAACCAAAGAGGAAGCTGGGGTGGTGATGTATAAATGACTCTTGGGTGTGTTTCTGAAATATATAACAGCGTCGGAAACCGGGGCTTGTTGAAAATATTCCCAGAGATGATTCCATTCAATAGTCTAACCGACATAATAAACCGGCACCATATATTGTCCCCAAGTGTAACCGACCAATAGCGAAAAGACTATTGAACCCAAGGCCAAGGCCATCGGTTTCAAAAAGCGTACTCCTTGTCGCGACAATTATTAAACAAATGTAAACGTTATTGCACGTAACCCAGTTATTTATGTATACTTGGTGTGGATATTGTACACATATAAATAACATTAAATTATGCATAAAATATTGTTTCAACACATAGGTGGGATCAGCAGACCTTAACCTTTATACCAAAGATAAAAAACATGTTGAGCGTAAACGCCGAACACTTCAGTGGCCCTTGTTATTTTTAATCGAATTAAGAATCCAGTAAATGTCTTAAAACATTTGCTGTAGTCAATACTGTAGCATATAAATGACACAAATTTCACGAATCAGTTAAAACGTTCTGATGTTAAAAAAACTCATTTCAGTCAGGTTATCTGTTGTATGTCGTTATATGATTCAAAGTAACAGTTAAACTAATGGTTGTTGAGCCAGTCATGCAACCCCGTGATTATTCACCATTTGTTTATCGCCAGCTTGTATACAACTGCCATATACAGCGTCAACTAGCTCCTTTCATTCGAAATTGAGCGAACCACCGTAAACTATTTTATAAGCAAGTTTAAACAGGAATATGAAATATCGGTTCATATCTGATCATGTGTAAGCCGGTCTCAATTTGATGACAAGAGAATTGCCTCGTGCAACCGGGATGTTACCATCTAAACCGTTGACATGTACCATATCTCTAAATTGCTAATGCTTACGTGCTACAAGAAGAAGGCCTATTGTCCATTAGGCGGCAGTAGCGATCCAATCGAGGAAAAATGTATCGAACAACCAAAGCTTTTACACCGTAATATCAGAATTTTCAACACTTTTAACGACTTTTTATTCCAGCTCCTTCCCTTTGTCTAGTAGCGGAAACCCCTGGACGAGGGAAACGGGCCGACTAAATCCACGTGAACGTTGACACCAAAAGCATGCCCGTGTCCACAGGCGGACGTCCCTTTGCAATCCCTTCCACGAAAACCTTTCAGCTACTAGTCGGGCGGTTGCGCGAATACCAGGGTGCGATAGACCATGAACCATTTCGGAAACTTGGCGCCGCATGCATTGCGGAACAAGTGGGCGAGGGAAGCTTTGGTGTTGTCGCAGAGCAGAGAACGCTGAGACCGCGGAGAGTGAGGTTTATAAGGGCTGTGTCGTCGGGCCCAAATCGAATACCCTCGTGTTGCTGGGCGTCAGACATCTCCCCGTAGTCGATACCATTAGCGAGCTGCAGACTGTTCAACTCGATGCGCGATAGGGCGTCGGAAACCTCATTATCTGCGCCGCGGAAATGACAGAATTCCAGGTAAAACTGGAAGAGGAAATCGAGTTTTCGGATCTCGCGTTCGTTGCCGCGAGAAGAGTAGGAGGCTATGGCATGAATCAACGGCTAGTGGTCCGTGAAAATTAGAATGCGGCCACGTTCTACAAAATTGCGAAAATGCTTTACGCTTAGGTAAGCCGCCAATAATTCACGACCGAAGGTGTTGTATCGGCGTTCCGCTTGTCGCCGATGCTCGTCCCCTTGGTTTAGTATAGCGCCGACTGCAGTGTTCGAAGCATCTACCATCAAAGATAGTTGGGCATCAGGGCGCAAATGAACCAATAAGGTCGCGGCAGCGAGACCAGGCTTCAACTTATCGAAGGCAGCACTCTGTTCTGGTGACAGATTAACCTGATCGTTTCCGCTGGAGGTCAGAGGGGTTAACGGCGAGGCCATATTGCCAAAATCGGCGATGATACGTCGGTAAAAATTCAGCATCCCGAGGAATTGTCGAAGCTGACGCTTTGTGCTGGGCGTACTCGCCTAACTCGACCAGCGGCAGCGTGAGTGGGAGGCTTGCCAAAGAAACTCTGACGACAAGGGGCAGCTTTTTGGTGAACAGGTGCCAAATGATACATTCGCTGACGTTTTGGTTCACCGATAAGGCTTCCAGGCGCTGCAGCAGTTGTGACGGTCTCTCATCACCCAATTCCTCTTCATTAAAGAGAGCGTTGTAGCGCTGTTTCCTTGTTGTCGCAGACTGCCGAATAAGAGATGTCTTTAGCACCGTGTACGGGCTGTCTTCCGGTGGTGCAACGATGATGTGGCGTAAACGGTCAACTAGGTCTTCCGTTAGTTGCGCTACTACGTTATGAAATTTCTTTTTCTCGGCGACAATCCCTTTCGCCGCAAATTGGGATTCCAAGACCGAAAGCCATGCCTCTATATCACTCTGCCAAGGAGGTGGAATTTTAAAAGAGACGTTAAATACGTCGGGATATTGTTCAATGGGGGCGCTCATCAGAAGAAAATCCGAAAACAATTATGCTCGCCAATGTCGTGATTCCAAGTTCGTTGATACTTAAAACCGCTAAGCCTTTTTATGGCATACGCGTCTAAAAAGGATAATGAAAGAGAACGCAAACCAAAGTTACATCAAGATTGTTTTCTTGATTTAATAATACAAAGGCACAACGTTAAGTCTGCGATCGCGCGTTCCTGGGCGGAAATCGGTTCGTGTCCGTTAAAACAAAAGGGGCGTATAAGGTCACTACACCTTTATTCCCTTCCCATTTTATTGCTGATTCTCAGTGATTTTCCTTGCGCAGACCTTTTCTGCAGAGGTTTATTGCATTATCCCCAGTAGATCGAGAAGGTTTAGTATACGACGGAGTTTTGGCGGTTCCTTGAAGAGTCAATGTCCATGCAATATGTTTACCTCCGGATGTTATACTTATGCTTAAGGATACTCCAATAAAGGTCGTTCTTGTAGCAAACGAAAGTAATTCGTTTTACGGTTAAGACAAAGAGGACCAATGTTCCTAAAAATGTGATGGTGAATCGCTTGGTTTCTTCGAGAGAAATTTTCTTTATTTCCACAATTCTATTCCATTTTTAGCAACATACGCGACCAAACAGACAACCCACATTCTCGACAAGCGACCCAAATCTCAAGGTCGTTAATGATAGTCAATACCTTTAATGTCCAGAAGGTTACTCGCCGTAAACATAAGTCATCCACCATTTTTATAAAACGCCTGTCGTGCGCTCTATTTACATTGGCTTCTTCCCCTGCGCACGGAACATGGGGAGCAGCTCCTTCCATGTTCGAGTGTAGGTTATTATGCAGAATTCACACAGCGGCTTCTATATTCCAATCGTCTCTCCACTTGCCCTTGTACTACTGCAGACCATTCTCACGGTGGTCAAGCCGGATCACTGATTCTTTGGGTGGTTCATGGAACCCCACGAGTGAAACTATTGCTATAGGATATTTTTACTTAATTCAAAGGTTGTATTTGCCGGGTCTCCACATTGCATCGGTGTCCTTCGGCTTGAGCGTTCTTAGTATGTGCGTCAATTAATTTTAAGTTAGTTTGTGCTCGTCAGCTGAGTCGGCACGCGTTGGTATCGTTGTATCCTCGCCTCAGCTTTCGAGTTCGATCTGAAGACATTTGCTGGTGAGAATCAAAACCAAAGTGTCGTATTAACACCAATGATTTCTTTCAGCAATCGCCTGTGGGACTATAGCCCTTCAAACGTATACTCCGTGATATTTTCTGCAAAAACGTCGTCGAGAAGCTTATGTGCTCTACACTAATGTGTTTCAGATCTTCTTGTTCCCTAATATTTGGATAACCAATTGTGTGAACCAATTTCGATGTCATCGCAATGGGAGTCGCCGTAAAGCATAGCGTTAAGTGAACATGTCCAAGTAAACTGACCAGTTTCTAATCAAATATACTGGTAAACGATATACAATCGTATATGTAAATTCCATTTGAAACGTTATTAAATTGGTAGAAATGACGGTAAGTCGTGAAAAATCCATTATTACTTGATGAACAATACAGTCACCCCATTGGGCATTCACCAACCTACCCTTTGCGCACATACCTGCCCAACTAACCCGCGTGGTTCTAATAACTGGCCTTTTGGGTAACAGTGAAATATAAAAAAATGACCTTAGATGGTGCTTGCATCATGTCCGTATTTTATTCACCTGCGTTCGGTCACGTTTCCTTGGGCGACAGACGCCCACTGACGCAGCACCAATTTGCCCAAGAAAGTGTATGCTTAACACATTCAGGCATGTAATTAAATATTTCGACTTGCTAGTGACTATGAGACCATGTCTTCGGGTTCCGTGCTCCACTTCGATTATTGAGACGAGGACGTCAATGTGAAATCAGAACAATACCGAGCTAAAGGGAGCAACAACCGACCCTAGAGACGCTGTCAACCCCCCCTCCTCAAACTGAAAACGATGACTGCCAAAGACCTTCAACAAACAGCAACTAAGGCACAGTTACCGCGTGCTATGTTACCATCCTCTTGCTTCGTGCCAAGCAATACCGCGCCCCTAACTAACTGAATTCCTGCTACACTATTCAATAACGTCTTACGGATTCGGTAAATTTCCAATAAGTCAAAGGTCACTGACGAAAGTAGACAAAAAATTCAGTTTAATTAGTCGTATTCTCGGATAGGTACGCTTTGTAGCGTTTAACGTGCAAAATGACTTGGCGGGGGCAGGTTCACCACAGTAGACAGTGAATTGACACAATTGCTAAGAGGAGTCGTGATTGTGAACAAAAGAAGACGGGATATGTAATACGAAAGAGCAGAACAAGGAAATCTGCATTACAAACACCAACACAGATCAATGAAGCAGACCGGATGGGGTGTGGGGGGGGGAGAATGGTAACGCCAACAGGTACACGTGTGTCGTTTGTGGTATTCGCAGAAACGCATCGTCAGAGGAAGTTGGGCAACAAAAAAGCAAATCATAGGCGTAGGACATGGGGGAGAATTAGTGCCTGCAAGTAAATATATCAATATAATATACTAACAGCAAGCATTGATACACCAGACGTGTTCGTCCAAGGTGCCGCGTTCTCCCAATCATATGATACACCCAGTTCACTGTACAGTACGTGGTTATATCCGGAGCGACCACACAGTCTCGCGCACACGCGGAAGTAATAGATGGGACCGATTGAGTAGTGGTTGTGTGGTTCCAGAAAAAGATGTTCTATGTACAGCGTGAGGCGAGGTAGTGGTTAATCGAGACAGAGTCGGGTAGGAAGGGAGACATCCGCCTGCCTCGCTCACTCTTTCTCCGTCTTTCGGTAATGTCCGCCACCGTTCAGACGATTAAAGTTGTTGTTGTACCAAAAATAGTGACTCCTCCGCCGTGCCAGGATCTCGAAGAAAGAGGAACATGCGACGATGACGACAACGCGAGTCCTTACACCGTTCGCGATAAAATTGATATAATAAATGTATGATAAAGTGGAGCTAAGAGGTGTTGGGGGAGGGTGGGGGCGCGATTCGCTAACGGACAACATGTTTTGATGATTTGATGTTTGAGATTGGTGCGTGGGGACCACGGGAGACACCTACGCAGGGTTACCAACGTAGCGGCCGACGTCAACTAGTTCGCCGCAGGCGTCACCTGGGCCATCGCGGCGGCATGCGCAGGAGGCAGGCCCGGTGCCAAGGGAATACTCCGTTGGAGATTACCTCCGCCAGCCTGGTGTAGCCACCAATCATTTCCGTTCACACCCATCACACCAGCACCACCCCCAGAAACACTCTTCTCATCCATCCCACTGCTGTGTATATGGCCGCCTCCGCCGTTGCCATTCATTGCAGCAGCGGCAGCCGCCATCGCCATTGCCGCAGCGATGTCCGCTTGCGAGGGAGGCGGTTGTTGGACTTGGTGGTGATGTTGTTGATGATGATGTTGCGGTGTTGGAGTCTGCTGGGTGGGACCTGTCGCCTGTGGGCCACAATAGTAATGAGGTGAGGGCATCTGCTGCGTAGCCTCGGGGGCGGCCATCATTTTTGAGGGGGGTGAGGCAGCTCCATAAATATCCTGCGGTAGTGGAGGTTGATGAGGGGCCGCATAGCCCGTGAAAGCCTGTTGGTGCGGGTGGTAGCTGGCAGCCATCGCGAACTCCGTTTGCTGAGCTGAAGAACTCGCCGTGCTCGCCGCTGCGTGTTGCTGCATGGCGGCAGCAAAGTACTGTTGAATCTGCTGCTGCTGCTGCTGCTGCTGTTGTTGCTGCTGCATCAGTGAAGCTGGTCCAGGGGGAGGGGCCGATGGGTTACCACGCGTTGGTGGCGCAGCACCGAACTGATGTGGCGCAGCGTAATTTGAGGGACCTCCGCGTGTATCGAAGAGTCCTCTCGGATGCGGCCCAAATGGGTTGCCCTGCGGGAATCCCTGAAGTGCAGCAACAGCGGCGGCGGTCGCAAAAGGATATTGATGAGGTTGTGGCGGAGCCTGTTGGTAGCGGAATTGGTGATTCGGTGGCGGTTGCGGCTGTGGAACGCACGCGGCCAGGGAGGCCGCGCAGTTTCCGAGGAGGCCAAAGGCTTGCGGATTCTGCACGTAGCTGGTGTTGGTCTTTTGGCCTGTGCGGAAGTCCAGGGATGCGTAGTTTGGTCGATAAACTGCGGGTCTATTAAAGAAAGAAATACCCAAAACCAAATAAGCACATCTACACCCTAATAAACAAAAATGGGCGAATGCGTTTAACTCGGGCTACTAATTAAATTCTGGCTGATACAGCGCCGGTTTCCGCCACCACCCGAGAGCTTCTGGTTTCGCAATGCATCCAAGAGGTAGAGGCAATGCCAGGGTGTTGTTTTTACTGCTTCCGTGTACGTGGACGGCTCTTCTACTTGACCCATGCCGTCAGGAGGAGCCTTAAATACGCGTGCATCATGTTTGCACCCAGAAACGCCGTTGCTGGGCGAGCAAAGTGTTGATTGCAAAACGGGAGGTGGGGAGAGGGTGTGTTTCCCAATAGTGCAGTCAATACGAAAAAGGCCAATCTACTCACCGCCTGCCACCGGCCTGTCCACCTCCGTATCGCCTGCCGGCTGCTGCTGCGCCACCCGTGGCGGCTGTCGAGTTGGCCCGTTGCTCCAGCCACTGGGGCACCGTCTGCTTCGCTTCCCGCAACAATTCGACGAGGCTGCGAGTGACGTTCTGGTTGCGGTCGCAGAAGAACGACGTGGCTGCCCCCGGCTGGCCCATGCGACCCGTCCGACCGATGCGGTGCACGTACTCCTCAATGTCCGAGGGCAAGTCGAAGTTGATGACGTGCTGAAAAAAATAGACAACATTCAGATAAATGAAGCAATGTGCGTCTCGCGTCATGCCAGTTGCGTCCGACGATCGGAGCCAATAAAAAGTGGGGGAAAATCACCAAGACTGGACACGACGTCTAGGCTGGGTGACAACGATTCTTTTTCTCCTGCTAGAGGATGAGCCGGGTTCGGGGATGAACATCCTTGGGAATCTTAACAGGTGGCATCCCCAGTGCCAGTCGAAGAGGAGGCACAAAGAGTGGCTGCCGCTGCATCATCAACCACTTAAACAGTGCTTAACGAAACCCGGGGCCGCCACACTAGAACTGGCGCTGATTTAATTCCCGATAAAGCAGCATACAGACAGATGGATTACAGGCGGATACCGCGACACACCTCTCTAACTATGTCCTGACCTCAACCTTTCTATTCACAGAGGCAGCATTAAAAATAACGGCTCCTCTGCAGTGAGTTTTCTGTCTATCTGAGGAACTGGGAATCCTGGGCAGAACCTTCCCGGAAAGAGTTGGGCAGTGTCTTTACTTAGAGACTGACTGACGAGAGTCGTTGCAAGAATAAGCGAATCGTGTAATCCTAGACTAGAGGTCGCCCGTCAAGGAGATCCGTGGTTTAACTTCGTGGGACGAGCCCATTAAAGGAGTAATTTGGAGACGTTGCAGCACTGTCATTCCAAAACGGAAAAGTCCAAAAACTGGTTGTAAAACGATACACGTGCACGACTATGAGTCATCGAGGAGATGTGGAGGGTGAAGAAAAGGCACCCAATGGGTGCGAATAAGGCGACTGGTTAATTTAACGATTCGTTCCAATCACAAAACAACGAACAACACCGTAATTCCTACCTCGACTGATTGTAACCAAAGCTGAGTCGTCTACGTGGAGATGGCATTGTGTTAATTTTTGTTACGACTGTAAATATTTTGTTTTTATCACGAAGACGAAGCAATTACATTCGGGTTTGAATTACGCCATTGCGGTGCCGGGGGTCATTTAGAACAAGTTGTCTTTCTGCCGAATCCAAGACCCTGTATACATTCGAAGCACGGGTGTGCCAGTCCCTCAAAAAAGTAGACCCGCGACACACTGATTTGGACAGTCCTGAAACCGCTGGAAAACGCCGTCACACGGAGACACCGAGTAGCCGAGGCAACACTGACCGAAGAATAGAACCACGTCGAGGTCTGCCACTTAGTTGAACACAATCGTCAATATAGCCAGGTGCCTGTTCCCAGACTCTCCGTATCCGTAAGACGGTTTTTAACCAACGACGCGTTGATCACCCTCCGGGATGCCCTCCCACAAACAATGGTTTGGGCGAAAATCGTGGAGCAACTCTGGGGGACCACCTCACTGCTGACAATGGTGTAAGTCGAGCGAATCATACCAGTTCTTCGAGGTGAACCGTCTTAAATTTACTTACAAATGACTTCAAAAACATAAAACGATCATTACGTTTTGCAATAGATCAATTACTGTAGGGAACATCTCCACAAAAAACCGTGATAAAATACCCCTTTCTCGCTATACTCGGATTGCTCCGTGTATCCTAAAACGTTTCCGATTTCTTATTGGTCCACGCAATGCGTCACTCCGAGGTGACGCTCGCTCTGATTGGACACCGCGATGAGGCATTATTGGTCCACTGTTGTCATTGGCTCCCTTTGTACTCAAACGCTTGTATAGAATAACGCATCTGCAAAACATGTCGTTTTCACTTGAATGTCTTCTCTTACTGTCTCCCGTCTTTCTTTAGTACTCATTGTTGGGTTACTGTACGTGCCATAACAATCCCACACACACACAACAAAGCAACGCCCACAAACCTCGGGGTCCACCAAGGTTAAACAGAGCAGAGGACAAACCAGGGGTGAGTAGGAGGCCCGTTGGCCACCTTTAAAAACATTCCCCAGAATCTTCATGGCAACCCCAAGAAGCCGGTTTATCCTCTATCAGTAGTAGTAGTAGCTGCACAAGTGGCGAGTCCAGGTAAGACTCACCTTGACGTTGGGTATGTCAAGGCCGCGGGCAGCGACGGCGGTGGCGATGAGGACTGGTGTGCGGCCGGAGCGGAACGAGGAGAGGGCCCTCTCGCGGTCCGCTTGGGGCCGGTCGCCGTGGATGGAGGAAACGGGGAACTGCAGACGACTCAGGTAGTTCGCCAATAGGTCGGCGCCCTTCTTGGTCTCGACAAAGACCAGCGCGAGAGAGGAGGGGTCTAAAGGAGATTTCGAACAATTTAGTCTGAATTAAGAAAATAGGTTGTGGTGATTGCTAACTCTAATTATTAATTGTGTTTTACCATAATAACGTATATCTTATGTTACACTTCTGAATACGAATTATCGTTGCTGCACGTGTTCTATTCGTCAAGGGTCTCGGTTGGCTTATAGAGTTATACCGGTATTGCAGGCAATCCGTCTATTATCCATTCAGGGTTTATTCTACCCTATATACAATACTATCACATAGGTTCAACCGGACTAAAGCCAATTATGAATTGGCTGACTTAACTGAAAAAGGGGCAATTTGTTGCGGGGTTTATTGTTACGAAACATGCCCTGAGTGCGGGGATCTGGAACGATGTTTCGTCAGAAAACCATGCGACACAACTAGAATCATCGCCGGGTGATAGTAAGGCGACAACGGTTGGATCGCAGGCAGCGAAAACGCCCCAGACGGGAGCGGCTCATTCATGTTGATTTTAATGCGCGCAAAGCTTCCTATGACCGGTTGGGAGCCTGTTTTTCGAACTCGGGATGCCGCAATGGAGCAGGAGACAGAGGTCGCGTGATTACGTTTTTAGTAATTTGTACATGTGTACGGAGGAATGGGACATGTTCCATTTGATGGCATAGCAAAGAATCGAATGAGAGTGAAAATGCGGGAATGCCGATTTATGATATTGTTTTGGAGACCAGCACTCACTTCAGTCGTTGATACGCCCAACGGGTTCAAGAGAATGAAGGCATACTCTAATCTAATTAATCGCGTGATAGGGGGTGGGAATGACAGGTCTACAGTGGTGGTAGAGCTTTCATGGCGGATTGACAACAATTTTAGTAAAATCATAGCTTTCTAAAGTGTCGTGGGGGTAGTAATTTGTGCACATAAAAAGTGTATTTTAATCAACAGAACAAATACACGTCGCCTAGTCTAGGTATAATGACCATTTTTTGTAAATTTTCATGTTGCACGTTTTGGCTCTCGCGACCGCAATAAAATAATGCAATTTATGTTACTGTTGTTGTGAAATGTGGGGGTTGTCGTGACAACTTTGTGAGGAACGCTCAGTGAGGATGTCTCATTGGTTAGCGGATGCCTCGTGGTCGGCATGGTGACCTTACGGGGCAAACGCGTGCGCCAATTAAACTACCGAGGTCACCTCGTGGAACGGCAGAGGTCCGAAAACCACCGATAAAAACAGTGTCAAATATGTGTTTTCAGACATCATAACTTACAGGCAGCTATAAAAGGCCTGCGGTAACTCCAAGATATGTTTTGTTATGGCGGATCCACATTTTCAGCATGACTCGAGTAAAGCAACTAAGAAAGGATCTTTGTCACGCGCATGGCAGTCGTATGCGCCTGTCTCACGACAAGGTTGAAATAGGTATCATTGAAGGCGGCGCGCATCCAATTCAATACAAATTTCCGCGTTTATCTCCGACAAGCGGGTAACCCGGTTTCGCACCCGTAGACGCGGAACCAGATTCAACGAGATTCGGCTCCTCTTCGGAGGCAGCATCAGTCTTCAGCCCGCATAGTTTCCGGGCATGGTGCAGTTAGGGGCAGTGGTCCGTTCTAAACGTCCCCTTTGAACCGGCTTGATGGATCAAAGCCGCCCACGCGCGGCGATCGGAGCCGATTGTAATCCAGCAGCGCGTAAGCACACACACACAGACCGTGTGCTGTAGCCGTCGAAAAATGCGACCGCATTGGTCAACCGGCCACCAATTGGTTCCCTCCTTCACCACCCCCCCCCGAATAGCGCTTCATCAAGTCGTAATGATTAATGTCCTCCCCGGGTCCAGGAATGTTGGAATCACCGCTGAATCACTCGTAGGGGGAGGCTAGCCCCAGCGGCAATGATCCAGACCGTTGCCACAGACAAAGCGGGGGCGGGAATCGTAAAAACCAAGAAGTTGTATGTGCTCGGTATGTTGACAATATGCTTGCGGGTGACCGCCACATACCTTTTATGTGTGGGATGCATCCAATCAAGCAAAACAGACATCATCATAAACGACGGAAAAGGGTTTTCCCATGTGACATTTAGCTGCGCGTTGGTTTTGCGAATATTATTGCCATGACGATGTACTATAAAAACGATCAATGTTTGCGAAATCGTCCTCCTGCTTGACAATTCAAATCGACGAATACACATCTGGCGCCACATTCAGTAGCAGCAGCAGCATCCCGGGTCAGTTAATTTTTATTCTGAAGATTTTCAATTATCTTGTATTTGTCACAGGCGTTCCTCTTACGGTGTAAAAGTTAAAAACAACATAAAACAAGGGAAAAACAATCTGAGGTATTGTAAACACAATGTGTAATCCCCTGCTCCCACCATATTTATATTTTCTTCACACTTTAACCCTGATATCAGTGAACCCCGTGACCTGTAAATGACCAAAATCCTACAGCTACCGACCGACTGGGACGAACAAGCGGACGTTTGCGGAGAAGAGAGGGGGGGTGCAAAATGATACCGAGTAGACGTACCCTTTTCCCTAAGAATCCGCACAAGAAGATCGGGTTTGTCCTTATCCTGGAGATAGAATATTTCTTGGGTTATGTTTTCACTCGTACTACCAACACGCCCGACAGCCAGGAAGATGTAATTGTTGAGAAAATCCTTTGCCAGGGTCTGTGAGAAGAAAAACAAAAATAATAAGTAATCTTCGGTCACCGTGTTGTGCCGGCTGGCAGCGTTGAACTCCGACATGGAAGAGCAGATGGACCGCACATATGGACCAAGGCTTCAAAACAATAAGTAAACAATTCCGAAGCCCGTTTCCGGATGGCACTGAGGAGGTCGCGTGTACCCTATAAAGCGACCAGCTGTAAAAATATTCCCGAGAATCCCCATGGCAACAGTCTTGAAGCCGGTTTATCCTCTAATCGGATTCGAATTCGAGATAGCTGCAGTAAGCATGCAGGATTAAATGCATCCATGGAAGCTGGCCTACCTGTATTTCCATTGGGAAGGTGGCCGAGAACATCAAAGTCTGACGCTCTGAGGAAGAAGGGGGCATTCCGTTTTGCTCAACGATTTTTCGGATCTGCGGCTCAAATCCCATATCGAGCATTCTGTCTGCCTCATCCAAAACAAGGAACCTAAAACAAACACCGTTGTTGTGCATAGAAACTCTCCACACACACACAAACATCTTCCTTCCAGGGTTTTGGGCAGCCATTTATTTACCCAGGCTTCAAAACACACGAATGCCCCTGTGGTAAGCAGGGGCGCCATAAAATTAATTAATTGCCCCGACTTCGATGGTAATACGGTAAGAATCCACATAGCGTGAAATGATAATATAATTAAAAAACCCGCCCTCATTTTGATTATCGCCTAGGAAAAAACGGATATTATTGGTTTTCGCCGTCACAGATCTTTGCGAGTCACGCAATATTTGTTAGTCTTCTTCATTTTGTAAGGAATGAAGTCAGATATAAATGCAGGTGGACCACATAGAGAATCTGCGAGCAAGTGTGGCAAAGCATTTTTTGTGCGAAAATCCATAATCGGGGCATACATGAAACCAACTCGCAATCTGGTAGGAGAGAGCCGAGCAAACGACGAACAGTGGCCGTTTCTACTGCAACTACCGATCGAAACACGTCTCCACCAACCAGCAGTTAAAGAGAAGAAGCCCAACGTCTCGTAGGTTCCAGTCTTCTCGTATGAGATCAAGCCGGGGTAGAAAGAATAAATACGCGACTTACTTGACTTTCTCAAGGCTAACTTTCTCTCGACCAATCATGTCAACGAGACGACCGGGTGTGGCAACAAGAAGATCACAACCACGGGAGAGTTCACGCAGCTGGTTGCTAACGGGAGCCCCACCGTAAACCACACAGGGCTTCAAGTCAGCGTGGTAGGCGAAGCGGCGCGCCTCGTCGAAGATCTGACAAGAAAGCTCGCGAGTGGGTGCTAATATGAGGCAGGTAGGACAGGCCACGCCGTTTGGTGACGATGCGGGGACCGATATGGCGTCTTTCGACTACGAATGCACATAAAAGTAATGAAATATGGTTAAAGCATCAAAACAAAAACGGTTTTATAATGAAAATTTAAGACAAGTAAGCATACCGAATCTTTACTGCCTTTCTCGTTGTTGACAGCGCTTCCGAGCATCATATTTAAGATGGGTAGCATGAAGGCAGCCGTCTTCCCAGAGCCGGTTTGTGCACAGGCCATCAAATCTCGTTTCGCAAGTACTATTGGCAGAGCATACTTCTGTACGGGAGTTGGGTGCAGGTACTGCGCTCGTTCAATATTACTAATAAGAACCTCGTGTAGTTGTACATCGTTGAAAGACGTCAGTGGATCGACAGCAGTCCAGTCGGGACCAGATTGTTTCACAGGAATACTATCATAAAGTTCGTGGTTGATATTGACTTTGGGTGTGTTGCTGCAGAAGAGCTCCTCGTCTGTCTTGAAACTGAATTTCCAGGGCGCCGATATGCTATTACTGTTACTATTATTTGCGTTGCCATTATAATTATTGTTTGGGATGCCACCACGGTAAGGTCTGCGGGGGTAGCCACGAGATCCGCCGTTAAAATGATCGAATCGACCATTTTCTGGTGGAGCCCCGAAAATGCCAATACCTGGAGGTTTAGTGCCAGCCGGTGCCGTCATAAACCAAGGATTCACATAGGAGTAGCCGCTGAAATGCTGTTGCTGAGTTGGCATATCATGTTGGAAGCGGCCAAATCGTGGAGGGGTTCCGCGTCTGGTTTGATTGGGGGGTTGTCCAAAGCTCTTGTTATCACCCGGAAAAAAGTAAGAACCATCACCATATCCAGGAGGATTTTCATTTAGTTTCAACTGGTGAAACTGCAAATAAAAAAAGAAAACCGTGAGTGGATTCTTGTTGATAAGCAAAAAATCTGGTGAATCATCCCTCAAAAGAGACTTGGCTGGGTTCCAGTATGACACCAATTTCACAAGCGAGTGTATCTGTATTGATTTCGAAATTTAGATTAAAAAAACCCCCTTTGTGAAATTTAAATCGGTAATTAATAAATATCCGGCAATCATTACAACGAAATAATCGTACACTCGCATCAATCCTATCCATTTTCAACGATTATTTTTGGCAAGTCCGAGAAAAAGCGACCCCGTGTTATTTGTAGTACACTGACTACTGAATAGGAGTGTCTAAGAATCACGCGCGAAATGGACACAAAATTTAAGACAAAGACACGTGTTTTTCAAACTGTTTTCGTATATGCAAAGCAAAAAATTGGCCATCTATTGTGAGAAGAATAAAATAAAATTTCGCTTTCTTTTCGAACTATTCAACCGCAGTGCTTATTTGTGTATTTCGAAAATATAATGTACATAAATAGCTCTAGAGATTACGGTTACAAAAATCGACTTACGGGTTTTCGCTGATTCAGACTTTGCAAAGGAAATACACAATATAAAAAGCTATTTCCGATCGTGTCTTTACGAGACGCACTGTCCATTACAGAAAATATCCCTAGACCTTGATTCTCCGAATGATGGTTCTATCTTTAAATTCGCTGACCATTTCGCGTTCCTCGTGTTGGATCTCTTAATCCCAACCATTTTCACCATTCCATGAATCTTTAGTGACCTCAAAGGCCCCTTTTTGTTTTAACGGACACGTACCGATTTCCGCCCACGAACGCACGAACGCCGACTTAACGTTGTACCTTTGTATTATTAAATCCAGAAAACAATCTTAATTATACTTTGGTCTGCGTTCTCATCCGTTATCCTTTTTAGACGCGTATGTCATAAAAAGGTTTAGTGGTTTTAAGTATCGACGAACTTCGAATTACGACAAATCTGCTGTATCCAATATTCTGCTAGTTTCAAGACATCCAAGGCAGCGGCTCCGTCAGTCTCCCACCAGCGGTTATTGAATTCTGTCAACCCTAGATTTCTCCGAATGTCATCCGACTTGGCAATTATTCGCAAAAGGAATGCTCTGTCACTTCGGAATGGATGGATCCCATTATTCTTCTTTGAGGCGATTTGCGTAGCTTAAATAATTATCTGAATAACCGAGTCCACCTTGTGGTAGCTTTTTTCATAAAAATAAATTCAGTTTTCCCTACAACCATTTCGCAGACAAGAATTATTCACCATACACTCATCTAAAGATAGAACACCATTTTCGTATAATAATTTCACGGAAACTACGCTTCTATGTCCTTACCATGGTATTAGTTTTCTCGCCTGCTCATCATTTCGTTAGCTGTGTCTTTCTAGCATTTTTATAAACTTTTTCATGACATCATTATCGTCACTAAATTATATTCTGGGGCAAGCATACTGGACTGTTCAAATCGTGCTGCTGGTGCTGTTTAATGAAAAAAAACAAAAAGGGGTATCAACCGGGATGCCGCGTAGGAACTCGTTTTTATCCGACCCGTCATTGATGGTTAGCTGCATCATTGTCTTGTATGTCTTCTTCTTCTTTTGGGCGGCTAGCTCCTGTCAGAGAATGAGCCGACGGCTTCATTGATGGCGCGGATCGTAGCCACCGACACGTTACGATAGTGAACAGGTCAGAACAGATAGTGTTCCAGTTCTGTTTTCCAAAACGCATCCCATAGACCTTGAATGTGATTATCCATGTTTTTATTTGTCCACAAGTCCGGCAACGCAAACTTACGTACGGTGACGGCAACAGACAGAGGTGTAAGGGCTCTATCACTGAGCGGCACAGACGATGCTGAAACAACTGAAGCCGGCGACGTTCTATAAAGGTTGACAGCTTCTCAACGTCTGCACATCCACATCTTATTTCGTTGTTGCGTCAGTCCGCGTTCAGGAGTCGTCACAGACAACAGTGATCGGATATTTCAATCTCTGGCTCTTTGCTCGACCCCACAGGCTGGTACGCAGCTGTAAGAATGCCTTCCAGGCGCTTTCGACTGGTGGTTGGACCTCCTTCTTAGCTTGGACATGTGAGATTATTGTAGAGCCAAGCTATTTGAAGAATTGAATATATTTGACTAGCGAATCGTTGATTTAAATCGGTTGGGACTGGGTTTCGGATTATGGAGAGAAAACATTTGTTTTCGACCTGTTTATCTCCAGCATGACGGGCTATTCAAGGTCGAATGGCAGTAAGGGTGTCTCCCTGTTTACAAAGTTAAATGCCTCCCGGAAGTCGATGAAACATCCAAAGGTTGGATTTCCGTACTTTTAGGGATATTCCAGTATTCTGTACAGGGTAAAGATCAAGTCCTAGCATCGTCGGCCGCGCCTGAAGACTCATTCGTTGACGCGGGTGCGAGCGTCTCGCGCCGAGGTAAAGCAGCTTAGCAGGAGTTCTGAGAATACTTTTGCCGCTTTGTCGATTAGACTGATTATAATTTGCGCACACTTTCTTATCGCCTTTCTTAGGAATCGGGAATAGGGTCTAGGTGCTCGAGTCCCTTGGAAATTCGTCGTTTGCCCATATTGAGTTCAACAAGGCGTTTTGGGGACTAACAATGGTCGACAGAAAGGCCTTGTACACTTCCGGTCGGATACCATCTTCTTCTTCAGCTTTTCCTTTGCATTGGCAATGTGTGACCGAGTTGGTGGGTCGCAGTGAGTGTCGTATGACTCGCGTTGACTGAGTGGGTGTTGACCGGAAGGTATTCTGTCGAGCTATTTAACAGTTTATCGAAGTGTTGAATCCATCGCATAACTTTCCTTTCCCTCTTTGTTATCAGATGTCCCGCGACGTCATAAAGAAGGTGTTCCTGCGTTTGCCGTTTTTCGGATGCGAGCCAGATAAGACGAGAGAGCTCCCCGAAGTGTCCAGTGTTTGATGCAGTTTCCATGCTTCTTGGAACCTTTCGCCTGTATTTATTGCCGTCTAGCCTCGCTGAGCGCGTTCCTCGTCATCCAAGGTGTTTGAAGTTGGGACAGCCATTGATGCGTGCCTCTTTGACCTTCACAGATTGTTGTCGGTCATCCCGTTTTTCCTGTGGTTTGTTTCGGTCCATAGTTCGGCTTCTATTGATTGTTGCACCGACATTTCGATTGAGTGCCTCTGCTGGCGAACCGATTTCTCCTCACAGAGGTACGCAAGTAGATGCGACGCGATGGCATCGGAGAGGTTTTGGCGTTTATTGGGCTGGTCAAGTGAAGCGAAATGTAAACGCCAGGGGGCGCAGGTGCTTCGGCGGGCTGCTAGACGTATCTTGAAGCACGCACGCACAGGGTTTTGTCCGATCCGTTTTTGTTGCCGGTCTCCGCTAACTAATTTTTCACCTCAGCCGCTGGTGGCTCGAGGAAGATCAGTTCCCGAGTATACCGTAGCAAAATTTGAGCTTTGGATGATGTTTCTTGGGTGTCCTGTATAGGTTGCGTCCCCAATTCCAACCAGCTTTGTCCGAGAGGTGAATGTAGCCTTTACAGAGTCAAGTGCATCCCGTAAGGCAACAGACAGTTGTGATGTGGAACTTGCAAAGCATTCCTGACCGTTGGATCCTTGTATTAATCTCAAAGACCTACTACTGTGCCATTCCTGCCAGACGTATGAGGATTTACAAAAGTTCTAGCAGATCTTAACAAGGGCATTCGATTGGTCGTAATAGAACTGCCTTTTGCTGATTGCATCAAAATGCATCTCCGTTACGTTTCAAACAAACAAAAACCATACAGAAAAGTGAATATAATCATTCCGTAGTTGTCGTTCACTACTTCTACATTGACTCGATCTAAAAATCTAGTCTTCAGTTAATGCCGTAGTCTCTGTTTATTAGTTCACGATATAAGAGACCTGTAGAAGGCTAAAACCGTATCAATAAAATTCATCACAGCTATTATAATTCTCCTTATTGTATATTGTTCTACCCTAATTTGGTCTATTCGACACCCTTTGAGTCAAATAACGCGAAAACGGTGTTAAACGTGTTTCCGGCGGTTTGTACTTTACAGGTTGTAATAATGTTCAAGACGTCGGCGCAAGATAAAGATATGGTGCATTCATCCTCGGATAAGTCGATTGTCACCTTGATTGGGCGGCTGCAGGCGCTTCACTTCAAAATGAAGCATTTTAACAGCAGTGGGGAGAACACTATTGCGTTAATATGACAGTTAGCTGCTCTTAAAGTTGCTGTGTACCGTTTTGTCGCAATTTGGGTCATTG
This sequence comes from Proteocephalus fallax, assembly GCA_028672205.1. NCBI lineage: Eukaryota > Metazoa > Platyhelminthes > Cestoda > Proteocephalidea > Proteocephalidae > Proteocephalus > Proteocephalus fallax. The sequence goes on along the minus strand of JAPUBX010002137.1, from coordinate 369,528 downwards.
GTAGAATAGCGGAAGTAATTCAGTTACTTAAAACACGCCGAAAAGTGTATACGGTTATCAGCAAGGGCATCGTTCCCCGGGACGCATTTGTATGAGATGAGAGTAGAATATAGGACACGTTCTTGAAGATTCTTCAGGATTTGGTAATGGTTTTGAAACCCGAAATTGATCGAAAGGCATTTCTAGCTTTCGAATATCACGCAGATCTATGCGATAAAAACCAATCGTCTTATGCGTCGTCTATTGCTGGAAAGGATCTCCTACGCACAGGCATTTAGTTCACATGTTAACAAGTAAAGTTTATTTCAAGCAACCCGTATCTGGTTTGGCCAATATGTGCCGTTGTTTAACAGGCTATGGCGGCTGCCTAAATCAACTATTTGGAGCAAATGTCCTAGAGGTTACACAGAGGAGGAGTTTAAATATCGAAAAGTTACCCAAAGGCATGAAAGACCAAGGTAGCAGAGTTTCTACTACTGCTTTTCTGAATTTATGGATATTTGTCGGATTTCGTTTAAAATAAATTTCGTACAACGATAGAGTTACTTATAAAATCATCCACAAACGCGAGGTTTAATTTACGTAATATTCAAACTAATAGATCCCAAATAAATATATCTGGGGCATAATATAAAAATAATATCAAAAATATATTTTATAAGCTTTATAAAAAAATAAAATTGTAGAATTGGTCGGTCTCTCGCGTTTTGTTTATATCCATTACTTTTACATAAAACAGTTGTAGTGTTGTCACCGCTCGCGCTGTCGTAATGGACCAAGTATCTTCTGTCACTGATCCCCTTATTCAATTCACAAAGGCTTCTGTACATTTCTTTCACCGATGCACAAAGCCAGATAGAAAAGGTATGGCATTCGTTTGTAAACATCTATTGCGATTATAGAGTTCAAGAAAAACGTTTTGGCCACCGCAGTCGGATTCCTCGCAATGGGAGTTCTTGGATTCATAATAAAGCTAGTCTTCGTACCTATCAACAGCATCATTGTCGGCGGTTAATGCATACTTATTTATTCCTTATTCTTGCGTTCCTTGTGATGTATTTAGCCCCTCCTCGAATCAGTGTCCAAAACCATGCATTTTAAGCTTCGGTTAAATATACTGATAATTTTTGTACTCACTGAATTTGGTTCTCGTACAAGTTTCTTGGAGCGGTGCATACCGTCTTCTATGTACCACAACTATTACGGCTTAAATAACTTTTACAGTGATTCACACGGAACTTCTGAAGGCATCATTTTATATTTTCATACTACATTCCTCACAATTGCGGATAGGTTGACTGAATTAACTTATTAAATACCGTCATTTAGTGGATATATGTATATTGTGGGTCTATTTCCTTGTTCCACTGGCAAATATTTAAGAAGCATCGATATGGTTTTTTATTAAATGAATCGACGAAAGCTTTTTGTGTTTGATAAATAGCATCAAAATAATAAGACGACGATTGATTGACAACACGTAGCGGCCAGCGCTTGGGTTCACGAGAATAATAAAATGGATGCATTAGTCCTTGAGATTTCCGCAGTCGAATCCGTGAGACGTTGATGTCGATGATGGTGATATGGACAATCTAGTTAGGGTTGAGGTGGTGGTGGTTGGCGAAGGCCATTCATAATTCGGTAATGGTTTATGCTGCTGAGTGTGGATTTTGGCTTTCCGACGCCACAGCGTTGCAAATGGACGCACAAAAGAATAGTTGCTTCTGGGAAGGGCTGGGCGCGGCTGCGAAAATACTCCACCATTTTCTTGTGTTGACGCATTAGCTTCGCAACCGGCATCATAGAGGGAGTGATGACTTTCTGTATAAGAATAAAAACAGTCTACTTCAGGATATGTAATTCATAGGCCACGCGATATGAACAAACACCTACCATTTGGTCGCCGTCGAACACCTGGCCGGCTTTGAAAGTCATCGTTGCGCGGAGACCCGCGCTGCTCTTCCGTAGAATCCTCAACCCAAGAGCCAAAACCGTTTCCAAACAAGGAAAACTCCGTTGAGAGATCATAGAGACGAGGGCTACTGCAGCTCTCGGACAGTAGTCCTCCATCAACACTGGCTGCACCGCGTCCGCTCGCTCCTCTGTAATTCTCTGTGCTGCAGCCGAGGGCAGCCATTAGAGCATTGACGTCCGTGGGCTGTTGCAATGACAGGCCCGTCAATTCCTCAATGCGGTTCCAGCGCAATGTGCGCTCGTGCATGTCAGCAGTAACGTTCTCCAGGACGCACCTAGAAGAAATAATCAAATCTCCTAGAAGAACCTCGGGGAGCACAACAATTCGGTGAGGTACATTCGGTCTCTCAAGGATAAAAAATCATGGATCCGGGGGATTCATTTAGTGTACTGCCTCACGAACCTAGCGACATTCAGCTTCGAGTCAACGTCGTCCAGGTTGTCCGAGTGAATCAGCCTCACTGAACCAACAAAGGTTAACCTTTTTCGACGCACGCGGTCGCACTAAAATATTAAAAATATAGGGACCTCAGTGAAGATCATATCTTGGTTACCGGTTGAAAAAAAAGCACATCACACACTCCTGGAAATCCGAAGCTTGTACACAGTGTCACAACACACATTGACATCTCGATATAAATCATTTCTTCGGGAGGAAAACGTACCGCTTCTTTTGCGCTCATTAGCTGTTTAGCGGCAGCTGATCGCTTTTCCCAATAACTGCGAAGCTCCAATTCATGGGTTAGTTGCAACCAAAGCGCCAACTCATTGATTATCGACGACCTCGGGGTTGGGAAGTCGACGATCTTCGAGGTCGCCGCTACGGTGGATGTATTCGTCGCCCGTCGAGAAGAAATAGACGGTCGCTCGGAACTCCCGGGTAGATAGAAACCGCCTCCGACGGAGGTCACGGGCGATGAGTTGATGGTACTCGTCGCGCTGACCGAAGTCGGTGGGGGGGTCGACCAGAAGGGCGGTGATGCTGCGGTGGTAGGCGGTGGCTGCGAATCAAGACCGACTGTAAGCCGACGTCGCCCGCTGCCACGCTGTTTCTCAAGGCCGGCAGTTTTCCGTGATGCGAGCGAGTTCACACAGTGGTGCTGGCGTCGTTTCGTTGAAATAAGTGACTGAAAATCCATGAAAACAACGATCGGCGCAATCAGGTATGGGCTAAAAAGTTATACAAGCGCGGGTGACGCCCAACTATTAAATAAAATGGTCTCATTTGCTTACCAATTCTTCAGAACTGTGTCCTGAATCAGAGTGTTGACAATAGGCCTCGTCGTTGACTAGATTGGAGGGACGCCGTCCATTACGGCAAATAACTTCCGTGGGTTCCACATCTTTCAGACGCAGTAGTCTGGAAAGCGAACGAAACATTTAAGAAAAATAAGTACCGATTTGCATTGGCTGCTTTAAGATGCCATAATAAATTTAATTTTTTTAATTGTAAGCGCTTTATTGAAGTCACCAAACTTTAAGCATATTAATACAAGATACGAAAATTGTCTTTTACTTCTTGCTTCACGTGCTCTGGTGATACTAAAAATCGGGACAAATAAGGAATGGCCGAATTGCAATATGTCGCCGTTCTTGTGGGTATTGAACGGTATAGCCTACGCAGTAGTCGAAGACATGTACAGTTGGATAAACTTGAAAAGAAGGGAAGGGTCAGTTAATATACGAGGATCGATTAGTGTACTACCAGTGAAGTGGCGTTGAACGATGGTCTCTTGGATGGAGATCTACGGAGCCTCTTGCAGTTCCTTTTCGCCGCCATAACTCCTATCGGTTTTCAAAAAAGCTCTTGGAATAACCCCACAACATTGCATCGAACTAATACATGCAGTAACAGGGAGTTGAGGCATCTCTGATTATGGAGTCTCCAACTTGGCAATATAAATTCGTATCTGTGACTCCGTATAGCTATCTGCAAGCGATAGCTGACAAATCCATGTAAACCGCTATAACAACGGACAGTAATCCAAGTATCGGTGATTATTCCGTTTAGGATGTAGATAGGTAGACCCCGACAGACTTGGAGGAGGAGATCAACTCCAAGATCCAACAATCACCAAAGTGGTTCTATTCTCTATGCAGTCTTGGAGGACGCTATTGATTCAGCGAAGACTAGAATTACCCCCCTCCCGGCCAAAAAAGAGGCGACTGGGGTATGTGACTCATTGTCTGGCAAGAGGCAGCAAACAAGCTAGCTTATTTCACGAAACGTTGATTACACTCTCTCTCTCTACATCAAAGCCTACATTTCGCATTGAACATTTGAATACTGGCCCCAGTGACCTTAAGAAGGCAATTGCCATCAAATTAATGGGGCCGATAGAGCATATAGCGAACACAAATACACTACAGCCAAAACGATTTACTCCTGTTGGAGATCTTGGAGAGTTTGTTCGGCACGCGAAAGGCGGTCGTAGTTCCCCGAGGTGACGCTTCGGAGTCTCCGAGAGAAATGGTAGTTTAGTCCGAAAAATGTGACCACGAATGCAGTTGCAATAACGAGGCCGCTCAACAACAACACCGGGAGGTCTCGGGTGACACCGAAGTGGGACGTCGCCGTGGAGGAGTGTGAGGCGGAGGAGAGATTTTCTGTCATGAGAGAGACAGCAAAAAGTGTACACTACCAGCTGGTCTATTGACGAAAAAGTGAGAATTTGCTAGGGAATCGCGCGCTTAAATTGACCTTTGAGATTCCAGGTGTCAAACGGTCAAGTGTTTGTGTTAATGTGCAAAAAACACCGCTACTAAGTGGTTTTGGTTACGAACACAATTCCCATCGCCCCCCCCCCTTCATCCACACAAAGAGCGTTCAGATAACAATCATAACTGGTGATAATTACATGGAGCTACAAGTTTAACTGGAACAAAGTGGATTCAAAAGGTCCAAGGCAAAACACTGATTCCACCACCCCGCCCAATCGCAGCTGTTTCTCCTTTCGAGGACGCCTAGAGGAAAAGTTGACACTAGGATCCCCAGTACCCAGAGGGGAGGTAATCATTCGAAGTCGCGTTTTTTATGCTGGTGAGGTATTTGGCGTCCATTCTACCGACCCCCAAACGCCTCTGGTACGTAAAACAGTCACATCCTTTAAATGCGCCAACCTCTTCGAGGTATAGGGGATACTCGATCTCCTAGACGAGTCCACTTAAAGAACAGTCACACAGAGGCTTTAATACATGCCAACAACAGCCCGGCATTGATTCTACCGTCTCAACGGACAGGGTACGCGCAACCCAAAATGTTCTAGACGAGCTCACGAAAGGAGCAACCAAGAAATGAAAGATGGTAATAAAAATCACGATTTTTTCAGACAAGGATATTACTAAAATAAAATAACCTATCATCTACAATAAAACGAATGCATGTAAGATGTTGGTTGATGTAGATCCAGATCCCACGGCCATTCCCGCCCTTCTTCAACAAGGGGGCTGATTGATTTCAAGAGGAAGAGCGCTGCGTACCAACTCTCTGGTGGAAATGGAGAAAGGAAGACGAAGGCCAGCAAGTGTGCACGGGCGTGTGTAGAAGAGGTGAGTGCTTAGACAAAGGAATTTTCATCTCTTTTTAACCGTCTCCGCACGCACAGAAATAAGTGCACTGTGGGGCCACAAGAACTCTTAATCATAAATTAAATGCCTCATTGTATTCCGAGGGATTGATATCCTCGTGGGCATCGAACCGACCTCTTGACGGCAGGTTATTTCGGCGAGCCGAATCCCAATGCTGTGGCGAATAGCATCCTAACTCTGGCCGTGAGAGGCCATAGGATCGACTCACAGTCCAGGCAAACAAAGTAAACTGGGTGCAGCGGCTTGCGCATGTCATCCAGCGACTGGGAATCGGTGTGACGGAATCCGGCTGCTGCATCATCCGCCCGAGTTACACGTATTTCTGCTCCGCGTGCTGGATGATAAAAATCGGTGCCTCTCGTCGTCAGCGTGTCAAGGTTGGCGATGGCGTAGCGGCGGTCAACTATAAAACGTGGGCAGGTACGATCAAAGTCGACATGGAGCGCCCTGGCTTGCAGTCCGTCTCGTGAAGTGCGCTGTTTGTCAATAAGTTGAAAACCACATGCTCCGAACAAGCCTCTCATCTGAGCGATGATTCGCGACATTCATGAAACCGGTTTGCCCCCACGCATAAGATAGCCGCGACAGATGAAGAAGAAGATTCAGCAGCCAATTCAACCTCTTAAGGTAACACTGAAAATGCCACCTGAACAAGAATAAACATGGGAAAACGACGAGGCTAGCGTATCCTTTAGCCGCACGACCCCCCCCACGATTGATTCCCCAATCCCGCAAACTCGATGTTAATTGGACATGAGCGGAGGTTACTTTTGTTTTTGTCCTCATTGTCAAGGTCTCTGAGTAGCATTTGACAGCCCCATATTGAGTAAAAAACGGGATCTCGGAAGAAGCCATGCCTGGGGGGCATTTTCCAATGGTTGATTCTGAGTTATTCGCCACTGAAGGCTGATTCGAGGGTTATTGCGCACGTTCGTATGTGGTGCTGCTTCATCCACAATAGACCGCCTGCACCTGGAGATTCCAAAGTCAAAAATTGCGCGGCTTCATGGGGTTGCCTTTATTTTATAGGTTTCATCAGTGGAATCGAACACAGTTCCCGCTACAAAAGAGCGACGATTCTAGATTTGGCTAATATCAATTTGAAAGGAAAGCAATTCACACGTAAATAAGATTGCCAGGGAAAGTTGGTCTCAATAAAAGGGTCTAGCCACGGCCGCGAGTCAAACTTTCTTTTCCATTGCGTTGACAGCACTAAAATCCACCAAATAACTACTACAAGGGCTGTAATCCTCTTACGGAATCGCAGATAAGCGATTACGACACCCTTACCTAAAACTACGCAGTCACTTTTATTTGAAGCATCGAAATCGACCCACTGACTCACATCTCCTGCCGTCGTTTGGCCATACGCGGGTCTCTCAGACCTCTGTAAATTGACGACACGACTCACAGACTGGCTCTGTTAGAGCAGCGGACAACTTAAAACGCGGACTGGCACCGCCACCAAGCATGTGGCGCCCTTGGAAGGCAGTCGCAACTGGAATCAAAACTCCATCTGCTGCGACCAGGCCTCCCATCGCCGCTCGTGGGCTGCTGGAATCCACGAAATAAATAAATGAAACAGTTCCATCCTCTTTCACTTGAGACAAAGGCGAATTCCACCTTCCCAAATGGTTTCCGGAGGCTCTTCGCGTATTTCCGGATAGACAAGGCAATTTGCGCGTATTTAGCCACAGACACGAGCAAACAGGATGGACTACCCGTGTTAACAAGCGCTAAATGATGAAGCAACGAAAACCCTCCCAGTAAATCAAGCGACGCCAACCAACGCCCAATAAGGTAAAAAAAACGATCAGATAGACAAACACTTGCAAGATGACCACGTCTAAGGCCCAAGGGTAATATGCATGGCGGAATACGCCAGCCATATTATGCCCAGCAGCCCAAAAGGGGCTTACTCTTTGGCGGTCCAAACAGGATGAGGTCCATTGTCTTGAGGACGAGTTTGCGCCGATGTAGTGGATTCCGAATTCCCAATTGATCGTTGAGGAAGGTCGTGTTGCGAGCGACGAGTCTAAAGGAAACAAAGAAATCGGTTATGGTGCGGGTCGATAATTGTAGGTTGCTTTCGCGGGCGCATGTGTGTGGGAATTTAAATCGATTTAAGATGATCTTGATGGCGAGTTGGGTGTAATTGTTGCAGTTCCGGCCACTACAGAAGCACGTATTAGTGAACATAAATTTCAGGGATCGCATTTCATCTGATTGGTGCCTCTGTATAAGGTCAATGCGCACGTTAAAAGGCAGCCGCAAAACACCGCGAGGTGCAAAATAATAAAATGGTGGGAACAAAACGGCGACTTGTGCAGAAATCATCTTCGAAATATTAAACAAATTCCATACTAACATACCGAGGCAGACTTTCGCCGTCGACTTGGTGTTCAGTGAACACAGAAACGTATTCGGGAAGCTCAACACAGTCAGATATCCATCTCGCCGTCTCTCCAACGGTCCAGTTGTGCGCTAAGATTAAATGGCACAGTTGATTATAGTAATACACAAATGGCAACCGCAAACGTAAAGCGAGATAGTAGAGCAGAAATTGCAGTGAATTTGTGGCCAGAACTTACAAGCACACGAAGATACACTGTGTAAACAATCAATATATATGGTACACGTATTTTTACAATAAATATATAATTAACAACAAAGAATATGGGAACGTGGCCCAGTTAAGTTGTATTTAGAAAACTGCGATTTAGTGGGATTGCAAAGAAATATCTACCTGGATTTTTCTGCCACGCAACCCATAAGTCCAGGAGACTAATAATACCGTCATCTTGACTAAGATCTCTTTGGTGATGTTGTTCGACCGGAGAGCTCAGTTTGTCTCGAAGAAACTAAGAGGCACAAAAAATTGACCAAGTCCTATGATTTAAAAACTCAATTTTCCAAATAATTTACTGATAGGATACAAATTTCGAGGCTATACGCTAGGATTATATGCGATCATCATATTCATTCCGTATGCAAATTTACCGTTATTTATTGTGCAACTCGTACAACTTACAAGAGACGCCTCTGCAAAGTCGACCCCGCCATTTTTGTCTTCATCAAGCTGGCTATGCAAATCCGCAATCGCCTCGAACGCAAATGTTTTTTTCCGATAATTTGGGATGTCGTCAGCACAAACAAAAGAATCAAAACTACCAGAGGCTACGGAAAATGTTACAAAGAGGTAGAGCAAACTTGACGCAACCACCGAAATTATAAAAAAACGAAGGAAATTGTGCATTTGGCGCTAAAGGTCTTCAGAAAATAAATGCAATTGCACAAGTTTTGTCAAAAACAATAAATTATGATCTTATGGGTCAGTAAAATATATCGAATGTGACCTTTAAATAACGATTTATTGAAGTCACGAAGACCAAAACAGTCAGCATAATTAACAATGCTACTTAAAAAACTGGCTTTAAGTACTTGCTTCACCTGTTCGGGTAAAACTAATATCGGGGCAAATAAGGATTGACCCAATTACAGTATGCCGTCGTTTGTTCAAGCATTGAACGATATTAATAATAATAATAATAATTTTTTTAATAATTTTTACGCTTTATTAAGGTCACAAAGACCAGAACTTTCAGCATTTTAATGTTTAACAGGAATGGAGGAAATAACAACGAGGTAATGGCGGCCTTAACATTGATCGAAGAGATTAAAATTTAGACAAAATGGAATAGAGGCGATAGAATGGGTTCATTTTAAACACGCGCAGTGATGACCCAGTGCATTATGAACTGTAGAATTTCCATGAAGTGCATGGATAAAAAATTAAAACACAAGCATACATAAACATCCCTAGCACGTACTGAATGCTTTTTGTTCAATAGCTGAATATAAAGATCTCAGTATGTAAGATGTGCCTGAAAGAAAATGCCCGATTGGCGTAACCAATCCTTTTTTTGACTACGTGGATTTTATCACGCAATAATGCTAACTCTATTGAAAATCGACAAAGTCCATCAATAATCAAACATTACTCAGTTTGATAGCGGATTGTCTGGAGACCCTAAACAATAGGAATATATTGGGAGTGTGTTCTGTAAATTAACTAAGTTCACTTTGGTCTAGTGCTCTTGTGGTAATTCGAAGACTTCGTGGCCCAAAAATCAGAATGGCACGATGGCCAAAGACGAAGGTCGGGGATGAATAATATTGTTTATTATTCAAACAATAGCGAGGGCCCGACCTGGGCCGAAAACGCCGACAAGGCGCGATGCTTAGCGCCCGCTGCAGTCGAGTCCTGTCTGGACACACGTGGGGCGTGTCGTGGTAAAAGTGGGGGCCGGCCAAGTGTCGTCGATATTGTCTTAATTTATCCACGTTAAGGTCACAGCATGCGCTGATGTGTGCGTTGGCCAATGGGGTGCCAGTCCAATGGATGTCATGTGTCTGGAATAAATAAACACACCATTTAAGGTCACTACATGGCGCCCCTCTTAGACTCTTCGTCGTCAGGGAAGAGATACAATAAAGAGTACCTTAAAGGGAAAATTAAAAACACAAGGAATCACTAGGGGGCAAAGTCAGCGAGGTTCAGGAGGGGAGACTGCTGTCACGCCTCGCGGAAGGCGGTAAATCGGTTGGATATTATATTGCGAAATTGACGAAGACTTCGTAGCCCAAAAATCAGAATGACACGATGGCCAAAGACGAAGGTCGGGAATGAATAATGTTGCTTATAATTCAAACAATAGTGAGGGCCCGACCTGGGCCGAAAACGCCGACAAGGATATCGCTTCAATCTTTCCCTGAAATAGTCATCCTCTATGTCGGAAACAACTGATTCTCCAAATTCATGGACCGGCCATGTGATTTTCCCGTTAATAAAACCCTTGATTTTTATGTTCCCAGAGCCGCAGTAGCCTACTCATTCTTGGATATTAATAATCATATATCTGTATCTCCTTAAACACACATTCTCGAAATTGAATGCGTGTTACTCTTAATAAAGCGAATATTATTAGTATCATTGATATTTGGGAGGTAGAGAACAAATCTTAGGACAGAATCCTCTTACAGGAGCAGCGTTACACGGTTCAAATAAATACGTAACCTTAATCATCTACAATATCGCCAATTACAATAATATTGTCGACGGTCTTATTTTATTTATTCCCAAATATTAATATCCAACATCACCATTTTCATTTATATGAATATATTTTCGAGTGGTTAGTCTGTTATGCAAACCAATACAACGATCTCCTAAATCTCGTGCAAAATATTCTTATGGGCGAACACTAATTTCTGCAAACTTCGATACAATTTATGATATCCGTATAGGAACTTTAGGTTCCCAGAAAGGTGAGACGTAAATGCACGCCAGATATTGGGACGCTTTTGAAGAAGTACACGTTCTTAATTGTATTATCGAAAACAGTCATTATTAGGTGCATAGCATAGAAGCATACAGAGAGGGGGATACCGAAATAAAAAGAGCAAAGGGTGGGAACCTTTGCCAGAGTTAAGACACACAAAGCCACTAAGCAACATCATCCAACTCCATATCAGATTCACCGGCTGTCACCGAAAATGTTTCCGCCTCCTCTTCCTTACGTATACGCCCCCAGGGACCAGCAACGGAGTGTTCCCCTTCGTCCTCCTCAACTCGCCTGGGACGCTTCCTCCCAACAGGTGTCCTCTCCACATCCACGAGTTCTAACGGCGCTCTTCGGCCGTCCACAGGAACATCACCGACGAATCTCTCCACCAGCTCCTCATCCCAGGTCTCTAGTTTTGTGAGCATCTTATTGATATAAGGCTGGCGGTAGCGCTTTGAAATCACCGATTTTTGGAAGTTCAACTGCTTAAAATTTTCTAAACGGAAAAAGGAGCATTGTAGAAAGCAAGGAGAATGGAGGGGGCGCCATGAAAATGAGTACTTACCATTGTGCAAATCAAGAGCGTTCTTGGCTGCTTCCATTTGGGCCGACTGGACTGTGCGTCCGAGACCCTCAGCCAACTTGACGTCCTTGAAGAAAACGCCGACCATGTAGAGACGATTGTTGGCCTGACTTGCGTGTTCCAGTACCTGAATAAAACGAGACAATAAAAAACTCATAAATGTGGTAATGAGGAAAGAGTCAAAGAAATCCAGAACATCAGAATTTCGCAAAGAGGCCTTTTGATCCATCCTTTTTGTGGTACTGAGACTCAGGAGCCAACCTTTCAGGGACCTTCCCAAGAGGACAGAACCCACGAAAGAAGGAACCCGTTAATAAAAAATACCTTATAATGGGCAATCTGGGGGTCTTCGTCAAGCGACCGGAATGTGAGACAGCATTGCTGCAATTTTGATTTGGCGTCGTTCCACTCTTGCTTGAGGATGAATTCCACAAGTCGGGGCCAGAAACACACCTGGCAAAAGCGCTCCACCCAGGTGATATCCTTGTCCACGTATAATGCACCAACAAAAGCTACAAATGAGATTAAAAACGAAAACGAGTAGCAATTCAAATCACCGTTGTCAGGTGCGAAGAATGCGATATCGTAGTCCATGCCATACCGTCATCTGCATATTATTTTAATTCATATTGAGTGGTAGTTAATAAGCGTGAAAAGGATTGATTCAGAGTACACGGTTGTGGACGGGTAGCCTCTCGAATGCCTTACCCTATCAGAAGATAATGGTTGCTTGCTTTCAAGAGCTCGTCCCGAAAAGGCTGACACAAGTACCTCGAAGAGTTAGGAGAAAAAATACCGGTGGCATGCTATGGGAAGCTGTGCCAAAGCCAAACGTCTTCGTACCTTCAAGAAGGTCCGCCTGGTTTTTGACGTTCTGCTGCCTATTGCCTGGAGCGACAGAGGCCGTGGAGGCGCTGCTACTGCCGGAGCTAGTACAGGGTCCAGTCTCCGTCGCTGTTGTGAGGGAGTTCTCCTCACGTCGAATTACAAACTGGTCAAGACCGAGCTCTCCACAGACCGCCGCCTGGGTGTACTTGTTCACAAGGGAGTTCTTCAACAGGGACAAGTGGCCCTCGTGGTGACGGGGGAAATGGCGGAACAGATAGTCCGTCGAGACGTATTTCAGGATGGAATCACCGAGGAACTCCAACCGCTGATTGTCGCCCCTGGAAAAAATTGGCCGGCAAACATGACGCCGTCAGTAAAGTATTTTAAGGAGAGATTCCGCATGTCGGGCCACCTTGAAGGCACGGAATGTAAGTCGCGCGCTGGCTAATACACACAAATCGATAAACCCCGTCCATGTAAGAAATGCCTAACTTACTCAACCTAGAATAAATGAGTGGGAAATAAAATTAGAATGTGGGGGGGGGGTTAATTGGAGATCTGGTGCCAGTGAATTACAAATGCAGCAACATACCACGCGGGCAAGATTACTTACAGCGTGTAGACGTTGTATCCGGTCTTGCGAACAGTTAGTGCACGGGCGAGAACTCGAAGATGCTTGAACTGGATGCCAAGTGTATCCTCGAGAGTTGTCAGTTTCTATGAAAAAAGGCACAATTACACTCTGCGACTTGCCAAAGTTGGCATGGTTTGGTTGGTGGCAAGGCGTCCGGACAAAGACACATCTGTGTGTGGTTGGCCATCCTGACGATTTAAGTTAACGCCAGAAAGACCACACCACAGAACTGCCATTTGTCTCGTTCGAAGGAGGAAAAAAACGACAGCGAGGACCAGACCAATAAAAACATATCCAAGGTCGCTCGCCAGGTCTAGTGACCCATGATTGATTCAAGCTTGGCATGGGGACCAATATGCGCGTAGCACTGATATATAGATATACAAGAGCGTAAATGCCATTCGGAGAATCCACCGGGATGTTCGCTCCTGTTGGTTTAATTGCGAAATAGGCGAATGACACACGAGGTCTCGCGGGCAGCCGCCATAAATTAAAAAAATTGTAATATTAAATCCAGAAAAAAAGAACTCTAAACACCGACAGGTAGATTCATAATGCCGATCAGATATGTCCTGAAAGCGACTTCATGAGCGCCACGCCAGAGTGGCTGGGGCAGCGGAAAGGCGGGCTGCTCATATTTTGAGATTCCTGGAGCATCAGTACCTCGGAGAGGTAGGAGTAATGCCAGGGTCATCAGAACCTGATAAGTACGTACCTGGAGCATGGGCACATTGGTGGTCCACTCCCTGTCCCCGGTGGGACACTGTGTCTGCAGGGGGTGTGGGGGGATCTGGACCCAGACCTTGTGGATCTTTTCGCAGTCTCCGAAGAGCACCGCGCCGAAAATGCGGTCCACTGTCTCCAGTCCGGCGTCCAGTGCTATCGCGGCTACAAAGAGGCGAAGGAACCGTGACAATCCATTCACCACTCGGCTGTCAAAACAATAACTGGAAACTCACCCATGACCGCCTCGAAGGCGTCCGATCGAGCGTAGGTGTAGGTGGAATCGTGGCAGAAATCGACGCTGTGAGTATAGAGTAGGAATTTGTGCAGGCCTAGGCGCTAAAATAAAATCAGCAATGGGTATCAGTGATAGCCATATGCCTTGGCTAATACGACACTCAAGGTAAGAGTCAAATAGTAGCTTCGGATATGCAGCAGGTAATGATGACCAGTCAAAGTATTTTATTAAATAACCTTGGTCAAAACTAGATGAAATATGTTCGAAAACGAAACATGTCAGTCGAGTGAGAATCTAATTTGACGCAGATAATACGAATCGTAATCGCTTTGCAAAGGTCACGCGGACCAAATCCGTCGGCATTAAAAAAGTCGCAATGCCACTCGGAGTGCCGGCTTAACCGGCCGTTCTGGTGAGCGACGAACAATTGGGACACGTAGGAAATGTTCGACCGGTAGTTTTGGCATGGAGATTTACACAGATAGTGGGGTGGGGGTGGGAGGGGTCGCATAATATGGCGATGGTAATACTGGTGAGTAGAGTGGAAAGAAAGTGCAACAGACAAAGGTCTTACCAGTGCCAAGTCAGCCAGATGTTGATTTTGGACGAGGGCCTGGCGATAGGCATCCAAAGGACCCTCTTGTAGATCAGGAAACATGAAGAAAAGATGAATGCTGAAAATATTAAAAAAAAACTTGTTTTTATCGTTGCGCGGAAAGGGAATCTGGGCGTCTGGCGTCCCATGAAACGGTAGAGGGAGACAGATGGGAAATTAATAGTAGTCGAATAGACCTTTTTAGGGTATTATAGCAGTTGACGTGTTTGGCGATGCTATCTACAGATTTCCTTTGAGGTCGGAGTCGTTCTTCGGGCAAAACGAATACAATTTCGTGAATTTCCGTATCCTCATAACCATTTTAAAATGAAGGCAATCATTCTGGCGCACTCACGCCCTAGTTTGTCTGCTCCACCTTCAAGGCAGTATGGATTATTGACTGACGAACGATAAACACGAAATCACATTAAGCAACAAAATCGAATCAGTGCCTACTCGCGGAAATGGGGATGCTGGACTGAACCTTCACGGATCGAAATTCCGCAAGAAGGAAACCAGAGCCACATAAAGACTGCGCACAAAAGTAGGTTCATTATGGTTCCAGGTAGTTTTAGTGTCAATATTTGGTCGCTTTCGTTTCAGTACAACAATACAGAAGGAATTCATCCCTGCAACGGACTAATCGCAAACAAGCCCCCCGCAATTTTTTTATAAATCTCTGCAAATCGCTATTAGTCCTCGAGGCAGGTCAAGGAGGACAATAGACCTATCCCCACGTAAACTCCGTCTTCACTAGTCAACCAAAACCAGTTTCAGCAGTAGAGGGGGCCTACCTCGTGATGACTTCGATGACCGCATCCCCCAGAAACTCGAGACGTTCGTTTCCGTAGATTTTAGAGCGCTCCTCTTGCATCTTCGGCATGAACGACATCACTTGGATCATCTTGGACAGGCCTTTTTTGCGCCACTGCTTGTAGAGCTGAAGTTTATCCCCGTATTCGATGTTTCGGGGACCACAGTTGGTTTGGGTGTTCTGGAAGTGGTCCATGTTGGTGCCAAAGTCGGTCCTGCGGTAGGACGGGTGTGTGAGAGCTTGCTAAGGGGAAAAATGGAAACTCTGTCATGTACAGCATTCCGCTCGCTGGAGGATGGGCAGCGTAATTTAGTGCAGATTTGACAAGATTATTTTTTAACGACGACGACCATATACCCGGGACCGTCACCTAACGATATCCCCGCACAAATCCAGGTGGTTTATTTGACAGATATCCTGAATTCATTGAAACGGTTTATGGCGACATATCAGTTCAAAACTGGTCTAATTTGTGCGCCTACCACCTCCTAAAAACCGGCTACGTGGGTGTTGTCCTCGTGATCTGAACAATTTGCAGGGTGCCACATAAATAGATAAATAATAACTTAAGGTTTATTGAGTTTTATGACACCGTGCCACTACTTCTCTAATGAAGAAGGATTAAGGTCCATCGTAGAAGTATTAATCAATCAAATTTTCTACCAGAGGATAAACCGGCTTCCACCGGGACGTCACCATGAAAAAGCGAAGTCCAGTTGGAATAAAAAAAGATCACTCAAAGAGTAAATTGTGAAGATCAGCAGGCCATAAAGACGGTGTGCTTACATGCAAAAGCGAAATATCCTTAAACTGTATGCCGAGCCGATTCTCCAGCGATTTGAGAGACAGGATGCACCGCACGTGAGTGACGAAAGAGGCCATGTTCAGAGCGAACTGGGTGACATCGGGCCGCAATCCGGTGCGAAGGAATCCGTCACAGCCGACCTCAACGGTAATTTCTCGCCGGTGGACTCTAGGCGGGGGGAGAAAAGGCATGCATAAAAACTAGTCGGCGGGAAGCGGGTAAACGCGGTAGCGCCTATTCTCACCCAGAGCGGTCCATCGAGTCCAACTGATTGGCCAGTTGAGCCAGCTTGGCTCTGTCCTCGGGACTAACACGCGGTTTATTGGTCATGAGGTACTGAAGCTTCATGTAATTCTTGAGCACCGATTTGTATTTGGGCTCACGCGACAGACTCAGCTTCATGGGAGTGAAGGTCATGTGAACGAGGAGGGGGAAAGCGCAGGGACCAGATGCCCTCGAGGAGGGGCGGTCCAATTGATCGATTCGTATTGCCGGCGGTTTCTACAAGGAAAATGAAATTGATGTCGACAACAAAACAAAAACGAGAGTACAGGCATGCCCGTTGGATTTCATGGCGCCCATCGACGGTTAATTGCGAATATTTTATTTACAAATGTATCCCCCAATAAACCTCAATCGCGACCGAAATCAATTCAGAATTAGAAAGAAAAGAGAATAGATACGCTGGTCCTCGGACAATGCGGTGGTTGGATTGCTGTTCGCACTGATTATCAAGGTAATAACCAGGCCAGGGCTTTCAGACGCCAGATACGTTCGGAAGAGCGGCGCATGAATGAGGTTAGAAAATAACCACTTCCCAGAAGTCAGATCCCCGCGACTTACAGAACCGGGTTTCCAGCCAAGAGTCCCCCGAAGGTCATCTATGTGGGCGGACCACTCAGAATTCGGCATCCGCTGAATGGCGGGAAGGTCCACGGTATTGATGAGTGGCAGCTGGGCCTGTCGCATCCAGTGCTCGAGAATAACGTTAACTGAGAGAAGTTCTGCGGACGCGGTAACAGCATTGTCACCGGGTGACAAATCATTGCCGGGCGTGTAGATGAAACGGGGCAGGAGGTGGACAACCGGGCAGCCCCCCGTGACGCCGTGGGGACGCCAATTGAGGTCAAGGAGGTCGAGTAATTCACGAAAGACATAATCAGTGAGCATGTCAAGGGCCCGAACTGTGAAATTCTGAAAAGCAAGACCCGGGAAACTAGACGACTTATTAAAAACGAGGGGTTTGCACATGTAAGAATGCAAACAAATATCACAGAATACGGTAATATTGCTAGGTTAGAAGAACTTACCGCGGGAAAGTCCTCCTCAATGGCAGTAAAATCGTAGAGGAGATTAAAGCGTAAAAGTTGGCAAGGCGGAAGCTGAATGAAAAACAAAAAATACGGTAATTAACAGCGTACGAATGGGACACTGGGTTTAAAGTACACAAGAAACCGTACATTATGAATAGGTGTGTGCAGAAACACCGAGTAGCCGTCAAACAAGAAGTCATGCTCATTGTGTCGAATGACAGTTGGTTTCAGATTGAAAAAGTTGACCGTTGGATTTATCTTTAACCGATAGTGGAACAAGCGATCACGATTGTTGGATTCCGGACAACAACTTGGTATTTCCTAGAAAAGCAAAAACTAATTTAGGTAATTAAAACACACCAGAAAAGTAATCGTGGACTTGCAGGGTTGAATTAAGTGGGATTAAAAGTGTGGGGTGAAACTAGAAGTGGAGCTCGATATAATCAGACCTGACATCCGATCGTCGTTCGACAGCAGCTACTATCCGTGGCAGCCAGGATGTCGGCCAATCCATCACTTAGAGACTGCCACACAAAGCAAGTAAACCATACAATTTGCTCGCCAGCCGAAGCCTGTTGTAGAAGTGCAAATAAATCGAAACTCACACATTCACCCTCGAATTGATTGTGTAAGGGACCGGTGCGGTACTTTGGCTTGCAGGAACAAGCTGGTCCGTTGTTGTGTTCATCAGCTTCGTTGTGCCAAACACTGGGGTGGAGACGGTGGGGGTGGGCTAGCTTATGAGAGACTTCTAGTTGTTGTTGACTTGAGCGTTCATTCGTTTCCTCATCCCGCGGAGCGTTTGTGGTTGGCGTTGGACAACTTTCAGCAGTGGAATTACCCGAAATAGCATTCATGAACTCATCTGGAGTAATTGCACCATCCTAATAGTTCCCACATTAATAAAATCCAAACGGCAGGCATACCATGAAACGGGAATTTTTAGCGACGGAAGGACGAGCGGAGTTACCAGAGCGTCTATTTCCATTTTTGGAAATTACTGGTCCTCGAGATCTCTGGTCGTCGTCCGAAATTTCCTGTCTTTTCAGTGGAGGACGAACCTCGTCGACAGGCAGACACCCACTGAGAGCATGAGCGCGTTTTTGTAAAACCCGGACTTCGAAGTCATTTTCTAAGCAAACCATGCGTTCAGTAGCAATTTGACAAAAACGGTATTCCTAAGATAAAAAAAGGTCATATTATTGCCCTAAAGCAACAAACCGTAAAGAATTCATCCGCGTTTGTACATTGAATGGTACCATAGAGGGCTTGTCCTCGATCACTGAAGACAATTGAACGACTCTCACGACGTTCACTAAATTGGAGGCGCTGCATTAGTTAGTAAAGAAATTTAATAACCTTTTGGCATGGTTAGAAACGTTAAGTCTATTTTTTGGACCACCTGAAGAGTAGCTGAATAAAAGAAAGAATTTTTTTTGTTAACATCAAAGTTCAAAAAATAACAGAGGTATAACAAAGGCTAACCTGTTAACATTAGTTAAATCTAGAGATTTGGAATCCATCGAAGTATGTGCCTGAGAAATTGCGGGAAGGGACACCGTTGGCGGTGGTGGCTGGGCAAGAAACGACATTGCACGAGGAGTGGGTGGTGGTGGAATGAATCGCGGATGATGGAATAAACCGGGTGGATAATTGATTGGTGTGTAAACATGATTTGGTGTTGAACTGGGACCGAAAGACTGGCGAAATGGTGGTGGGTGAAGGAGGGCTGGCCTTGAGGGTGCTTGTGGCCAGAGCAACGGAGCATACATTCCATTGGAGGCAGTATGGACACAAGGCGTAGGAAGGAGGGTTTTGTTTAATTTTAATTCTTTAGGGGGACGACGCAAATCCTCTGATAGATCGGAGGGAGCATATTCCACGTCGTTCTTTGGTGAAGCCTGCAAACAAGACATATTGCTTGTGTAAATTGGATGAATGTCATACATCATGATTATTGGTAGAGTTAAATCTTAAGAATAAAGCAAACCAAAACGTTTCTTCGCTAGAAAAACGTACCATGGAAAGACAAACACGCTTACAAAGACATTAGTCCTCAATTTGCATAGGGTTAAAATGTCCCTCTGGCAAGCCAACCTTTAAGGATTAGTGTGACAAAACACCTCGACAATATTAACCAATGGCGTTAATTGAAAGTTTATGGTTTCACTTAAATTTATATAAAATGTAGTGATAAGAGGAATAATAAACAATTAAACCTGTTCATGAGGAATGCAATGACGAATATAATCTTGAATAACATTTGCTGTGTCGAGTAAATATATATTCTTCATAAGTTATTATATTGGTTTTGTATTCATTCGGCAGGTTTGTTATTATTGAGTAATTATAAAATCTCTGCTTATGATTATGAAGTAACGAAATAAAAATGTTCATCGTATAGCAAGTTTGTTTTACTCGTCCCAAACGACGGTCGAGGCGCGAAAAACGAAGTACGCAGGCTTTCCGACTTTAGAGTTTGTTAGTTTTCTGATTGCTGATTTTCTGCGCTCTGAAAATTACACGTTTCAAAGATCATCCAGACCATGCAATAAGAACTATCAAGTAACCTTTTGGGTTCGATCAGCGCCCGGTCTCTCGTCGCGTTTCTCCCGATAAGCCGTGTATCTTTTACAGCTATAATTAAGGATTACGTTTTTTACCTCTCCTTGACGCAGTGAGGACTAAATATAAGTATTTATTAAGACATCACACGACACAAAAAGACTGGAAAACGTGCGCATGAGCATTTAGAGTGTGTATTTTTATGGGGACAAATTGATGAATTTCATCGGTATACTTTGTGCTTTGGGTACTTGCTAGAGGAAAAAATAATGTACAGTGCTTTCAAAAGGGAAACTGAAACATAGCTGCGATTGGTATCAGTGTTTAAAATGCGACTTTAGTCAATAGACACATGGAAAACATTGTCTAAGAAAACAAGTCCTCAAAGATGCAATGATGCGATACCACCTCCGTCGCTTGATATGTAATGAATCGTAAGGTGGCTTTTAATGCACACTGTAGCATTCATAACAAATCGACTGGTGCCATTTTTGTCTTTTGTTTCATCCTTTACGTATGTACCTCAAAATTCATTATCGTCGTTAATTGAGAGTGTTTTGACTGCAAATGAGCCCTTTTGGCGTGTTAAATTTTCCGCAAGTACCGAAAACGACCCTTTTAGTCCTATTTTGTTGTATTAGCTGTGAATTATCCGGGTATACCACGATTATCAGAATAAAACCTTTCACGGGTTACCATATCGGCTGGTACTTTCAAATATTTGAAATGAATAATTAATAATAAAACGACACATACTTTAAGTTATTGTTCGTTATTATTTTTTAGTATAACTTACAAAAGCCAAACTACAAATGTAAAATAATATATCCATCCTCTTATTGGCCACTGCATTTCCCAATGAGATTTAAGAGCGATTTTAAATGTTTGTAACCCGGCCTTGGATGTTGTAATTTTAGGATTTCTCTACAAATGTCAGAGGAAGCATTAGATAGACATAGCCTGAAAAAAATTCTTTCGGACCCAGAATCTAATGCCAATGTTGAAAATATCTTGGATGTTATTGCCGCATTGGTCTGGGATTGTAACTTCCAATCGGCGAAAAACTCAAAGGCCATACAGTCCTTCGTAAATAGGTAACATCTATGTTTCTCTATTGCAGTAGTTTTCCACGGTTTGGATTTTTACAAATATTCTACCCTGGTCTCAAAAGTTATCAAGTATTCTGTTTCGAGATAAAATAATAATGGTTATCGCGTTATTAAAGTCACGAGAACCAAATCTGTTAGCATAACAAGTAACAATACTATTAATGAAAACTTTTACTGGCCTCCTGCTTCACCTGAACAAAACTAAAAATCGGGACGAATAAGGAATAATCGAATTCGATATGCAGCCGTCTTGTGGGAATTAAACGCATTGTTGGAAGACATTTACGTTGAGGCTGCCTAGAATGCGGTGGATGAGATTTTTTTAATTTTTCGTATACCCTATTCAATCAGTAGACAAGTATCACAGCAAATGATATAGTATGTGTTGTATTTTCAGGTTGAAATTAAACAGAAATAATATGGCCATCCTCTGACATGGTTACATAACGTACCAGATCTCGTATTTATATTTTATGACTTGCTTCTTAGTTGCCTACTTTTTCTTCAACAGATTCTCCGAGCTGGCAGATGCTATCTATAGTCAAAGGACGAAATACTCTGATTTTGAGTTAGTCAAGGTCATTGGGCAGGGGGGATTTGGTCGTGTACAGCTAGTGCGACACAAGGACACTCGCCGTGTCTACGCCATGAAGATGATGAGTAAACAGCACTTATTGGATCACAGTCAATCCGGCTACTGGGAAGAGCGTGATATTATGGTGAAGGCCACAAGCGAATGGCTGGTGACATGCCACCAGGCCTTTGTGGTGAGTCGAATAGTTTCCTCTTTATTTCTTTTTATATTATTTTTTGTAACTAAAAGACCAGTGACAGCTCGATTCTCATCCCCTCAACAAATTACGATCGTGCACTCCCAAAACTTAATTCAACCCATTTTGCCCGAATTACAGTGTGATCGCTCATGTTTTGTTGAATTGATTTTAAACTATAAAATACGGAGCCGTGCGGTATCCTCTCTAGTCGATACTTGACGGCATTGTTTATCTCAGACAACATCAACTTCTTTTTTCTTTTACATTCTCTGAAGTATGATTGATTTGTTCATGGTGTGTGTGCCAAATTTGTGTTGCTGAATTGGCCGCTTGGTGTATTGGTCTGTGTGGGCGAGCGTGTGTTTCGTCACGCATGCACAAGTTTACACGATCAACTTTGATTTAGCATATATATGTGCTTACACTAACACGTACACGTTAACGTAGAAGTTGCGTGTTTAAGTATGTGTTTTGTCTGTGCGGCATTCTCCAGCAATCGGATGAACGTCAATTTGTGGGGGAATGCGCAGTAGTTTGTGTCCTTGGGCCATCTGCTCTAGTTCGTGGTTTATGTCGCTTACTGTTTGTAACCATGCTGACTCTCCTAACTTCTCTAAGGTTAGGTGTTTCGTATACGTCGTAGTTTTGGTCCTTGATTAAGCCAATACCATTATTATTATATCTAGTACGCCGAAGATAGATTGACGGATGGACTAGTGTTAGTGTCTGTGGACACATCTGTCTCCAGGTTTTCTTAAAGGTTCCCATTGCCCGGGTGATCTGAATCGATTGGCCTTTAAAGTTGCACGGTTTGTCGGCTGTCGGGACAAACAAAGCTACGATTGCTGGCTGCTTTCCTCCTGTTCAGTGCCGCTTTGTTTGACGGATTCGTTTTTGTATCGGAGAATCACTACTGCACGCCCATAGACCGCCCCCCTCCCCAACTTACCGTCTTTTTTCGTGCGGAATTATCCTGCTTCGTAGATGTTGCCATAAAAATTAATGGAGCTAATGTACAAATGGAAATGATCAGGCCAATCAGTCAACACTAAACTAACCTAGGACCACACGTGAAACTCGGACTTGTTGAATTCCGGACGGCGATGCAGCAGTCGCCCGGCTTATCTTTGATTGCCTGACCCGGGAGTCGAACCCAGTCTCACTCACCAACCGGGTTAGGATGCCAGTCGCCACACCATCGCCCATCCCAAACTAACCATCTGATCGTTTCGTAATTGAGAGTCGAGCAGGTTGTGTTGTATGCCAATACAGCGGAGTTCATTGCAGCAACAGGAGCTATATTTTCTAGGCGGTGGGAGGCCGTTAGGCATTCTTAGGTAGGTGTTCACACACAATAGCGCATTGGGTGTTTTAAGTATGCGCCGCAACTCTTCACCCGGCCTTCCACCTCTTGCTCCCACTAAGAAATACCCAGCATTCATTTGTCTCCTCTGGCACCGACACGGGGTTATTGGCGTCAAGCTGGGAATGCACATGAAGCTGGTTTGCAGTCCCCAGTGAAATTGCGGCTGTGATCTGTAATAGCGCGAGGCCTGGGGCAAATTATGTAACCTGTTCACCAGTGGCATTGGTTTTTTGTGGGTGTGCACGAATCTCCCCTGTTTACTGTTTTTTTTTATTATAAAAAAAGGTGTTTTGTGTCGAAATCGTTTTTGGAGGCATAAGATCAACATATGATTGCAACAAATTCAATCAGGTGTTAGGCCATTTATCTCTAGGGTTTCCTTTTGCTTAAACGACAGGTAATATGTAGCACAGTAAATGTCGAGGTCAATGGGGCCATCACCCCCCGAATTTGCCGACAAAAAAACGGTCGGCTCATTCGTGATTTGAATTGGATCTGGGGTTAATGCACATTATGATCCTTTTGATAGATTGTGGATTTATTTGGCTGCAATTATGAAAAAACCTTTGGATAGCCCTTTTACGGTGAATTTTCAAACGGTTGACGGTGTCCTTGAAATGATTACCGTTTGCCTTTCTCGCTTAAGCTGCGGTTAGGTAATTTCGTTTGGACGCAGTTTTGACGTCCTCTTCTCTTCATGCAGGTCACACCAGCACCCTAAATTGCGCCGTAGTTTCGATATGTACTGTTTGAGGTTCCCTACACGTCATGTGGGCACCTAAATTGGTAATTGTATCGATTTTTGCTCTGCGATGTCCCTTGACTAAAATTTATCGATTTGGCGCGGAAACACGTCATATGCTAGGTGTGTTTTAGGCATCTTGACGTGTGTTCCTCTTCTGTGACACCGAACCCCCATATTTGTTGGTGCGTCAGATTAAATCAATTAACAGAATGCCTTCGCTTCAATCTCCATCAGCACAATGATCCCTTCTTTAGCGGGGAAATATGCGTATCATTGGTTTCCTGCGCCCATCATGAATGGTGTATGACATTGCCCTCTCTAGAAGGGGATGCTGCCATCTGGGGATTATAAACACACGACCAAGTTATTTTCGGTTCATATAGGCAACACCGCTTGGATGTTTTATAAAAAAATGTTGACTTGGCAGCCCCGCGAGCAACGAGCCAAGTTGACCGATTCTCTGCAGTTTCGTTGGTTGTCCGCCTATAATTTAACGACTGCTCCATAAAAGTCACCAAACCTCGTCACGCATTCGCTCGCGTTTCAAAACCTTTGATGATCCCTGTGCATTTAGTGGTAGATGCAAATGTGAGAGCAGCATCCTTTTTGGGTTTCCCGAACCGCGTTTCTAACTGCTCACACATTCCTGTGTTCATTTGGTCATTTTGCACATAGACCCCACCCATTCCGAAAGCGCTCTGACACGTCTTCTGACTCGCATGAGTTCTTTTAGTCTTTCACGAATATTGAAGCTTTTGCATGGTGTGGTCCACCATCGTCCACCCATTTTATTCCCAAAACCTTTTTTATCTCTTTCTGATTATTAACTATCTGTCGTTATCGCCCCCGCCATCTGCCGCTAATTCTGCCAGAAGAAATTTGATGGCCCCCTCTCCCCAACTTCAAAAGTCGGGATGCTGCGACCTCCGGCACTCCCGCACGTTGCTTAACCCCCCCCACCCGATCCACCCCTTATGTGTCATTCGGATTCCCATCACTTTCTACTAAACGGTAACGCATAAATCCCCAAACTAGACGTCGCGGATTAAGGTTTTAAAAATGCGACATTCTTCTTTCGCGAAGTTAGGCGAGACAGCCACTCGGCCAATCAAATCTGCGCGCGAGACCAGCATTCCTGTCTGGTTCGAGATACCTCAGAACGAAGTGTGTGTTGTTCAAATAAAACCCACAACACTGACCTAGCCCCAGAGTCTTGTCTCGTTACATGCGTACACTTATTTAGGGTGTTTCCCCAATACGTTGTTTATCATTAAATCACCTTGAAAAGAATGCGTGTCGTACAGGAATTAAGATAGACCATACGTGTTTCTAAAATGCAGGGATTTTTTTCCGATCGATATTTGTCCCGGTTAAACGCGTCGAGTTCACAAAAACAAACACACTACAATTGCATTCTTAAATTGACCTCCTAGCCTCGCGTTTCCCTGACATGTCATGCATCACGCCGGGTCAATCTGGCGGATCTCCTTGCTACAAGGCATAAGTCAACCTGAACCGACAAAACGTTTCCTCTGTTTGCTATCTCCAAGTGAGCAAAATGCACGCATTTTGATTAGCAGACCGCAGCAGTAGGATGTGATGGGGGCATCACGGGATTCTCCTATTTAACCACACTTGGTGGTCTCATTTCCAGAGGCCTCGGGCTCCCCAGAATCGAAGAAAGCGTGTCTTCTTTTGTCCTTTCCATGCCGCCTGTCGTATCCCCTCCGATGTGAATCCACTTGCCCAAAATCGAATGAGCTGACCGCAGGGGGAGGTGCAGGGGTATTTCGCGGTTCGACTATTTAATCGTTGTCCTGTCGGGACTCATTTTGTTCAGCTCTTTTGGGGCGGGGGCGCTTTGTTGCCCTCCTCTATGCATAAAATCTGCACAAATTTACAAAATGGGCGTTTTGCATGTCAATGAGCGTGCATGGTGTTGCGTGTAGCAATATGCGAGGTGATTTTCAAGTCGGCGATAATCTACATCGCTTATGCAGTTTCGACTTCTAAGAATGTCGGGAAGTCTAGCTGTGTTATTGCTAGTTCTTGGTGTGTCCATTTGACAATTAAACGGTGGGGTGAACGCTGGACATCAAACGAGCTGCCGCACCAGAAGGCGAGCCAGTATAATTGATTTCGTCGTTATTTACGTTGCATCGTCTTGGGGTGACTCTGGATACGCTCGTCCCGATGGCAACATGCTAAGAGGAGGGATAGGGGTTCTGTTGCCGTGTCTCTACGACTCGTGAGATGTTCCCCTCTAGAACCCGTATTTCACGCTGGGCCGTTGGATTGCATTTATCGCGATGCTGGCAATTAATCCGCCTTATTCCCTTGTGCAGTTGGCGATCAATGATCCGTCTCAGGCCGCAAGCAGACGAAGCAAATCATTGGTTTCTTTCAGGGTGGGGGGAGGCAGTTGTATTCAGTTGTTCGCATGATTGTTAAAAGTTGTAACATGTACCTGCTACCGTTTCGGCCCAATTTCTGCTCGCACACGCGAACATTGGCACGTGTGAATGGAAAATGCACATACCACCACCTGAGATAGTTGTGCGAAGGCAAGTCTTGCTGTGCCGTGTTATATGACCCGTCGAGCAATAAACGGCTTAATTGATGTTGCGTCTTTGATAGACAAGCCCGATGGTGTAGCGGTCATCATCCTCGCTCTGTTGGCGATGAACCTGGGTTCGACTCCCGAGTCAGGCCACCTCTGGTGGCACTGGGAACGTCACCTGTTAAAATATTTCCAAGAATCTTTTTGGCGAAGCTATTTTGTCTTCTAGTCTGAAAAAAGTGCATTTGACGTGTCAAGGTTTTTCTGGATAATTAGGGGTTTTTTGGAAAATCAAAATCCATTACTGTTCGGACGAAAGCATATCCAGTACCTAAATGCTAAATTACCTGACAGAATGGTATTTTGTTCGATGATGGTTGGCGTTATTCTGTTTCCCACCTATTGACTCTACTTTGCTGTGCATCCGGGCAAGGGGTCCGAGAGTTAT
The DNA here is from genome assembly GCA_028672205.1 of Proteocephalus fallax. Taxonomy (NCBI): domain Eukaryota; kingdom Metazoa; phylum Platyhelminthes; class Cestoda; order Proteocephalidea; family Proteocephalidae; genus Proteocephalus; species Proteocephalus fallax. The sequence continues at coordinate 342,522 of JAPUBX010002137.1, read as the reverse complement.
CGCAGTTCTTCTGCATAATAATCATCGAAATACCGAATTACCACGGCCATAGTGTGATATAGAGTTGTTGACCTGATTCATCTAACGTCGTTGTGGTTACCGCCTCTCGCCCGTGAATGAGTGGCATTTATGTGCAGATAGTGGTAGAACAGATTGTGGTAGAACAGATTGAGATAGATTCAACGGCCACCAAGTCGTTTATCCGTTCTACCACCCGGATCATGGCTACTTCGCAGGACGCAAGACTAGAGATGGTTGCGCCAGGTGCCATGTCACATGTTCCTTATTCCCAAGACTTCTAGCAGAGGTAATTAACTGCGGCATCCATGAAGTTGGCTGATTTTTTAGTAAGAGAGGTCGTGGCAAAAATGGCGATCCTGTTAGAAGACTAAACATTCAGATTAATGGGTGGAACACCAAGCCTTTTTCTACCCCCTCGGCGTACTTGGTATACCTTTCCCAATCGTGTACGAAATAGTTCAAGGAGGTACAGGCAAGAGTGAAAAGCCTCTTTGTCAACGTCAACTTTTCGAATCGATAAAATGTTCCTTGATGTCGCGCAATTTTACACAGGGCCTTCCAGATATAAAACAGTTACGAATAATCGACCGTTGTGTCTACCACAAATCTTTAAAGCGTTATGGGGTCGACCAGCACTAAAATGGTAAATAAAACGTCGTTGTCAAAATGCTATCCACTTTGCAACAGTTTCCGTGGTTTGACCACCTTCAACGCTGTTTGTAACACTGAGCTTTCAACCCGTTGCCTTTTTTCGTCGGTGTTGTCGAAGCCGCGGACACCCATACCGTGGATTAGCATCGTCAATGCAGATGCAGCCGTTAGAAATGCGGTGTCTGCCTGGTGGAACCAAAACTAGGCACCTATCTGCTCTTATCGGACCTTCGATTGACTGTCATGGGCAACTGGAATGCGTGGCATCATTGAAGCGGGTTCATACTTTAGCGAGAATTCCGAACAATTCCAGAAAGCCCAGAGCCATCCGGCTTTTGACCAAGGGGTGGGAACTTCTAGCCTTTTCCCGATCAAGTGCGTCCTGCAAGGCACCACAGATCCACGTGGCTCCGCGGTTATTCGATCGCTATCCAGACTGGATACAGTCCATTTTTACATCATCTACAACATCAGCGCTTAGACGGCTTCCAAAAAGATGTTAAGAAAACAAGTTTTCCGACGCGTTGATTTGGGGGATCTTCGGTTTATGCGAAATCCATTCACATTTGTAAATGCCGACTGAGCCACAAAAACATACAAATGAACCGAATGTAATTTATTTAATGGCCGCAGATTATGCATAGTTCTGTTCACTTAAAACGTTACTTTCCGCTGTTAACCGATGTGGTCTTCTGGAGCTACAGAGCGCACACGCGCTAATTTTTACAACAACGCAACCGCTGTTCCCACGCTTATTACGTGCCAATCCAAACGGGAGTTTCACACGCTATTTACAACTACCCAAATATCTGTGGGAGGCGGGTGGGCCATTCTGTATGAATCAAGCATCTGTCAATTGGACCGAAATGTCCACAGAAGTTGTAGTTTTGCGAGATATCCCGGTCGAAAATCCTCGCATCACATCGTTTACTCTCCTTCCACTAGAGCTGGTGGCTTCGTGGGTGTCGTGGGCATGAAATGGGTGCTTCCAGCGCATTCGCGTGCTCAAACATTTCACGAATAATCTTGCCGTTTGATTCAGCTGGTCGGCCCTTCTAGCCGTCGCTCCTGCAAGGCAGCAACAAAAACGCCTTTCTGGTATTGCAATCATGTAGGCTTCCTCCAATACATCAATTGAAGCCTATTTGGGTGGTGAAGGACCCGGGTTCGACTCCCGAGGCAGGCCACCTGTCACCTGTAAACATAATCCCGAAAAACAGCATGGCAACCCCATCCCCTGCTGAAACCGTTTTATTCTCTAGCGGGAGACTTTTTGGTGTACGAAATATTCGGATTTTTCACTCGCAAGTTGTCCCTCTCGAGAAAAACATTTTATTTTCGAATAATTTTTCGTTCCAGAATGTAAATATATACTTTTTTCGAGCCCTAAACCGCCGGCGGTGACATTTGCGACGCTAAACTCGATGACAAGCATGAAGCTTCTGTCCTGAGAATACAGATGTTGACGTTTTCTCGATATTCAAACCACTCTTCAAAATGACAATGACGCCGATCAACCTGGCTCCAAATTGTGAGCTGGAATGGACCGATTTCTTCCATCTTTTTACGCATGAAATTAATCTTGATTTGTGGACGTGCCAGATTTCACATGTCCTGTTGTTTTCGTTTCACACCAACTGTCATCCCATCGCATTGGCGTGTGCGTTTTTCTGCATACACAAATTAGAATCAAACCAGTGAAAACGTTAACAACTAAGTAGACGCGCCTAAATACATTCGTCATCTGTATGATGGTCACCTTTAGCTGCGAAATGGTTACTCGTTCAGTCACGTGATGTTAATGTGCAGAAGTTCTGAGAACGGGGACTTTGAGTGCGACGCAATTGGTGATCTAGGCGGCCTTTCACGATCCTACTCGCGAATGTAATTGTAGGCTGAATGTGGCAGAGTAGTTCATTCTCCAGTAGGTTCACCTAAATTTACAATTTGACTGCTTTGTGCACGAGTGGGCTTTAATCGGGGATTATTGGTAATATTGCACCTGTGGCCTGATCCAATGGCCGCACGTGGAACTCCTGCTTATTGTTTAAGCAACCGTTTCCGCCACCAGCCCACAGCCACCAATTCGCTGGATTCCAGGCGCACATAAGCCGCGTCACTGTCTTGAAGTAGCTGCCTTCCCCGCCAGCATACTTTCGTTGTACTCTGCGTCTATTCGAACCATTTTTGTTAATTTTCCGACCTCTGCTTAGACACCATCATCAATGGCCATGTTAATAGTTGTTTGCTTCTCGTTTCATGTTTTTCCGCCGGAAATACAGTATTTCACTCCTCGGTCATTCCCTCTCATATCCCCTGGTGAATCTGGAACTCGGAGACAGTTTTCGTATCTCGTAGTAGCGGAGCTTTTTAATGCTAAACTCATCTTTATTTATAAACATGATTAAAACTGACACCCAGTAAAAGTGGTTGTTGCGGTGGGGTTTCGCTCGTTCGCTTGCTAGCTTAATCATGCCGTGCACGAGCAAGTGGAATGAGTCATGGATTCCTGCACTCAGTGAGCGCGTGCTTCTCTGCGAAAGTGAGACTGCCTCGTGACCATGCACCCAACGGTGCGGATTGAAATGACAAGGGACCGATTTAACGACAACCATATCATCTCGATGATAGGGATCTGGGAAGAGATGAGGAAGGGCTACCCACGCGCTTGCTTGGGGCGTCTATCCCCTCTTGAGGGAGGCTGAACCGGATTCACGAATACCAGCGACGCAACAGACCCGTAGACAGACGACAGTCCCAAGCGTTCCACATACGTGCACCCTTTTCATGAATCTGCTAGGGCTTAAGATTGCGGCGATTCCTGAGATAGGCATGATTCACGTGTACATAGTTTGTGTTTTCAGTTTTTATGCTATTATAATTTGTCATTCACCTAGCAAGTAATAATCCCCTCTCCTCCTTGTAACCTATCACCATTAATCCAGATTCTTTTGACGCGTCGTCTCAAATCGAATTGGCTTCCATTCTGAAAGAAAAAAATATCTGAATAGCGAAACCCTCACATTGGTGTAGTTATTTTTATAAAAATACCATAATTATTTACTTCATCAACTCGTCTAAAGATTGAACATAATTTTTGCATAATAATCTCACGGAAACCACTTTTCTCTGTCCTAACCACGGTGTTTACATTGGTTATTTGTCTCGCTTGCTCGTCATTTCGTTAACTCCGTCTTTCGACCATTTTTTAAATACTTTTTCATGACCTCATTGCCAGCTGCACTATTTTCTCCTGATGCAAGCATACTGGCATTCTTTGGAGACTTTGATGGGAAAACCAATTATAGCAATCAACCGGGTTGCCGCGTCGGAGCTAGTTTTTATCCCACTCTCATTTGATGGCGTCCGATGATGCCTCTTTGTCCGCTGCATCATTGCCTGGTTGTCGTCTTCTTCTTCTTCTTCTTCTTCTTCTTCTTCTTCTTCTTCTTCTTCTTCTTCTTCTTCCTTGAGGCGACTAGCTCCTGCCAGAGGATGAGCCGACAGCTTTATTGATGGCGCGGATCGTAAACGCCGACGCGCTGCGATCGGAGGCCAGGTCAGAACAGCTGGTTTCCCATTTCTGTTTCCAACGACGCATCGCGTAGACCTTCTATAGCTCTAAGTGCTCCTCGTCCTCCTTGACGGTGCTGATCCACGCTTTTTTGTTGTCCACCGGTCGGCCAGCGCCAACTGTGCATGGCGACGGCTTGGTTAGGATGGGGTGGATAGCGGCGCGATCGACACGAAACTTAATCCGCAGGCTTATCTCCGCGCGGCCCCACATGTGCAGGGCGTCCATTAATTTTTGAGTGCCTCTCCCCGACCGAAGTTTTGTGGGACATCAAGGGCTGCTGCTCTACTGTCTGTGCATATTTCTAGTCATGTAGGAGGTGTAGTAAAAATGGCTCCTTCGCTGCTCCTGTTGTTACTTCGACTCCGCCGTTTGTGCCTCTCTCATCAGGGCTGCCTTGGGTCTCATCTATGTCTTCAGGCCAACCCCATTATATAGCCCTGTTTACCGCAAGGCCTCTGGCCACCAACGGTAGGCCGATTTGAAGTCGCCGGGTTTCGTGGATCGAAACAGTCCATCTACAACAGCTGATTAGGACGTTTTACTTTTGTTGCAGTCACATACGAAATGGGCTTGCCATCCCCATACCTGCCCCCCTCCCCCAAGATGGCATAGTCGTGTCTATCGACTTTCCAATTGTTTCGGGAAAGGAGGTGACGCGGCACGAGGGTGAGGGGATTTCGGTGGCCGGACAGCGCATGTCGTACAAAAACATAATTAACCATTAAACGCAAATTGGTATTTGCTCCCAGTGCACGTCAATGTGTTAGCAGTACTGAAAACACCGTTCTCTTCGAACTTGACTAACCGAGGTTAATGCACGTCGTTGCACTTCCACCCGTCTTCCCAGTTTATCGAAGCCTATCTTGACGATTCCAAATTTGCGTTTTCATATTGACCACTACTGCCTCCTTTTAGGGTCGCATCTGTTAGCAGGACGGAACCTCTCCGTTTTTGTTGCTGTTATCTCCCATCAGAGGATGAACAGTTTGCTTATCCTTTCCTCCGAATTTTAGGACAAAGAAAATATATACCTTTGTATGGAGTATATGCCGGGTGGTGACCTCTACTACTGGCTCGAGTACTATGACACCTTCTCGGAGGAGCAGGCCCGTTTCTACCTCGCCGAGACCGTCCTCGCTCTGGAGGCCCTCCACTCCCTCGGCTACATCCATCGCGACCTCAAACCAGACAACATGCTTCTGGACGCAAAGGGTCACCTGAAACTCGCTGATTTCGGCTCCTGCGTCCGCCTTGACAGTCAGGGGCGCTACTTCTGCGCGTCGCCCATCGGCACGCCCGACTACATCAGTCCCGAGATGCTCAACTGCCAGTCCAAGGCCGGTTTCATCGGCCCCGAGTGCGATTGGTGGGCTATGGGGGTTATCGCTTTCGAGATGCTATTTGGCGAGACTGCCTTCTACGGACAGTCCCTCGTGGAGACGTATTCGCGGATACTGAGCCACGAGAAATCACTCGTCTTCCCTGCGGACACCGAGATAACTCCCAACTTCGAGTCGCTTATCCGCGCCCTTTTGCAGGGCTCAGCGGTGCGCCTGGGAGCTCAGCGCGGTGCCAGCGAGGCCAAAGAACACCCTTTTTTTGAGGCCCTGGAGTGGTCATCTTTGCGTTCAGCTACACCGCCTATTCAACCTGTGGTTAATTCCGAGGTGGACACGTCCAACATCAATTTCGATGAGGCCGAGATACTCTCGGGCGATGGAAAATTCGGGCGAAGTGACGAGTGCGGATCTTCCAACTCGTCGGGCGGGTCACCCTCGAATCTTCCGCGCTCTGGAGGTGCCTTTGCTGCCAAAAAACCGGCAGGCCCACCAGCCTACTTCACCGGTGAAAACCTTGCCTTCGCCGGCTTCACATTTGATCGGGATGAAAGGCAGAAGGAGGTGTCACTTCCAGGAGGGTGTTCAACTGCGGAATGCAGGGAGGATAATAATCAATCGGAGGTCGAGGCGACGTTGGTGGAGGTTCGTGCTCAACTTACTTCCGTGGAGAAGCAGGCGGCAATCGATAAAATAGCAGCCATGGAAGCTCAAAGTCGACTCAACGACATCAGAATGGAACTGGAGACAAGTAAGACTGAACTGGAGCGCTTTGTGGATGAAAACAAGACACAGTCGAGTGCTTTCCAGACTGAGCGAGATTCCCTCAGTGACAGGGTGAACCGTCTTCAAGCCGAGCTTCTGACAGCCACCGATGATCTGGAGAACGAGCGAAAGGTCGTTGCGAGCATCAAGGAGGAAATAGCTAACGCCAAGGTCCAACAACCTCCACCACAGCCACCAGTGGTCATTGAAGCCAAACAACAGAATGTCCAAGTCGTGAATGAGGAGCTTCAGGAGGAGTTTCGTCAACGGGCATCGAGGGCCGAAGCAGAGCTTGTCAACAATCTGCGTGTCCATTTGGAGGAGATGGCTGATATTTCTGACCAACTGCAAACTGCCAAGTCATTCTCCCAGCTCTACAAATCACAGCTTGCGGAAGCCGAAGAGATGGCGGCTGCGGCACACAAAAACATCGCGGTTTTTACCACAGAGCTTAACGCACTTCGTACCACCCTCGATACCACCCAGGTGGCTCGGAAGGAGCTCAAAGAGAAGGTGTTTAACCTTGATTCTGATTTAGCCTTGGCCAAATTCGAACTCGATGGTGCCCGTAAGGCCCTTGAGACGGAGATGAAACATTCCCAGGCGCAAACGAATCGCCTCAAGGAGCGGCTGTCCGCCCAGGCCAGCACCATTACCACGATGACTGCCCAGCGCCAAGATCTCTTGCAACACTGCAAAGCTCTAGAGGAAAATGTAACGACATTGACGACACAGACGCAAGCCCTTCGTCGGGAGAACGAGATTCAAAAGTTGAAGATCGACCAAACCGTTACAAAGTTGATCGAGGTTGCCCAGGTGGCTCCGAGCACTGGGAAAACGAAAAAGAAGAATGCAGAGGCCGCCAAGGTGGCCAGTTTGGAGAAACAACTGAGAAACCTGGAACACAAGCGACAGAAAGAAGTGTCCGATCTCCAGTCAACCCTGAGTCGTCTCAAGACTGACAACGAGGAAAAGGCGAAAGCCATGGCAGAGCTTACCGACACCAACAAGGTTCTATTTATGGATCTGGAGAAGGCCTGCACAGAGCTTGATTTTCAAAACTTGAGGCTGGGTGGAAAACACCAGGGTGGTGATATCTCGACAAACTCTTCACCGACGGGAACACTCAAGGAGGTAAACTCTATGGACCCAGTTCGAGCCGATATTAGTCTCTCGATGGAGAGCCTAATGCTTATTGGCGGCAGTGGAAAACCCCTGGAGGGTATCTGCGACTTTCCTGAGAAGATTAGGGGCAAAAAGAGGTTGGCTTGGACTCCTAAATTTATTGTAATCAGTCCCCGCTTCATCTCATTCTTCGCGTCAAAGGAGCAACGCGAGCAATACGCCGCTGTAGCCACAGAAGAGATACCAATCCAAAAGGTCAGTCACATTTTACTTACTATGTACAAGTAGTAATGTGTTATGGATATCGGTAAGGTAACCATTTAATCGTGGGCCAACGACGTCTTATTTAACGTTCTATACCACCAAGGGATATAATAATAATTGTAAGCGCTTTATTGAGGTCACGAAGATCAAAACGTTCAACATAAAAAAATAATATAGCAGTACCATATGGAAAAATCGAACTCAAAATTTAACCACACAAGAGCGGGCAGTGATGTTTTTGTATGATAGCGACTACGAATTGCATTAAGCCAACCAGCTCGATGTGAATGGATGCTGGTTTCGAGACTGCACCATTTGTAAACACAGAATCTTTGATTTCAAGCAATCGGATTCTCAATCCGAGAAACCTGTTGATTAATGGCTTTTTTTAAAAAAACCCTTCGAGACAGCGATTTTAGGCGTGTCTCAGGTAGACTTGATTAAGGGTTGAAACCTTTGCGGTATTGGGTGAGGTGTTTTCGCGAATATTTTCGATTAGTCATGGATAAATGCATGCTAACTACAGGAGATCTATTTATGTGCAAATTGAGAAAAAAAGCCTAGGAAGTTGGGGAAAATTATATTTTAATGGTGGTGGCTGTCAAAAATCCCGCACCAGAAATACTCCCACATGGTGAACGTCAGCCTTACGTTTCGTTGAATAAGTAACCTGTCCATTGTGATAATATATTTTTTTGTAGATATTCTCTGTTCGTCCTGGCACAATTCTTGATCTAACTTACGCCAGCAACGAAGACGCAACGCGCCTAATCTGCATAATTTCAGACGAAATGACCCCAGACTCAAACGGCAATGGCGGCTCCGGTTGTGTTCGTGACCTTGATCGAATTAGCCTGATGAGCGGTGTCAGTAATACCAGCACCCTTAACGCCACACTGAATCTCAACACTTCTTCCTCCGTTGGCGGAAATAATAACCTCATCTCGTGGCAAGGCCATTCCTTCCAACCAATGACCTTCCGCATCATGAATACCATTTGCGAGGTCTGTGGGGGTTCCTGTAGCGACCTTCGTTCCCCACCACCCGCACTTGAGTGTGTGCGCTGTCGTATGCGCATCCACCGGACTCATGTTGAGAATCACCAAAAATTCGTCGTCTGCCCGAAAACGGTGCGTCAGTGGATCATTCGCGCTCCGTCTTCTGTAGATCGCAATGCTTGGATCACCCGAATCAATCAGCTGAAACAGGAAGTGGCCAATGAACACGGCCTATCGTCCCCCACCAATCGGTATATTTCAATGACTCCCACCTCATCTTCATTCAATAATACCATTCGATATAGGAGCATGCGCAACTTTGGAGCTTTTAAGGACATCGCTACCCGCCGATCCATCGCAGTGACCTTCCCACGACAAAGTACTGCATTATCCCTTTCGAATGCAACTGCCACGGCAAGCGTGCCCCAATCTCCACCCACTTCGTCGACACTCCAACACAACCATGCTCCAAACCCGGAAAGCCAGCACGATATTTGAGGCTCGCCTGTCTTTCATTCCAAGCGACACGCCCTCGCCATGTACAGAAAATTATACATCTTTATCACCGATACTTTGCACCAGCCCCATTTTGCATAAATTCTAAGATTTTAGATCTATTTTCGCACTTTTCAAGCCGATCCGATGCGACGCATTTGGCCTCTTGTACTTGGCAAGCAGTGTTAGTCACAGCCATAGTGATATGGTCTTCAAACTTTCTGTTGCAATAATTCGGTGCTAAGATTAAACGTTATATCACAAAATAAGCAATCATTGTCCTATTTTACGAGGTACAGAAGACGATGTTATGAAAAAAGGTTTTAATGGTAGAACATCGGCTGAGCCGAGATTATATGACCGACTTCAACTGTTTAATGATATTGTCTAGTTGCTCCTTGTCAAATATGTTTATACCATCCTTGGTTACAGCAGCCATCTGAAGGTCAAAGAAAATGCATTAGTTTTACATAACATAAAACACCCAAATGTAATAATGGATGGACAGGAAACCGTATTACACATGCCCTAAAATATGACCCACCTCAACATTTGTGGCGTCAAGTTTTTCTTCCATTACTTGTCGAAGGATAGTCAATGCATGTACACTAGCTTCATCGATATTAAGCTCCTTGTTAAATATCTCTTGCAAGGCTTGCTGCGCACCTTCGGATCCAGAACCAATGGCTTTAGCCTCATATTTAATATATGTACCACTGGGATCCATGTGATAACTGTAATAAATAGAAATTATTCGAATATACTGACTCTTCATCAACAAAAAGAAATCCGGGATACTTCTAAGCGTATACCAGAAGTATGTTTGTGTAATGTTTTAATAAATTAAAAATACCAATGCGATAAAGGATTATAAAAAGAGAATTGGAACATACAGTTGGGGTCCGTTTTCGTCGAAACCGGCGAATAAAAGGGCGACACCAAAGGGTCGGCTCATTGATCCGGCCTCAGCATCATCATCACCAAAGACGAGAGCCAACTTGCTAACCGCTTGAGTGATATCCTCAGTGGTCATCTCATTGTTGTAGACAAACCAGTGATGAGAGGCCTCCACACGAGCACGATCAATAAGAGTTCTGGCATCAGCCACAAGGCCACTGACAGCGCACACTGAAATGGACGGCCAAGGTTTCTCGATTACGCAATTAAGTATCCGCGAAATATGCGTCAAGCAAATGCTACCCATACATATTTACTTACCGATATGATTAGACACTTTGAAAATTTTTTCAACACTATTGGTAACAATAAGTGGGGAGTTAATTCGTTTTTCAACAGCAAGCACGACGCCTGCATTCGTTTTAATCCCGATGCCAGTCGATCCAAGCTAAGGCGTAAGATCTAGGAAAGCCTATTACTTACCTTAGTAGCTTCAATCGCATACTCAACCTGGAAAAGGCGACCATCTGGGGAAAATGTATTAACACCCCTATCGTATTCCGTCTTTGTAAGAAACATCAAAACGGTTAACGAATGTGACCGAGCAAGAATTTGAGTTTTGCCAATACTAACAAGGACATTAAAACAATATATGATTTTGGGCATTTAATTTGATCTTGACCAATTGAGTTTACATTCATGACATTGTTTAAAAATTTAAATGACACCGTTATTGTAAATTGCATTAATGTGCAACCGAGATTTAAAAAAAATGATGGATAGAACGACTGTCGAACAATATTAAGGCAGCCTTTTGGTAGACAAAGGGATGGAGTGCGTGATTTAAAATACGACCGAAAGATAGATGAAAGATAGAACTGTTTGGCTTATGTTGAGTCCCACAAAACGGTTACCATTGGCCTGAAATTTCGATGAATCTGTTTGCTTTAGGCAGAGTTGTTTTTTTCAATGAACGTTGCCATTGCAAAGCCCGTGAATTGTTACACACTATAGGACAGCCAACTAATCCCTTTAAGCGGTAGGTGACTGTTTAAATGAAAACAGAGTCAATTGAACGTTTATTGGAATGGGGGCTGTTTCTTAAACCCTAAAGAACACCCAAGAATTTCAATACATCAGATAACTATTGTTTAAGGAATATTCTCGGTCGCGACGGACAAATAATTTTTAATTCAGGTTGGGTCAGGTGCTTTGAAAATAGTCGTACTATAAAGTGATACAACACAATCATGGATGTGTTGGAAAGGTTAGTGTTTGTGTTCAGCTATTGCTTTCACCAATCTTTGTGTTACTTATAGGGAATGCTGGATGACGATCTCAAAGTTCCTCTCACATTCGGCGCAACCAGGTTGTGGATGAAGTAAAGCAGGGGTGTCCGGTTTTGGTAATTCCCAAAAATTGGAATAATTATGGAGATGTTAGGAGCTGGCTATTTAAATTAGACTTGTGTCATAAGGAAAATACCAGAAAATATTTCCGCTGCAACGCCATGGAGATTGCATTTCCCGACTTCGGGCAAAGAGATTGACCATGGCTATGCGGTAACAGCGTAAAACAATATGGGGCTTCGTTAATTGGGATGACCGTCTGTCCGCAACGACTTCTAAATCCAGAGTGTGTGGCCGAGTGCGAAGCTGGATACAGAGGCCCTATAATTCAACATTTAGTGTTGCTGCAGTGTCGTGCATAAATTCTCGCAATTTTATTACATATAGCTTGGTAGCCCTTCCTTGCCGGGTTGCAAACAACGTTGAGTGGTTATTTTAAAACCTTTTCATACTCTGTCGGCACACTGTATATTTTGCCAGCAGCTGTCTACTGCCATGGCGAGAATCGCAAGAATCGATACAGATACATTTTTACGAACAAAACATATACAAAATCTTTTACTGCATCGATTTTCGTTTCGATGACCGAGTTCCTATCATCTACATTTATCGCGTCCAGGAAGGTCTCCGGAGCGTTCTGTTCGGATTTATGCCTCTGTTAATTCATGTATCTTATTCTATATGAAATAAATTTGAATGCGGAGCGTTTTTGTCCTCGTCGACCAAATAAAGCGATTATTGGAATTACTGTTATCACTTTTAAAGTTCGTGCATTGTGCGTTACAGTTCGCAACACAACTTCGCAGTAAAACCTTGTTAGTTCTATTGTGATTCCGAGACTGACTAAAATGGTACCTGGAATTCCGTACCATATATCCGGTGTTCAAATAAGATGACATTTTACAGTGACGACTACGAATTGTTCCTGGGAATCGTATCTTTCATATAATTTAATACGAAACAAATTCGATCGAACAAAGAATAAACGGGAGAACCAAATTTGTTGGAATCGTTATTTGTGTGCATTATATCATTTACACAAAATTGCATATTTTTAAAAGGTTGGGCACTGTTTTTTATATTTTAATTTTGCTCTATTGACACGCTTCGATCACTCTCGTTCCCATCCAAATGTACATGCTACCCAGAAGACCAAGGGCTCTCGGTGTTGACGATCTGAGCCAATCTGCTTATTTTCCTTTACATTAGTGAGAGTCAACAACATCGAGTAAATTACTCTCTTACTGAGATTGCTTTCCAATCTGAATGGAGAATGTCACAATTACGCGAACTTTAATTATGGTATTTGGACTATTTCAGCTCATATTAGATATAGTTGTTATGCCTATGTAATTACAAGAGGCGTTACGTTTTTTGGTTATATCAAAGCAACGTTTAAAAATATATCAAAAAATCTGTATCCACCCTTCAACAACCAACCAATGAAATTCAATATAAATTCGAAAGAGAATAGCCTTTTTTTCATATTCTTTGCGTTTTGAGGGTTTACGGAAATTTCGTAATTTATTTCCTTTGCGTTAACGTTATTAGTGGTTTACGTTAACAAAACCTTCACTCGATGTTTCCAGGACTCTGGTTTCGTTGTTGATTCGCTGCCTGTGTGGAATCTTCTGGTCCATAATAGAGCAAGTTTCCAACCATCGGACAGTCTATTCTTCCCATTATGAAGTCATAATAGAGATTGATTTCTGTTGGGGCACACTTAGGTCCTCCAGTAAAGTTAAATTCTGCAAGCTTTTGTTGACACTTGATAAGCGTTTCCGCATATTTACTGGCCTCTGTAAAGACGACTATAGCCTTTGTGGCTAACTGGGGCACCTTCATACGAATGAGCTCTCGTAACATGAAACCGGTATGTTCCTGACTAATAAGGGCCTCAAAGGTTGTGGGCATATCCAACGGTTCATATGTGGGAACCTTAAATGTGGCAAGGAACCACTGATCTGGACGTTCCAAATCCAAAATGTTTGGGTCGTCATCCTGGACATACTTGTTGGCCAGAGCTTTCCAAATACCCTCGTACAACTTGGAATACTCGATACGGCCTGTTTTTTCAGGGTCAATCATACGACAGATAATATGCTGTTCTAACTCGGAGAATGGAGCTCGCAGATTTCGGAAAGCAAGCTTAAATTCAGTTTCAGAGATTATATCCTCTCCATAAAGGGCCATGAATTTGAGGTAACGCTTCTCGTTTTTATTATACCAGTCATCAATGCGATCAACGAAGCGCTGAAAATCGGTTATTCGAGCCACATAGAGGGCCATTTCCCTATCGAAAACACGGGCATCTTTTTTGGTAAGCTTCTCAAGTTTATTGAGGATTTTTACCGATTTGGGTGGCATATCGGTAGGCAGCTTCACGCATCACCTAAGTGGTTTCCTCGTGTTGCCATAATTAAGTATCGATTTTCTCTGTTACGGCGCGTGGGGACCACGCGACAATCTTGATGTGCTGGTTGGACTACAATAATTTTCATAAATTGTAGCGTTGTCGGCCGATTTTCGTGATTAAATCCAAGAATCTTTCAATGTTTCAACAAAGATTTCATGGAGGTCCATTCATTAGAACAATTGTGTTTGATAATAAAATCTCTTCAGCTCCTCTTTCCGTCATTAGTTTGATATATTTATATCAACGGCCGACTTTTCGACTGGCTTGCTTAATGATGTAAAAGACCGTCATTTTTTTTCATTATAAGGGGTTGTTTTTTACGGACACTAAGGATATTGACGAAGTTCGAGGGATTTGGCAGGTCAGGATATAACAATATGCAAGAGTTATTCCTTCTGATGTCTTCCCCGTCTTCAATCCTATAAATTTGTATTTAGAGAAACACAGCGTTCTGAAGAAAATTCGCAATAATAAATCCAGAAGTGCATTCTCGAAGAATTCTCTCTCTTGCTGTTATAAATACGTACACATCGGATTACCTAAAGTGAACCCGAATTTATGTATTTAACTTCGAAAATATCAATAAACGCAACGAGAAAGGTGCGATTTAGTATCACCAAGTTGGGGCGATATCTGCGGCCAATCGTAAAACGCGTTCAAGGTCATCTGGTTTTAACGATCTGCATACACACACACTTGTGCGACGCCCAATCAGCTGCTTGCATCCCGATGTGTGGGCACTAGCGCGCCCGCTCCCACTAGGGATCCACACAGCGCATGCTCCAGTTCGCGATGGAGTGTACAGGACTGTTTGAATGCTCCAGCCGCGTCACATATCTCTTTCTTCTTCTGCTGTTATGTGCGTTCTCATCAGCAGATATTTGTCCCAGAGGCTATTGGGCGGCCGAGATAGAGGCGAGCCCCAAACAGAAGGGCATCAATCAGTATAGCACCGACCGCAAATTCGGTCTACCCTACGGTCCCATCGGGAATAAGCCCATTTGCCGATTCTGTCCAAAGATCAGTTGCTTCATAATGCGAATTGAGTCAGAGAAGAAGGACGCCAAGAAGCTGCCACCGGTTCGTCGACGGCCACGACTCCAAGCCGGACAAGTTACCACAACAACCCCCAAAACAGGCTCAGTCGATAATTTGTTTACCGTTTCCGGCAACACCACGGCCACCAAAGCCCCGGAAATCGTGGAAGAGGCCAACATCCTGATGTCCTGTGCTCCCAACGCCGATTTACCCCACGCGTCTCAGATTATCACCTACCTGGATTGTGTGCAAATAGGCCAGCAGGATCTCTACTACCTTTTCATCTACACCCCGGTGAACAAGGAGAACGAGGTCGTTCCCGTTGACTGCATTGACCCAAACTTTCTCACCTGGATCCCAAAACGAGAAAAGCTTAAGGGTATCGAGCTGGGATTCCCCATGAAGAGATTGCCGCCAATGTTCTTTCGGTATTACCGCAATCTTATGCAGGTAATGAGGTAAAATCAAACTAGTAGTACTTTTTTCCAAGGAGTGTTTTTTGGGGGAGTTCCAATGACCTTGTTTGTGCGTCCAATTCTTATGGCCCCAAATAATAATGACTCTATGGCTAATGACAAAGCTCAGGAATTAATCATATTGTTTACTCGTGTAACCCGGCCACGCGTTGCTGCGGCTCATTAACCGCCTTAGGTGATTATTAAAATATAGATCACTGTTTACTAACTCCTACATCTAGGCAATCAAACATAAGTGAATACGTGTATGCAACAGTTTCAGTTAATCACTTCGACAATGCCCCGTTTAGGGTTCACATGACCGTATTTGGTGCGGATGAAGGTCAGGCATAGGTTCACGAATGTTCTTGGAGATTGGGTGCGGGTGACCTGCAAAGTAAATTATTTTCTTAAAATCTTAACGGCAACCCGTTTACGGTCAATGTAGGTATACGAAAAATCACGCGTAGTCGAAAACAAAGGTGCTACCATTTCAAGACAAATGATGAAAAACTTTCAGAGATCTGTAAACAGGGATATAGGGAACCGTTACGTTAGGCTTATCTTCTCCGAATGACCGTTGACTGCGTAATACACTTAAAATCTAAATTAACGCTTCCCACTCTGGCTTGCTAGAAAGTGTCGTATACGGCCGAAAACAGTGGCTGACTAACGTGGGCGTGCGCGCTTCCGATTTGATAAAAGGACGGTGCGTACTGCTGCGATTGGTTGCGCTGACTAACGTGGCTGACTAATGTGAACGGACGCGCTGCCGATTCGATCAAAGAACAAGGCGTACGACTGCGATTGGTTGCGCTGACAAACGTGTGCGAGCGCGCTGCCGATTCGATCAATGGACAAGGCGTACTAGTGCGGTGGGCTGCTTCCTAATCGACAGGCTAACTCAAACTTATAGTGATTTTTTATTGACTAGGATACGGAGCAAGTCTGCATCGACTCCTCAGCCCTGACGAACAACGAAATCGACCCCAATGACTTGCAGCGGTTCGACACGCAAGTCCTAAGACAGACGGTCTACCGGCATTTGGGGTTAAGACGCGACCTTCTGCCCCCCAAACAGCCAAACAACACCGCTGTCACCGGCCACAGTAGCCTCGAGGTAGTTGACGAATGTCCCAACTCCGACGAGGCTGGATTCAGTAGAACCTACGTCGACAGGGACTGTCGCTATTCCGCAGCGGTGAGTGGTTTATAATTTTTATAATTAGTGTCCTAGATCGCGTACTTACGACGCCTGTATGAGCAACCTATGCACGTCGCAAACAATCGTATTGCATGCAGCCAAACCCTTGGTATTATGTGAAAATGTATTTTTACGTTGTAAGCGCATATTGAACAACTATATGACCTATTCTCACACCCTTATTGCCTATCGACCTAGATTCGTCATGCTAAAATGACTTGGACGTTGTCAGAACAAATGATAATAACTAAATTTTTCGTTGAGAAAAGGCTGTTTGGAAACGGCACATCACCAGATGAACCACAACTTTTTTCCTTTTCGGTCTCCAATTGCGAAGAAATTTAACCAGTGTTCAATTAAAGATCAATTGCGTTGTGAATCAGCTTCCGAGAATCGCCCCGAAACAGTCAGCGACCCCTATTAATTGATTTGACAGATATAAATGTGTAAAAATGCCAACCTAAATATTTAGCGATAAGTAGGAAGCGTTTTTCAATGGCAAGATTTGAAAAAACCGCTGTGATAATAATAATATTGGCTTTGGGTTAAAACAGTTTGGGAGCATTGGCTCGCGCGACGACGTTATTGGTTGCGTGTCTCGACTCGAGATGGTCTAGAATAGTCACGGCATGTGGCTGTTTGTATGGTTCAAGTCACGCCGTGATTGCGCGACTGTGCGCCAATTTGGTCGATCGTACCAACTTGTTACCTTTTTTAAAAGGACAAGGTCAAAAGATGACGTTGTCTTGTTTTCACATAACGTCGATAGGAATCTATCTACTTTGGAAAGGCCAACGAAAGAACAAATATAGGAAAACGCATGCACTTTAGTTGGTTCAGCTGCCTGGTACCTGTACACAGAGAACGTCGCAGGTGATCGCCAGCGAAAGTGGTGTGTGTTTTTGCCCTATGGATTTCGTATTGTTGCGTGTGCATGTGTTGAACGTCAACACATATCCCTATGTCCCTCTCACTGTCTCTTCATTGTCGTGCAGGTCATGCCAATCAATGAAACTGCATTGGTTAAAAAGGAGATTGAGAAGTCCTGTGCATGCACCCAGTGCACCCACGTCAAACCGGTCATCCAGGTCTCAAGTCGGGAACGCAAGAAGCTCCCGGCGCCCAAGTACGTCATCACTCTGCTCAACATGGCCCTGCTGGCCTTGGTAATCATCCTCATCTTCGGCACAGTCCTCGGCTTCTGCATCCACCACAAGGACAACGCCCAGATCCTCTTCCTGACCCGAGCCCGCAAACGCAAACGCGAGATGGAGGAGGCCCTGGTGAGGGAGGCTGCGGAGCGTGCCGCAAAGGAGGCCGAGGAGGCCAATCTCGTCAACTGGAATCCCTTCCTCAATCGATACGGGGGTATGCTGGCAGCTGGGGGCGCCATCGGAGGCTTCGGACACTTCTCGGCGCGCATGCCAATGGGTGGAGGGGGAGTCGGCGAGATGGGGAACGCAAACGCCACAGCGGCCGCCAGTTCCCACCAGGATGGCCAGAAGGGAGGTCGGAAAAAGGGCGGTGGTGGACGCTGATCCATCGTTCATCCAACGAGGAGAAGCATATTTGTAAATATACAGCGGTGAATTGAAACCTCGATAGCAAATTAGAATCATGTAGGCATCAAACGCCATATTCAAATTGATATTAAAAATGATAATTTCGACATCCATCATCAAAACAACATTTTTAATTTGAGGTGACGAGGGATGTTGCAGACAAGGGTTGCAAATTTCGCGTGACTCTGTGTCCCGGGAATGTTGGTCTAGAAGATCCCAGTAATATGAGTAATATAGGCGCGTTTATTTTCTTTGCGGCTCTCTAGTTCCACACAATAATTGGAAAATATTCAGAGGCTTTATTTTGTAAGCGATCCCACTATTATATTTCTCCTTACTATCCATGAGTACCACAATCAGCAACCTGGTATCGTAGTCAAGTGATTGATTCATTTAATCATTGAACAAATTTAGAGATAAATGTTGGAATCTTTTTCAAAGTAAAATCTGAGGGTTAAGCAAACCGGAAATTAACTGAGTGCTAAGACCACAAGTAAGCATAGTTGATATCCGAATTGACTGCACGTCAAAAACCAGTAGCGGGAGTAATCCGATCCCGGTGGAAAGGTTCTTACAGGTGGTACCGGTTATCACGGGGGTAAATGTGGGGGAAGAATTACCGCGCCTGGCAACCGCGGATAATATCCGGCGTTTTGGCGAAGACAAAATCCTAGCTGAGATTGCGTCAAAGATGGAGTCCTCACTACTCCCTCAATGGAACGACATCCTCGAGTTAAAACTGGGGTTAGAGCGTTCCGTAGGGGCTCTATTGGGGATAACTGAGGCCACCGAAGTCGGAGACTTCGAGGATTGTTTTAAACTGAGACAACGGCCGTACGAGCCACCAGTACCCTTCGCAATCCGGGCCCAAGCCCACGTGCGTAAGCTCGTGAAACCGGGGGGCTGGAGGGATATAATGACCCTGAGCACGATAGTAAATGGCCTACTCCCGGGGTTCGTACACCATGTTCATCAAAGCAGATTTGTCCTAGCAGTGTGAACTAAGTTTGATTATGCGATGAATCAGATTTCTGCTGTCCAAGTAAATCCCAATATAGTTTCGAGGCGTTTGTGCGCAGGATTGCAAGCCCGCTCTATAGCATCATTTTTTGGAGGATGCCGTTTCAAAAACGAACAATTATACAAATGAACGTAATCGTTGGCATCTGAAGACAATTTTGTTTCTAAGCAATATTTGCTGCGATACCATCTCTTTCAGTCAGTTGCTAGTGTAAATCGTATTGACCTGTAAAGCTGCCATGCGTAATCTGGTGTCCGCAGCACATCGATAATTGGTCATACGTAATTTGACATATCAAACAGAGTATTCTACTAAACCTTCCTCTTGTACTTTTAATATTTAAAGGATCCCGAATCACTGCAGAGGCCCTAAATACCCATGCCTCAATGCTTTGTCCTTGCAAATCACAAAAATACAACATGTCATGTATTTGTCATTCCTACTATTAACAAATAACGAAGGTCTAGGCGGCCGACTGACCTGTTCTCTTATAAAACAGCATATAGGCACACTCGGTGCCTTTAAAGACACGCTCGAAGCTCTCACACTTCACCTCTGAGACCAAGTCGTCATTGAAGTCAAACCACTTGCCGTAGACCACAGGATTTCCAGCCTCCCGATCGCCCCGGGTCATGCGCAGTGCCCCACATGGCACCGGAACAGAGCACTTCTTGGGAGTGCAACACCTATCATCACTCTCGGATTGATGCTGCCTGCCAGCGGGCTCCTCTGCGCCTTTCCTCGTCTTTAAAGACGAACCATCAGATGATTCCGTCGATGGGGACGAATGTACCGACGACCCACGGACCTTTCGATGTTTATTCAGCGACAGGGAATCCTTTGTCCTAATGACCGGCGTCGAACCAGACACTCGGCCCTTGTCCTCCGCCTCAATGTTTCCCACGCGCTCATCCTCCTCGCGAGCGGAATCGGAGCTCGTCAGAGACTCACCACCCGTCGGAGTAGGAGACAAGTTAGCCTTTGCCGAGTATGAGACAAGATTATAGCCAAACAATCTCGACTTCCAGGCGGGGTTTTCAGAGGCGTCGGCGGAGGTTTTTTGTGAGTGGGGTGTGCCCTTGCTATTCGAGGTTCCCAATCGAAAGAGCTCCTTGTTGTCGTTGTTTCGACTGGTAGTGAAAGCATCGCGTTTCGGGCATGGCTCAGCCCAGTCGGATTTGTCGCTCAGTTCTATATCGATTGTGCAGTCTGATAGGGTTTGGGAGTTAGGAAACCTTGTCAGTGGTGTTTTGGAGGTAGTGGTTAGGGGCTTCGGACCAACACTACAGTTTAACGGCGAGGGTCCTTGGGGTCTGCCACGACTGCCTGAGGGAAGGGGGGAGGGGGTGGCGGCCTGGGAGTTCAAGGTGGAGGTTGAGAGGCGGAATGTGCTGGAGGGTCGAATGGGGCCACGTTGAGGGGGTAACATTGTGGCCTTCATCGAAGGGAAGAATTTGGGGTACGCACTGTGTTGGCGAGCAGTAGATCCAGTGGATGTTGCGGATGTTGCGCTAGAGCCTAATTCTCTGCATTGGCGGCGAGGAACGGAATCCTCTCGGTGGAAGACGTTCCTGCAGGAAAACGGAAAATACGCCAATATTGTGGCAAACGTCTTCCAGCCCAGTAGTCTGTAGTTCCATGCTTTAACAGAGACAAATACATGCGAAATTTGGCTTGCCTTGTAGCAACCTGAAAGTCTTATCAAGCTTTCACTAAAGAAATTTGCTGCCCACAAGAATAAATTATGCAATCAATAAGAAATTCTTCTGTGTTAAATAATAAAAATAATAATTTGGGTGCAAGCAAAATACGTAACCAATCGTATCGAAACCTATTTAAAGCGCAATTTGCTCGCAGTATTTTCATCATTAACCAATAACAGTGATGCATTCGATTTTTAAGGCATAATTAAATTTATGTGGTCTCAGCCTCCTTGGAGGCAGATTTCGAAGAAAGGCGGTACCCACCAATTATAAAACGACTAAACAGAAAATATTAAGAAAAAGGAATTTCATGCAGCGTATACTCGAAGTATCAATGAAAAACGTCAACCAAGAGAAATAAACGAAACTGATTAATGTGAAAAGCGGTCAGTTAATCGATTTTAAATTATGTTAAAACGTTTTCAAGAAACATTTATTTAATTTAAAACTAGCTAAACCCCGCTGCGGCTTACATTGATCAACAATTATATGGATAACCAACATCCAGACAATTCTAACGAAATAGGATATTCAAGCACAGTCAAATAAACAAAAACCCTACTGAAAAAATAATGTTTATTTTGCAAATTTAGTTCTTCCGCAATCCCTAGTTTTGTGGTTCATGTGACCCGTGAGGCTAATTAATTTCTTAAAATAGGTCATGTAACATTATTAAAGTTGCAGTGTATCATATAAACCCCGACTGTGAACAGTTGTTCGAAAACGTCCACCCCCCAACTCTCCATCTATGCGACATTGTCTTGGGCGCCAATTGGCGGATCCGTTCCCCATATCCCGGCTGATAGACCACTCTGTTACTTGATACGCCAGATATGTAGCTTTTTTTGGCGCCTTTCAGTGCCGCCACAAATTAGCGTATTTCAGGTAGGCATGTATTTCGTCCGCTGGTGTCGATGGAACCAGATGCCCCAAAGCTCGCCCATTACAGAAGCGATCCGAGTCTAGGTCTAAAAAAACACCGATGCCTAAATTGAAATGGCATGTCCGTAGGAATCAGGAATGAGGACATCTTCCTCTTTGAAAGGGCTGATCAAAACGTTTGCCCCCAAGATGGTCCTCATTAATGTTTTCACTGCAAGGCACGTTCCACCACAAAGCTTCGGCGGGTTGCTATTTAGTATCATGATAGTCGACACGCTGACTGGAATTCTCCATTCAATTGGCTTGTGTCAATCATCATCAACAAAGCTCAAGGCCGCCATTTTCTGCTGATCTTCTTCTGTATAAAAGATATCAATGGTATCCTAGAACTGTTTGGGATAGTAATGCTTGCGAATATCGCTTATATCATTTCCCGTTTGTAATGCAGGAGGAATTGGAATTCGGGGTACAGCAAGGTCAATGTATTATCTTGTTCACAATAACTTCAGCATATTAAATTTAATAATGTATTAATTGAAGTCACTTTGTTATTGCGCCAGAGTAGTATATGGGCGTGTAACAAAGCTCTCGTTTGCTATTATCTGAGCACAAAGCAGCTCGCAGACCCAACCATTTATAACTTTACCATACGTTTGCGCAAAAGTAGACAAGCTAAGTCTACAGCGGATCGTAATGGCCCCGAAGCGGCACTTCGTTAAACTATTTGACATGCATAGATAGCCGCTTGTTGTCCAATTTTATGTTGATGCCAGGGTCTTAGCGAGATGATTAACTTTGAATTGTCCCTTGAAAATTCCATAAAAAAAGTAACGAATCGAAAAGTGCAACAATATTTTACCTACTGGGGTCCATTGTCACGAGTTGCGATGACGGTTTGGCCTGCAGTGTCCAGTGTGGCTTGGCCTCAATCGATCCGCAACTTCCATCAAAAAACCTTGAATTGAGGCGCGTGGCTAAACCAGTAGGTACAGCCGCCGGAGGGCGTCTGCCCTTTCCTGGCATCTGCGGGGCGCACGCGGAAGTCGTCCTAATCGCTACCAGTTTTGGCTCGTCTCCCTGTGGCCTGCGTGGAGCTAACGCGCAGCTGGAGACCATCTCGTCAGCTGTTTGTGGACGCTGAAATTGGCATCGTACCAGACTCTGATGCTGGTTGTACTGATTGGAGGCTGGGGAGGCGGGTAGCAGTTGTTGTGTCCGAACTCTGTGAGAATGGAGAGATCTCCGTTGAGACTGGGTACGAAGACGCTGGGCAGTTGTCGTCGTATTCCTGACACTCGGGGGACTCAGCGAGTCGGGGTAGAGCATTGTGGGATGGTTTGTGTTGGTCTGATTGGAAGACTGAGATCGCCGACCCAGTCGGTCCTTCAGATCAGATATATTGAACTGGATTTGAACGGAAAATGAAACACACATTTAAGCTTCTAAAGATAGCGCTGTTTATTTATGAACCAAACTCCTCACATTTGTCGGCGGTTCCCCATTGAATGATTTGCCGGTGTATCCATACGGGTCCTTAATGTAGGCGTGGTAATGCCCACCGCATGCCGCCGCTCCAGCATGAATGACAATGGAGAAGAGATCGTACGTGACGGCCTAAGTGACATAAAAATGAGTATCTTCCCTTAGTCTTAGTTTTAGGAGATTCGAATAATTCAGGAAAAACCAACCTCCTTCTGCTTGCCGGAGAGGTAGTCTGTCATGTCGAGAAGCATTGGGAAACTGCACATCTTGTCCAGTTTACACGCCTCCATAGTTTTAGCGTCAAAATAGAACCGAGACAGAGACAGGGTCAACACGGGAGGCAGCTCTGTGAATTTGCTGCTCTGTAAAGCAAGCAAAGATGCTAATCATGCACCCTTTCGATTACAATAAGTCAACTGGGATTTTCTGTGTACATGGGCTGCCACATTAAGAGACAAGACTAACGTTCACGTAAAAAGCTTTGTTATTATCACTGATTAGGAGCGCTTTTCTTGCGCATGTCACTAATTAAGATGTCACCACGAGAGGCCTTACATGAACCAAATAAAATGGGTTTCGTAAACATGGTCCAGTTTAAAGCACACCTTTGTAGCGTCAACGCGGCATTTACATTGTTCACAGAAGTATTGATTATCGCCAAAGAGTTTTTCCGTTTGTGTATGATTCCTTAGAGCAGCTTCGACGGAATCACAGTCGCTAACGGACAAATTGACGTCCTGAAATTCATCCTAAATAACGAATAAGCCAATTTGTGTCCATATAACCCACCTACATTTCGCTCGCTCAGGCGTCCGCATTTTAAGCATTTAATCTTGAAACCGAACGAATCAGATAACGTCAGTTATGAAGACCAGAGAACATACCCGCGTGTGAAGTACGCCCTTGTAAAGGTCACTAATCAGAGTCTTCTCTGATGTGTCCTTTAGATTTTTTTCCAATTGCTCGAAAAGCAGCCGGTTAAGCTCCTGGATATCCTGGTGCACAAGAACCTCGTGTGACTTCCACCCAAAACTATCGGTCAGTGGTTTCGCCGACACTGCCTCACCGTTGCAATTTAATAGATTATAGAACAACACTAATAATTCCTGTACAATCTACAGAGGACGCTCGTCGATTAGAAAGAGAACAGTTACTCGCTTTAACTTGGTTGTCTGCGTTTCCTTGGCCATTGTAAAAAGCCGACCTGTTAAAACAAGGGATTCAAATTCAGTCACAAAACCTGGAAACGTGTGTGCTTTTGCGGCCTATTTGTTCGTAGCTTTTCAAATGCTCGGTATTTATAATTTAAAATACGAATGCTTCCTTTAGAGAATTGATTAAATTTCGGATCAAATATGACTTTAAATTATATAGCCGCCTACGCTACATAAAATAAACTCACAATACATATTTGTAGCTATAATGCACTTACTTGTAAGGTCGGGAGTATGCAATAATGTTTGTAAAAGTGTATTTAAGTAGCATGTTGCGCCCTGGTTAGCTATTCCACTGATATTCGATCTCGGGGTTTCATTCCAGGAGGTAATGGCGTGTCTTATTTCCAGAAGATGGGGGTCGTCTTTCCGCGATTCTGGGGCTTGAATTTGGGCCATCCGTGTGTCAATCAGCCCCCGTAGGGCCCAAGCCGCATTACTTGCCGAAAATCAACGGTCTAAAGCAATCCACGTATGGTGAAAATTCAGCGCCTAAATCAAACACGCGAGCGCTTTAAATCCACCCGCCTCTCACGTGGCACTATCGACCAACGTTGTATCGATTCCAACATGTGATCAGAACGTATAGCAGCGTATTTATTATCTGAGGGAAATTTATCGTTTGTAAATTAATTTTATCGCCATTTAACACATCAGCGTGCAACGTTTAATCGCCTACAGATCATAATTTTATTGATTCTTTATTTATTATAATCTGAATTCCTTATGAATCATGATTTTATGATCCATGAGTGAAATGTACGTACAACATAATATCTCCCTAAATTAGCAAATAAGGCGGATTTATAATAATAATAAAGGTATTCGCTTTATTAATGTCACGAAGACTAAACGCGAATAAAGGAAATAACAACGATGCGGTAAATTTAGAAGAAAACAAATCAACCCCTCAACGTGTACACACTTTAACAGACGCGTGATTCCGGCCTCCAATCCGGCCATTAATATGAGCCCAACATCAACAATAAATGTTATAAATTTGTTTGAATTAAATATGTATACTTTGTAGTTGTTGGGACAACGTTCAGTCCCCAATAAAACTTTGTAATTGTATACATTCCCCTAAAGTACATCCCACTATCGGTAAACACGAACTCCCACGTTTTCCCTCCCTGACCTACTGACCCAACTGCCCCTAACCCGTGTCTAAAAACCAGATAATCCCCGTCAATTAATGAGGGTGATGGTGTCATCTCTTTAGAACCCCCCACGTCCTCATACAGTCTTCCAGTTGTTTGTTCACACATTTTTTGTTTTCTAGAAACGGTTAACCCTTCTACAACGCCGTAGGCTGTAGTGGTTCGACTACGTTCTACAACGGTCAGACACGGGTCATAACTGTAGCAGTATGTTACACAATGTATTCAGCGAATTATAATTCAAACTTTTTGACATTTGATAAGTACCCGTTCATGTAGTGATTGAATGAGGGTACAACAAATGTTGGCAAGAAAAAACGAGATTGGAGGGATAATCAAAGAAAAGAAAAATCATTGAAGTCAAGCTGAAACGGCACGAAGATAGACTTAGATTGAATGAAATGTTTTGTATACGTCGACGGAAACCCAGGGAGATTAGACAGCTAGAACAACTCGAGAACAACAAAGGATTTGGAACACGAAAACACTCCTATCGGGAGTTCAAATATCGTCGAATCTTTCATCAACGCCGAACGTTTTATCATTGTCGTCGTTATCTTCCGTTTTCTCGTCTAAACAATCAGTGATGGCATCCACCGTTGCCGGCATGTACATTAATGACAAGGCCATACTTCCCGATCGGCATCTGTCTCTGAAAAAGTAAGAAAAACGCTAATGAGTATAAATCCATCATATTTGGAAATGCCCTTATTCGAAACATCCTTTAACCATCAAACCAAAATCCCAAAATCCAAATTTGTGCTGCTAGGGGATAAACCGAGAATACGTTTTAAGGTTACATCCCCAATGCCAACCGAGGTTGCCTGGCCTGGGAGTTCAACCCAGGTCACTCACTAACAAAGCGGTGGTGTTAACCGCTACACCATCGGCCCAAAACCACAACCACTAATACTAATACAAAAAACAACTACTCCAATTACTAATAATGCCAATACTACTTATATTTATACTGCTGCTACTCTTAATAGTACTATTACTGCAACTACTAAAGCAGCT
Organism: Proteocephalus fallax; assembly: GCA_028672205.1. Classification (NCBI taxonomy): domain Eukaryota; kingdom Metazoa; phylum Platyhelminthes; class Cestoda; order Proteocephalidea; family Proteocephalidae; genus Proteocephalus; species Proteocephalus fallax. The sequence goes on along the minus strand of JAPUBX010002137.1, from coordinate 315,889 downwards.
CAACGCTTCAGGCGACCTGTGCAAAGAAATAAATAAATGCTGGTGCACTCACAAGAACCATTCCATTGCGAATAGGATACCGGATTCAGTGGTCGGCACGCCGATTGATGACAGCACAGCGACAATAAGCACCATGCTTGCACTTGGGATATTTGGAACTGCCAATGACACCGAGAAGACGAGCACTCTGAAAATAAACACACCGATTTTACACAATCAACTGGTATGCTAGCGATTCTTGACTCGAGCCAAACAAGACGAATGTCTCCTCCTTCGCAAAGTTATTACTAAATGCGTCCTCCTAGTGGTGGTCTCGTACCACTTTCCGCATGCCATGATCTGAACTCATTCGAGAATGACCTACACTGTAATGTAGGCGTTAATGACGCATGTAAAACGTCTCATCCCAAGACAATTCGTGCACAGTTAAAATAATATTGACCGACTGCTCTTGTTCAACTGCAACAGAGTTACGCGAGCAATACAAATAGTAAATGGCAGAGCATGCTTGCCGTCTAATAAGAAATAAAATGTGAACATGGATTTAGTAGCAGAAATCTACAGACTTTAATCATTCTAAAATCGCGTTTCGATCAATTAGGAATTGCCTAATGGCTTATGGGTTGGCTCTTCTGCTGCTTTGCTCGGCGTAGAATTGCGTTCGGAATAAAATCACGACACGGGTGACCCGTTGTAGTCATCGAAATTACATAGGCGTAAGCCAACAATTCAACTAAAAGTCGATTACGATCATATTATACAATCTGCGAATAAAGAGATTTAGAGAGGCAGGCGAAACTGGTTGAACGTTCCTTCACAGATTTATTCTAGCAGAACTGCATATTGTTCGTGTAACATTATTCAAGCACCCGGTATGGGAAACACAAACGTGTTTGTTCTGGATGAAGTCTTATGGAGAAAATCTGACGGTTGGAAGGGCTGGATAGGTAAATGGTGGACAGAATAAACTAACATCGTGGTGCAGATCTGTCCCATATTGACATCAATTTCGGCTTTTTGGGCCAAAAAGATGACCGCGGCGGCGATGAAGGCGGCTGGTCCATCTCCTTTCATTGCGGCCGCTAGGGGTACCAGGAGACGCGAAACCTTCTCCTTCACGCCGTACTTGTCAAGTCCGATGTACACCTCTGGCATTGCTAAAGCCCTGTTGAGAGTAAAACCTGGAAGCGTTACACAGCGCTTTGATGTAAACCGATTTGTCAAACTCAAACGACGAACAATAATAACAACCGATTTAAAGCTGATATATTGGCTGTGCTATTAATTATCAATGGATTATAGACTTGCGCAGATTGCTAAATTCTCGATATTCGTTATGACACTGATCGAATAATGAATAGAGACAAAGCGCAAACAACTGCTTACGGGCTAGTGGTAGCAAAAGAAAGAAAGTATGAGTCCCCTGAATACTTGAGGAGACGAAATGGATTCCGTCTGGTTGAACAAAAGAGAGCTGTGACAATCAGGATGAAATGGACGCCCAGAGCCGCTAAAACCGTCACAATAAAGAAGCCCAGTTTGATAAAATCAGACTGGATGTCATCACGACGCGCCACAGCGGATGCGACCATGAAACAGACGGCCACCGGCGTCACGCTAAAATGGACGAAAACAGATTAGCCAGTTAAAACTATTAGTTAAAATATCATCAATTAGTCGCATGCGATTCTGAGTTGAGGCAAATTGGGATCAATCTATCTTATGTATAATGAGGTATAGTTACATATTGGTGTTATTCAAGGCCTTTGTAAACCGCAATTTTATTCACTTACAGAAGACCCACGCACATAAGCTTCGTGACAATGGCCGAAAGCGCCTTCATGAAGTCCAAAAATGGTTTCGCAATGTCCCCAGCACCCTTTGCGGCCACCCCAAAAGCGATTGAGCAGAAGAGAAGACCTAGATAAGGTCAAAATACCGGGAAATAACTTCGAATTTAGGGATTTCCACAAATATCGTCTTGTCCGAACAAATTGTGTTTTTCTACGCAGGTCGAAAAGTAAGCGTTGAAAAAGATCCGTTTACAAATTTTGGTCGATATCCTTGAAACCACATATTTTATAAAGTCATCCAAATTTATTCTTATTTACTTCTTATATCATGCGTTACCAATTTCAATTCTAGTTGCTGAAGATAGAAAAAATACCAATCATATTTGTTCCAGCCTCGTTGGGTTGCAGAGTCGTCACATTTGTCACGTTGTCATAATTCGTTTGAACCTAAAATGTTACGCAGACATCGAGATTGGCATTACAGACAGATTTAAATCCGTCGTTTAATGCATTGGACGTTATTTATAGGATGGATGGTAAGTATTGGGATTTAATGTGGTACACTTTCACTTATGGTTTAGTGGTAGTTGAGGTAGGTTTGGTATATTGTGATATATTTACACATAAACGCGGAATGATGTAGCTTACGTGAAACACTGTCATCGACACGATGTTATCCGGGAAGATGTTCCTGTGGGGTGTAACAAGATTAGGATAAATAGATCTTATGGTTCGCTATGTGCTCATTTGTATGGACTATACGATGCTTACATGAAGAGATCGCCAAATACATCTGAGGCCGTGAGACCCGTTGCGCTTTTCGTTGTGTTGGAATTGTCGATGCTCTCGTTTCCGAATTTAATGCTTCCTTGAAAGAAAAATAACACGTCCATTGTGTGTACAGTAAATATTTCAATAATTCCCCGACATCGTTTATGCTAACTACTCTTGTCCGTTTGGTTTCCACCTTATAGCTAGACATGTGAAACGTTAAATAACCTCAGCAAGGAAATTGGCCCAAACGATCGATGATAAATCTGTATGAGATATTACGAGAAGTCAGAGACTAGACTTTCATCCTGAAATTGTCTACAGACAAATGGACGGTGGCCAATTTAAGGCATCGTCGCGCAAGACAAACATATATGGGTGGCCACTGGTAAAGTGGGAATTTGCGTGGAATTAAAAAACGAAACAAACCTGGTTTGATGGCCAAAGCAAGAAATGTTCCAGCCAGGGTACTGCAGAAGTTGATCAGAAGGATGTAAACAATGCCAATGATTGCAATTTTGCCATCCTTTTTAAAATTAAGAGAGGCTACAGCTGTAACCAAAAGAAGTGTAAGCAATGGGATAGGCGGGCGCGCAATTTCTGTGGGATTTATATTGTAGCTGAGAAATACTATTCAGTCCAGTTCGACGTAAAACTCTTCCATCCGTCTATTTTCGGTTAAGAGGAATAGTTGCTTCTAATGAGGAGGAGGTGTTGAATGTCCTTATATGGCAATGGTAACGACATGCAGGAATTGGCGTTAACCCCTTTGGTCACGCGCCAAAAAGCACGACTGTTTAATGGGGGCCATGGATGCTACACGTTGCATGACGCCAAGAATCAGCACACCATTAATTTAGTATTCTTTAAATAAATTTAAATTACCGATGAGTATGCTTGAAGCGATTAAAGGAAGAATTGTGAGTTGAAGCATCCTGATATACAGATTTCCGGGCATTGCTGAAATAAATAAACCAAAATGTCCTGAAACACGTAAGCGGTTGTTTTAGTTGAACCTCTATGTGATTCCGAGGTATAAAGTCCATTAAGGTTTCTGCATGGATCTCTTGTTTTTCGACGAGGAATCAACAGTAGCGGAATTTGAGACTATTGTACATTCCAAAACTCATTATTATTTTATACTTTCAATGTATATTAAGTTATTTAATGATAAGGTGGCTTAATGTATTATATAATGTGTGACATTTATGATTAAAACAGAAATTGCACACTTATGCAGAGAAGAACGTACCTATCCACTTCAAAGCAAGAGGCCCGGGTTTCGTGTGTCGAAGAATGAAGGCGATTGCGAAGCCCACACAGACGCCCAAAATCGTAGAAAGCATGAACCAATTGTCTCGAAGAAATTTGACGCAGCCGTTGCGACCCTTTTTCGTCTCCGTGGTGACACTTCCATCATCTTCGAATTTGCCTGAATCTGTGCTCATGGTAGACTTCATGAAGTAACCTATATCTATCTCTCTCTCACGGCGACGGCTGCAACCTCCTATACACAGGCAGACAGACACAGTGATTTTGTCCTGGGTACGTGTGTTCCATATCATGACCCAAACGCCTATTGGCTTAATGAATCACGCTGGGGTGGATTTTAAGCCCACCATACTCACATTGCATCTCCTGGATGAAATTAAAAAAAATGAGTTTCTTGAATAATAGGATACAGGTAAAATATCTCGTAATTGAATTGATAGCAGTACTTTCTGCAGTTCATAACAGGAAGTGCTCTTGAAAGTATCCTTCATATAATCCATAGGTGTCGGTGAATGCTCTATAGTAAAGATACGTCTAAGTGAGCTGAGATTTATTTTCACGATCCAGAGAGATTCAAGTGTTCGAATTTGAAATGCATAATAACACGAGACTGTCGGTTTTTTAATAAATAGGAAGATTAAAGTTTCTCGCGAGATACTAACGGTGGCGTGATCAACGGAACGCAAATTGCTTCTGCGTTAGTGTGAGTGTCTTTTATATCGCCAGCCTCAAATCAGAAACAGTATTCGACGTTTTTGTGACTATGCAGTAAAAAGAGGGAACATTAAATAAGCAAAAGACGTGCCTTTCATGGCATAAATTAAATTTCTGTCGAATTATAAGCTGATAGCTTTCCCCCGGCTGAACACACACAAAACACCCATACCGTTTTCTACGAATTCGTAGAACGGCATATCCGATTAAATTTCATACGATCAGTTCCGCTCGCAGAATTTAACCCCAAAATATCGTAAAGTCATTCCAGAGAAAAAAAATCGAAAGAAAAATATTCAACTTGCAGCATGCGAATTCTCGGCCGGGCACTTGAGGTAGGTTCATGGTGGCAACTGGCAAATAGTTATGGAAAAACACGAAAATCACACATCACAGGGTTGTACGCAGTTGGTGGAACACCCGATATATGGACAAGTAGTTGTACTTCTTCATTCGGTTCGCTTTCGCCAGGATATTGGGGCCATTTTCAGGCTACTTCCGTCAAGTAGAAAATAAGCACAACGGGGTTATCTCTCCAAGAAGACCAATTTTGTGTATAAAAGGACGATATTTAACAGTTTTTTTTAACAATTCCTCAACATTGAAAATGCAAACACGATTGTGATTTCGTTTTCTTCACGCTCATCGTATTGGTCCATATTATTCTAAGATGTAAGATCCTCAGCGAACCGAGGTCCCAAAGCCAATTCCTTGAAATAAAAATAACGTCACCTCGTTCCTTTGTCTTCCAACATACATAAAATCCGAATAACCGTAGTCACATCAACCGGAAGATATAGGTGAGAGAAGACGCCGAAGGAGTTGTAGAGAGTTGACTTGAACAGACTCCCCTGAACAGTCTCTTTTATTAACTGGCGTTATGTGGAATTTATACAGGGCTTGGGGCAGTAAGGGCAGTCGGCCAATGAGGGAGTGTTAGAAATGAGTCACTCAATCGATTAAATTGGAAGTCGACAGAATGTTGACAGAGGGGGGGAGCAAGCGACGTGGTGACATTTTACGCCGGAGTAGTTGTCTACATAACTCGAGGAATTAATGGAGGGACCGAATTTTCTTGGTTTGATACGCAATTCAAATAGCTGTCACGAAGCATTTTGTTCCTTCGTATTCTTTTTCATCTACTACTACTACTACTACTACTACTACTACTACTACTACTACTACTACTACTACTACTACTACTACTACTACTACTACTACTACTACTACTACTACTACTACTACTACTACTACTACTACTACTACTACTACTACGACTACGACTACGACTACGACTACGACTACGACCATTCGAACTAATAATGACCAGCGTCAAGCAATACATCTTTGATTATGCAATTATGAAGAGCCCTTCCATTGCGCTAGAGAAACTGGCGCTCAAGTTTGGCCCACCGATTGGGATGTTCGGCACCACCGAGAAGACGACCACTCTATGAAAAAATTCGCTAGCGTATTTATTTGCTGAGTGCAGCATATGAATTTTAAATTATTTTTATCGAAATGAAACACATCAGAATCGCACGCTTAATGGCCACTCTAAAAGAACAGAAACGTTCTTAAATCGCATGTGCCCTTCAATCCTGCAATTAATATAATGCACAATTAAAGCAACAATGCGTACTAATATGACAATAAATTAAATATATGATGCTGCATATATATTTGTTCGAATTAAATACTTATAATTTGTAGCTCTTGGGGAACATTTAGAGTCCCTAATAAATCTTTGCGATTATATTCATTCTGTGATAGTATTGTATATAGGGTAGAATAAACCCCGAATGGATAATAGACGGATTGCCTGTAATACCGGTATAACTCTGAAAGCCAACCGAGACCCTTGACGAATAGAACACGTGCAGCAACGATAATTCGTATTCAAAAGTGTAACGTACGATATACGTTAATATAGTAAAACACAATTAATAATTCGAGTTAGCAATCACCACATCCACCTGGGTGCAGCAGCTTCGATGGCATGCGGTAGTTGACCGGCGATTTCAAACCCAAACGCTCCGAGCGCCGAGGTAGAACTTGCGAGCTTTGGTCTGGAACGGATGGAGTCGTATTAGCCGGATCAGCTGGTTCAGACGAATGGAAATCAGTAGCGGGCACGTCTGGTTCAGAAGGATGGGAATCGATGACGGGCATAGCTGGTTCATCGAATCGGATTTGATCGACATGCCGACGATGACTTGATAAATCAGTGACGTCGAGGATGGTAACCATACGATTCCCACTTCTTCCAAGAATAAGACCTCGAGACGGTCGAAAATCATTCCCTTTGAAAAAGGTGACCTCTCCCGAACCAAAGCATTGGAACGAATTTGCGCCCCTTGAATTATACAACCGGATATTTACCAGTGGTTGCTTGATAAGCGGATTAACCGCCACATTATAATCGACAAAGCGTCGGAATAGCTGGAGGAGTCTCTCGTCATGATCATGCCTGCTGACACAAATGACAAAAATGTCATCTTGGTAAACTTCAATATCATTAAGGCCATCCAATATGCCATTAATGCAATCCTGGAAAATAGCCGGGGCGACATTTAGCCCAGAAGGTAGAAAGTTGTACCTGAATAACCCAAAGGGTGTAGTAATAACTGTCAGCAAACTGGATTCGTCATCCAGTTGACTCTGCAAGTAGGCATCTTTTATATCAATTTTGGAGAAGACACTCGACCCCTTATAATCACCACATATCATGGGTGTGCAACCGTCAGATTTTATTGGTGTAACAATGGGAGTGGTCCATTGTGAACAGCTCACTGGAGTCAGTATATTACGCTCCATCAATTTGACGTTGGGAATTATCAGTCCACCAGTCACTCTGGTGCACTTTTTGACCAGATCTTTGAACTCGGAATCAACTGCCGGTGATGAATTGAAACTCAGTTGAAACTTGAACTGCTTCATGACGGTCAAACCAATAATAGCTGGACCCGTCGCCGACACCAAGAATTTGCATAGGAATTTGGTGCCGTCTCGTATAATATTAATCATACAGAAGCCAAGGATTTTCAGGGAATGACCAGTGATACCAATAATCAACTGGTCTGTCTTCTGTATACATGGACTTGGACAGAACTTCTTTAATGCCTGGATAGGAATGAGTGATTCCACACTCCCAGTATCAACAATAAAGGACATCTTTTTTCCATGTGAATTCGTTAGTTCCTTAGAAATATGGCCAGCGCTCTGATTGCTAGAACTCATCAGAGCCATATCAGATATATTGTCCTCGAAATCGTTTGTAATCGCACAAACCTTGGATTTGCAGACCGACTTGATGTGGCCTATTTTGCCACAATTATAGCATTTCGCATCACGGAATTTACATTGCTCCCGTGAATGCAATTTGCCACACGAATGACAAGTATTGACTGAGTTATCAGTCTTGGTTTTGCGATCTTTGAATATCCGCGTGTTTGGTCTCCTTGGGATATTTATGGAGTGAAACACTGGATCTGGAATATGAGAAATATTGATAATATTCGAGACATCTTCGAATTGTTCGCATATGGCACGAGCACTTTGGAATGTAGTATTTTTTAGCAATAGTAATTGTCTTTGGAGATTTGTATCATTGATGCCTGCAATTAAACGGTCGCGCAATTGCGTGTCTAACTGAGCTTCAAAGTTGCATTTTGCTGCCTGGGTCTGAAGTAGAAGCATGAAATCTCGAATTTTTTGGTCGGATTTTCGCGTAATAGTATGGAATATGCACCTTTCAGCAGCCTCAAAAGCTATAGGCTGAACATGCTGAATAATAGCGTCCTGGATCTTGGCAAGTGGCATTTTAATAGGAATAGTCGGATAAACCAAGTTTTTCACTAGAGCATAAGCATCTTTTCCAATTGCATTCAGAAAATAAGCGGCTTTCTTTTCTTCAGCGAGATTATCTTGGGTAAAACCCAAATTTCGAAACGCTCAATATAGTCTGACACTTCTCTTGAAGTTGCATTAACTGATAAGAATTCTAGGTTCATTTTTGACATTGTTGCGACGCCAAATGTGATAGTATTGTATATAGGGTAGAATAAACCCCGAATGGATAATAGACGGATTGCCTGTAATACCGGTATAACTCTGAAAGCCAACCGAGACCCTTGACGAATAGAACACGTGCAGCAACGATAATTCGTATTCAAAAGTGTAACGTACGATATACGTTAATATAGTAAAACACAATTAATAATTCGAGTTAGCAATCACCACACATTGCCTTAAAGTACAGACACACATCATGTGTGGAGGTACACACATGGGGTCAATCATGTCTCGCATCCCACCATCGGTAAACACAAACTCCCACGCTTTCAATTCTTGACCAACTGGCGTAACTGTCCCTAACCCCTGTTTGATCTCACCAGTCAAGAAATCAGGCAGATCGGGTTATCTCTCTAGAAAACATCAGTTTTTTGTTACTGTCTTCCGTTTGGTGGAGATCCTTCAAATAACAAATAGTCTCATCTTTCCCTTAATTTTTCATTGCAACGGTAATACCTTTATTGCTTTATGAAGAACAAGATTGGAAAAATAAGGACCTTTACTAACATCATTTAAGCCCAGTTACAGGAAATAAATAAGAAGAACTAAATTGCAGAAGGGTTTCTATTTAATATACGAAAATGAGAGTGTACACTCTTCTCCTGGTTTTATTTAAAATTGTAGTATTTGAAAAGAACCCGTTCATGTAGCCATTGAATTAGGGTACAACCAATTTTGGCACAAAACACGAGATGAGAGGTGTGATCAAAGAAAAGAAAGACCAGATAAGTAACGCTGGCACTGTACGACAATGGACATAGATTAAATGAAACTGTTTTTATAAGTCGACGCAATCGCACGGAGATTCGACAGCTGGAACAACTCAAGAACAACAAAAGAATTTAGAAACCATAAAAGACACCACTATCGGGACTTCAAATATCGTCGAATGTTTCATCAACACCGTCCTTTGTATCATTTTCGTCGTCATCTTCCGTTTTATTTTCTAAACGATCGTTGATGGCGTCCACCGTTGCCGGCATGTACATTAATGACAACGCATTACTTCCAGATCGGCATCTATCTCTGAAAAAATAATAATAAATCGCTTAAAGTTTTGAATCAACCAGGTTTAGAAATTCACAGGGACACTTGAAAAATCTCTTAGCTCGTTCTGCTACTACAACAACAATAACAACAACAACTTCAACTACTACTACTACTACTACTACTACTACTACTACTACTACTACTACTACTACTACTGCTACTACTACTACTACTACTACTACTACTACTACTACTACTACTACTACTACTACTACTACTACTACTACTACTACTACTACTACCACTACTACTACCACTACTACTGAGCGGTTTCCATGGCATGTGTAAAGCAAAAATAGGTGCCTTTGCACTCACAAGAGCCATTCCATTGCGAAGAGGATACCGGAATCAGAGGTCGGCACGCCGATCGATGAAAGCACAGCGACAACAAGCACCATGCTGGCGCTTGGGATGTTTGGAACGGCCAATGACACCGAAAAGACGAGCACTCTGCAAAAAAATACACCTCAATACCTTTGAACGTGGTCCTATCAACTTCAATATTTGTTAAACATACAGCTGATTATAATAAATGTCACAGTTATCGAATAAACACAGCTATTACACGCACTCGCTAACCAAAAAGACAGTGCTTCTGGGGTCCCAAAACGGCAGTTTGCGCTGGATTACCGACCCAAGAAGGAAAGGAATTGTTGACCAGCATTATCGTTCGCCTTCAGTCACACCAACGTCTGCCTGAGCGGTGCTTGGCAATTCAGTTTATATAAACACGACGAATTACAATAACAATAAGTATTACTGTTGTCATAATCAATCTATATAAATACGAATTCAACTTGTAAAGTGTGTACTCTTGGTTAACTCAGGAGGTTCTTGACCGACGGCCTTTAAAAGTTCGAAAATCTTAGCATTCGATAACAGGCTGGCTTTTATCTACCGACACCCATACCCCTTCGCATGCAGTTGGCCTTACTGATTTTATGCGATATCGAGTCTACCCAAATAGGGGCATAGTTTGCAAACATATTGACCACCTGGTATCTTTGAACTGCAACAAAGTTATGGGAGCAATATAAATCGCACATGGCTCACCATATTTGACGATTTATGCTAAGAAACCCGAACAAATCTCCGATAGTTCTTGACCGATGGCCTTTAAAAGTTCGAAGATCTTAGCATTCGAAAACAAGCTGGTTTTTATTTACCTGGAGGAAGGGGTTATGAACGTGGTTCACGAAACAATAACCGCGCAAATATTCGAAGATCTTTTTGTACCGATTTTAAACAATCAACTGGTATGCTAGCGATTCTTGACTCGAGCCAAACAAGACGAATGTCTCCTCCTTCGCAAAGTTATTACTAAATGCGTCCTCCTAGTGGTGGTCTCGTACCACTTTCCGCATGCCATGATCTGAACTCATTCGAGAATGACCTACACTGTACTGGAAGCGTTAATGCCGCATGTAACACGTCTCATCCCAAGACAATTCGTGTATAGTTTGTAATCATATTGCATACGAGGCGTTTGAAATGCTTGACGATTTGTCCTTAGAAATCGTGTACAAAGTTTTAAATCAATTAGGAATGTCATCATTGATTGGATCTGCTGCTACTGTTGCTTCGTTGAAATTGGTTAAAATTTCCTACGTAGATTGATACTGGTATAATTGTTTGGCTGTGTAATTCTGGCAAAGAAAATGGGAAAATTATTGCCGAAATCAACATCTTTAATTTGATATGAACGAAAAATGATGCTCAAAAATCGCTCGAAGCACTTGATCTATCCTTGCAAGAATTGCGTAGAAATATCCGATAATTTCGGAACGTATTAATGTAGTTTGCGAACGATTTCAAGGAACAGTGTCTTACAATTCCTCGATTCATACCACCGGATGAAATATACACTGGTTAAAACACTATGCTTTGTGCCGACAGACTAGGAAATTTAAATTAGCTTAAAATATACGTATCCAGCTGCAAAGCAATCGATTGGCTAAGCAATTTTGATCCCATAGACCAATTTGATCCACGATGAGGGAGGGCGAACTTACGGATAGAATGCCACACAGAACAGGGGGTTAAATGATACGAATGTTCAGGTCAAATGACTGTGAAAAAAATGCGACTGCTAAATGTTAAGAAATTAGTTAACCACAAACCGTGAACTAATCGTATTCCGTATTCTTACGGATTAAGGTAGTTGAAGCATGCTTGAATGCTAGCGTATCTTTCTATAAATGCAAGCTAATGAATCGGTTAATCATCGAAAACAGTTTGGAATAGACTAGATCTGCCAGAAATGCCACCTTCCGTACTGAAATTGAAAACGACGTGCTAAATAAAGGTTGATAAATACCAGCAGAATGTTTGCATCTGCAGGGGCTTGCAGTTACAAAAATAATGAGAAACCTGCTGGTAACAAACACATGGATAGGTAAAGGGCGCATAGCATAAACTAACATCGTGGTGCAGATTTGTCCCATATTGACATCAACTTCGGCTTTTTGGGCCAAAAAGATGACCGCGGCGGCGATGAAGGCGGCTGGTCCATCTCCTTTCATTGCGGCCGCTAGGGGTCCAAGGAGACGCGAAACCTTCTCCTTCACGCCGTACTTGTCAAGTCCGATGTACACCTCTGGCAGTGCTAAAGCTCTGTTGAGAGTAAAACCTGGAAGCGTTACTCAGCACTTTGGTGTCAACCGATTAGAGCAGCTCAAACACGCGCTTAACCGTTTTTCTCTCTTTTTATCTATCTATGCACTAGGGCCGATTGCTTCATTCTCGATGTTCGTGATAACATTGATCGAAACATGAACGGAGAAAAAGCTGCAAATATCTGCTTACGGGCTGGTGGTGGCAAAAGCGAGAATGAATGCGTCCCCTGAATACTTGAGGAGACGAAATGGATTCCGTCTGGTTGAACAAAAGAGAGCTGTGACAATCAGGATGAAATGGACGCCCAGAGCCGCTAAAACCGTCACAATAAAGAAGCCCAGTTTGATAAAATCAGACTGGATGTCATCACGACGCGCAATAGCGGATGCGACCATGAAACAGACGGCCACCGGCGTCACGCTAAAATTGAAGAAAAGAATATCCGTTAAAATGTCATCAATTAGTCGCCTGCGATTCTGAGTTGAGGCAAATTGTGATCAATCAATATTTTGTACAATGAGGTATAGTTACATAGTGGTGTTATTGTAGGCCTTTGTAAACCGCCATTTTATTCACTTACAGAAGACCCACGCTCATAAGCTTCGTAACAATGGCCGAAAGCGCCTTCATGAAGTCCAAAAATGGTTTCGCAATGTCCCCAGCACCCTTTGCGGCCACCCCAAAAGCGATTGAGCAGAAGAGAAGACCTAGATAAGGTCAAAATACCGGGAAATAACTTCGAATTTAGGGATTTCCACAAATATCGTCTTGTCCGAACAAATTGTGTTTTTCTACGCAGGTCGAAAAGTAAGCGTTGAAAAAGATCCGTTTACAAATTTTGGTCGATATCCTTGAAACCACATATTTTATAAAGTCATCCAAATTTATTCTTATTTACTTCTTATATCATGCGTTACCAATTTCAATTCTAGTTGCTGAAGATAGAAAAAATACCAATCATATTTGTTCCAGCCTCGTTGGGTTGCAGAGTCGTCACATTTGTCACGTTGTCATAATTCGTTTGAACCTAAAATGTTACGCAGACATCGAGATTGGCATTACAGACAGATTTAAATCCGTCGTTTAATGCATTGGACGTTATTTATAGGATGGATGGTAAGTATTGGGATTTAATGTGGTACACTTTCACTTATGGTTTAGTGGTAGTTGAGGTAGGTTTGGTATATTGTGATATATTTACACATAAACGCGGAATGATGTAGCTTACGTGAAACACTGTCATCGACACGATGTTATCCGGGAAGATGTTCCTGTGGGTTTTAACAAGATTAAAATAAATAGATCTAATGGTTCGCTATGTGCTCATTTGTATGGACTATGCGATGCTTACATGAAGAGATCGCCAAATACATCTGAGGCCGTGAGACCCGTTGCGCTTTTCGTTGTGTTGGAATTGTCGATGCTCTCGTTTCCGAATTTAATGCTTCCTTGAAAGAAAAATAACACGTCCATTGTGTTGACAGTAAATATTTCAATAATTCCCCGACATCGTTTATGCTGACTACTCTTGTCCGTTAGGTTACCACGTTATAGCTAGACGTGTTAAACTTTAAATCGCCCCTACAAGGAAATGTCTTCAAATTATCGATAATCAATCTGTATGATAGATTTCGAGAAGTCAGAGACTAGACTTTCATCCTGAAATGGTCTACAGACAAATGAACGGTGGCCAATTTAAGGCATCGTCGCGCAAGACAAACATATATGGGTGGCCGCTGGCAAAGTAGGAAGTTGCGTGGAATTAAAAAACGAAACAAACCTGGTTTAATGGCCAAAGCAAGCATGGTTCCAGCCAGGGTACTACAGAAGTTGATCAGAACGATGTAAGCAATGCCAATGATTGCAATTTTGCCATCCTTTTTAAAATTAAGAGAGGCTACAGCTGTAACCAAAAGAAGTGTAAGCAATGGGATAGGCGGGCGCGCAATTTCTGTGGGATTTATATTGTGGCTGAGTAATACTATTCAGTCCAGTTCGACGGAAACTTCTTCCATCCGTCAATTTTCGGTTAAGTGGAATAGTTGCTTCTTATGAGGGGAAGGTTTTGAATGTCCTTATATGGCAATGGTAACGACATGCAGGAATTGGCGTAAACTCCTTTGGTCACGCGCTAATAAGCATGACGGTTAAATTGGGGTCATTGATGCTACACGTTGCATGACGCCAAGAATCAGCACACCATTAATTTGGTATTCTGGAAAATAAATTTAAATTACCAACGAGTATACTTGAAGCGATTAAAGGAAGAATTGTGAGTTGAAGCATCCTGATATACAGATCTCCGGGCATTGCTGAAATAAATAAAACGAAATTTACTTAAACTTTGTGGAATTTAACTTAGTCGGTTCTATCTCTCGGTTCTTAGCCCCTCTTAACTGATCCTTAAGCCGACGTACACCTTGAAAACCCCTCCCGAAATCGCATATGAAAAAGCCGTTGCGGCATGTAAGACTATTGTACATGTTTCATTACATTCCACCACTCATTATTGTTAAATCACGTCTGCGTTGTTCATTGAAAAGACTTTTTTACTGTAAATGTACTCAAATATAACCTTAGAATAAAAACAGAACGTGCACACTTATGCAGAGAAGAACGTACCTATCCACTTCAAAGCAAGAGGCCCGGGTTTAGTGTGTCGAAGAATGAAGGCGATTGCGAAGCCCACACAGACGCCCAAAATCGTAGAAAGCATGAACCAATTGTCTCGAAGAAATTTGACGCAGCCGTTGCGACCCTTTTTCGTCTTCGTGGTGACACTTCCATCATCTTCGAATTTGCCTGAATCTGTGCTCATGGAAGACTTCATAAAGTAATCTATCTCTATCTCTCTCTCTCACGACGACGGCTGCAACCTCCTATACACAGGCAGACAGACACAGTGATTTTGTCCTGGGTACGTGTGTTCCATATCATGACCCAAACGCCGATTGGATTAATGTATCACGCTCGGGTGGATTCTAAGCCCACCATGCTCACTTTGCTGCTCCTGGATCAAATGCCACATAATAAAAAAATTATATAAAAAGACAATTGGGATGCAAGTAGAATATCTCTTTTCGGAAATGTACAAAATACGTCCTTCCGTTTGAATGTAGTCTCAATATAGACAACTGTTGTTGGTAAATCCCTTATTGAATTAATTGCATTCGCGTAAGGTTATTTAATGTGCCTGGAGATTGAAGGTCTATTCGACTGCTTGAATCGAAGTAGATTTAAAATATACCTAAGTAATGTCAGATTTAATGTGTCTGGAAATCACACGAGGTTTCTTATGTCCGCACATAAGACATTAATCTCGGGAGGTCTTGGTTTTTGTGCATGAGACCAACCTACCCCAAGGCTTGTTTTTTGAATCCAACAGGCTCGAATAGACCGGTGCATTTACAGTCCTCTAATTGGTCCATACTAAAATCACCCGCTTTCATACCGCACAGATCTGGGGTGCCTTGCAGGGTGTACCTGACGGTGTAAAGGCGTCCTAAAGTCGCCCCTCGAAGAAAGCCGAGTGGCGCTGGGGACGACACGTTTACCAAATTCCCTAGAATCGTCATCTAAAATGTCTCGTATCCAAAACTCAACTCATGCTACGGCGAACCCGGGAAGCCGCCCCATTGGCCGAGGATACAGACCAGTTTGCCGGAATCCCGCAAAACCCCCCCTTACCTCTACAGTAAGCTTGAACACCCACACGTAACTAAGCATCGACTGTTTGAATTTCAGGACGATTTTGGACACCGGCCATTTATCCATCAGCGCCCGTACGATACACGACTATCGAATCGAATAGCAATGCGAAAATGGCGCACGGCTCGTAAACTTCGCGGAATATAGCAGGCTCGTCATTTCCTACACGTGCTTCCAACACATCAAAAATTACGGAATGCAGCAAAAACTTTATCGTTGACGCAAGGGTATCTGAAACTTTTCTAAAGGGCAAATAGCGGTCTCACGGATCATTTTGTAAAAAGACACTGATTAATCCGGCTGCAAACAACCGACCGCTTGAGATCAACGGCTTTGTGTCCCACCACCACTCATTAAAATCAGGCCCAAGCATCGAGCTGGTTGGCTCAATGTAGTTCGTAATCGCTATCCAATATCGCAAATACATCACTTCCTGCTCTCGAGTCCTTTAATGCACGTTTGATTCTAAACAAAATTGATGATTTTCACTCTCTGATAACAACTGCTCTGTTTAAACCTGTCGGCCAAGTCTGTCAACAAGAAAACCTTCTTCTGGACATCGATCTCGTTCACATATTTATGCCAGAGAATTTTGTATGCTTCCGTCAGGACAGAGTGCGCGTCGCAAAGTCCAAGGGGGGGTGGTATTGCAAGTTGCATCAACTTGAGCTTGTCAAAATCGAAAAGAAACGATTTTTTGCTATTCCGCCCGTGCTATTGAATGTGTTGGAGTTATGTGTCATCAACGTCTCTTAAAAACTTTAAGTCTCTATACCTCCATCCTCTATCTGAGCAGATATAGCTGAGTTCCATGATACCGTTTATTTCTTCAATTATGGATGTTTCTTTTATTTTACAGTATGGTGATTTCGATTCTGTGCTCATTAGCCAACTTCTAACACTTGATCTCAATACCGAAGTCATCCCTTAGTTCTGTGCACGTCTTTGTTCATCAGCTGTACTCGAGTGGTCTTCGGAGAATGGTCTTTTGCTGAATGCATCAAAATGCATCTTTATCACATTTTCCCTGAAAGCCGCTGTTGACACTCCCGAAATCCCTTCACTCCATAATTTCGCTTCGAGCTCAAAATCTAAATTCCTCGGCGTTATTTTTAACAGTCGGTTATCATACAGTGATCACGTTGATGCCGTCTTTGGTAAATGCCGCGGACTCTGCTTCCTAGTTCGCCGGTTCAGGATACTTGGCTTAAGCTCTGGCCACATAAAAACCTTTGTCCATGCCTGTATAATTACCCTGATTGTATATTGTTCTCCAATAATTTTCCCCGGCCTTAAATGTTCTGACTTTGTAACCCTTCATAGACTTTTTAAAATAATCTCGTTTTCTAGTGGTCTGCTTATTCTCTCTATTCAAGAAATCATCGTTCAACGCCACTTCAATAATTGTTCACTAATCGCTGCTCGTATTTTAAGTGACCCCTCTCATCCCCTCTATCCCAGTTTATCTGAATGTAAATCTCTTCGACCAATGCATAGACTATACCGCTGAATACCAACGAGAACAGCGGCATATCGCAATTCGATCATTCCCTATTTGTCCCGATTTTTAGTATCACCAGAGCAGGTGAAACAGGAACTAAAAGACAATTTTCACATCTAATACTTGACAAATTGCCTATTTTTACTGCTGAAAGTTTTGGTCCTCGTGACCTCAATAAAGCCACTACAATTATTATTATTATTAAAACGTGTCAATTTGTAGTATTGCTTTGGCCTTCTATGTCTCACTATTTGTACATGGCAAGGATAACAAAAACCAGTCACGTTTTCCAAAACCTAAAAAAACTTGGCATCCGTTCGTACAGCCTCAGTCTTCACGGATTCCGACTTCGCTTAGGAAATTGACAATATAAATAGCTATTTCCGATTTCTGTACGATACGTACTGCCCACTTACGGAACAATTGAGAAATTAAACTCATTTAGATCATGATCACAGCTGAGGTAAATCGGCTGAATCCATTTTTTTAGATGAGCTGTTCAGAACATCGATTGACGGGAAACCATCGCTCATATCTACCACGTAGTTGCCTCGACCTTGATGCTCTAAATGATTGATTTATCTTCAAATCCGCTGACCATTCTGCGGTGCCTCACGTTATATCTGTTAATCGCAGCGTTTTTCAAAGACCTAACGAATCCTCTATCTCCAAAATGTTGGGTAGACTAAACAGCTCTACAGCGAATGGTCCGGACAGGGTCCTTCCCGCTGTTTCTGAAAATCTGTCACCGCGAGATTTCTCCGATTGTAACCCAGCTTTTCAATTATTCGTTAGGATATTGTTCTTTTCCTTTTGAATGGAGAGATGTCGCTATAACACCTATTCAAAAACCGACCAATTGTTCAATGGGATCTTTTAAGTATGGACCTATCGCTAACCCATTTATCTGAATAAAATTGATTGAGAAGCAACTCCTCTTTACGTTTGAGGACCGGCTAAAAACGGCCGATGACCCGCTCAAGTTTGCTTACAAACAAAATCGAAGCATTCTGCACGCCATGCACTTTGGCTTTGAACGCAACATCTCTAACCTACGCAAACACGTAAGAGTCGAAAATGAAGTCGGCGCCTCCTTGTTCAATAACTGTGGTGTGCTACAAAGGCGCACTGCTTTATCCATTCCTTTATAAATACAACACGCGAAACCATTCTCAGCACTCCCGCAAAGCCACTTGATCTCGGTGAGAGACGCTCGAAAGAAGCTTCCGGTGCTGCCAAAGATGCGTGGATCAGAACTTCACCCAGTCCAGAATACTGCAAAATCGCAAAAAGTACCGACAGCCAACCATTGTAAGTTTCAGCGATTTCCGGACTGTATTAACCAGGTAAACAAGGAGTGGCTAAGGTTTGTTAATGAAGCTGACTGCATGCCCCGAAAACTTGTGAACCTTCTGGATTCAAACACATCGTTCAACCGAGCGAAAGTTCATGCCTACGGCGAAGAGTCATAAAAGTTCCTCTTGAACGCTGGAGTCCGACAAGGGTACTCTAAATCGTCGGTACTGTTAACTGTGTGGTAGACTAGGTAATGCAACTAGTCCTCGCCGATTAAAACGGCGTTTAAGTGACTCCGAACCTTTCCATGGGTTAACTGGAGTTAGCTGACGATATCGTGTTACTGGGTGACATCCCTACTGCCCTGCCAACCGGTTCTATGCCGAATAAATAACCTAGCAAAGGTAGTCAAGATGGAGATAAACACGCCAACAACCAAAGTCTTCTCGAAATGCTTAGAAGCACCAGAATTGCGTTCCACCAGCTTCGTACTGGCCTGTGGGGCCGAGCGCAGATATACCTTCGGATTTAGCTTCATGTCTATCTCTTCACTCTCCGCCCGTCGTAAGTGATGGTTGTGAAACTTAGCCACTGCGTGTCGAAGACACTAGGATATTGGAAGTAATCAATCATTTATTTCTGCGACGAATCCTTAAAGAGGACTGGTGCGACAAACTCTTCAAAAACGAAGTAAGGCTTTGATGTTCAGACGCGGAGAAGCTGTCAACTCTTATACAACGTTAAAAGGTGCTTTGCAATTTGTGGTCACCCATTGTTGGCAAAGCTAATTGAATTCGGGACCTTAGATTGTGATAAATGTACTATGGATATGACTCAAGTTTCCATAATGACCCCGTTCACCGGCACATTTGTATGCTTAATGGCAATAAGATGCGAGCAGTTGTATCAGTCTTGCTTATTGCTCAACCTTTGGAGGGCTTATTTATAGTAACCGACCAAGAAACCAAAATGTTTCATCGAAAAGCAGCCCCGACTACTAAATGAGACGAACCAGAAAAACCTCACATCAAGGAGATTTTTTTGGGGTCAAACGAGAAAACGAAAAACGGCCGAATAGTCAGGGCAGGATAAGGAATTGGTAAGCACGAGAAGAGATAGGAAAACAAGTTTGGAACCTATCATAGAACAGCGTACACACAATAAACTGTTATATCATATCCTTGTCACCACTTCACGGGCATTAATTATTCTGGATTTATTCTTCAACACTGTAATTTTCATCATCGGTATCTTCTGTTTTATTTTCTAAACTATCGTAGATAGTCTCCACTGTTGCCGGTAAGTACATCATTGACAGAGCAGCGCTTCCTGATCTGCATCTGTCTCTGTAAGAATAATAAAAAACAATTTAGCTATATGAGTATCGTTCCAATATAAATACACTCAAAACATCTGTTTTCACTCGTTAAAGGCCGCTAACGGCGCTCAAATATTTCGTGTGAATGGACGCGGACGTTTTAGAAATGTGCTACTTCCGACACACAATATTAACTTGTTCACTACTTGTTTACTTCTACTACGACTGTTAATAGTACTACTACTACTTCTACTACTACTACTACTACTACTACTACTACTACTACTACTACTACTACTACTACTACTACTACTACTACTACTACCACTACTACCACTACTACTACTACCACTACTACCACTACTACTACTGCTGAGCGGTTTGCATGGCATGTGTAAAGCAAAAAATAGGTGCCTTTGCACTCACAAGAGCCATTCCATTGCGAAGAGGATACCGGAATCAGAGGTCGGCACGCCGATCGATGAAAGCACAGCGACAACAAGCACCATGCTGGCGCTTGGGATGTTTGGAACGGCCAATGACACCGAGAAGACGAGCACTCTGCAAAAAAATACACCTCAATACCTTTGAACGTGGTCCTATCAACTTCAATATTTGTTAAACATACAGCTGATTATAATAAATGTCACAGTTATCGAATAAACACAGCTATTAACACGCACTCGCAAATCAAAACGACAGTTTGCGCTGGATTACCGACCCAGGAAGGAAAGGAATTGTTGACCAGCATTATCGTTCGCCTTCAGTCACACCAACGTCTGCCTGAGCGGTGCTTGGCAATTCAGTTTATATAACCACGACGAATTACAATAACAATAAGTATTACTGTTGTCATAATCAATATATACAAATACGAATTCAACTTGTAAAGTGTGAACTCTTGGTTATCTCAGGAGGTTGTTGACCGACGGCCTTTAAAAGTTCGAAAATCTTAGCATTCGATAACAGGCTGGCTTTTATCTACCGACATTCTATGAAGGAAGGAGGTGGGCGTGGCGCAAGACAAAAAATACCCAATATTCGGATCCCCCGCACACCCATACCCCTTCGCATGCAGTTGGCCTTACTGATGTTATGCGATATCGACTCTACCCAAATAGGGGCATCGTTTGTAAACATATTGACCACCTGTTATCTTTGAACTGCAACAGAGTTATGGGAGCAATATAAATCGCACATGACTCAACATATTTGACGTCTAATACGAAAGGAAAAATCAAATATGTCATGGACTTAACAGAAGAAATCTACATCGACGTGCTAAAAATATTTGACGATTTACCCTTAGAAATCGGGAACAAAGTTTTCAATCAATTAAGAATGTTATCATTGATTGTATCTGGTGGTTCTGTTGATTCGTTCGACGTAGTATTGCGTCGTAAACAAAGGTACAGCTTGCGCGATGTTTTGTTTTCGTCCAATCACACATGTCTCATTTAAATCTTAACGTTGAGGCATTTAAGCTGTGGGAGAAATCGATAAACTTAAGAGCACCTGGCGAATCTAATTTAACCTCTGATTTTCGCCGGATCACATTTGATCACATAGGGCCTAGAATGATAGCGGCGACTGCACGTTTCTGTTGTGGAGAGATAATTCACGATCAATGGACACCACTGCAATTCTTGTTTTGAGGAATCGGAGTAATCCAAAATTTAACGTCCTTTTGTTAGACATTCTGACAATTGAAAGGGTGAGATAAGAAAACTAACATCGTGGTGCAAATCTGTCCCATATTGACATCAATTTCGGCTTTTTGGGCCAAAAAGATGACCGCGGCGGCGATGAAGGCGGCTGGTCCATCTCCTTTCATTGCGGCCGCTAGGGGTACCAGGAGACGCGAAACCTTCTCCTTTACGCCGTACTTGTCAAGTCCAATGTACACCTCTGGCAGTGCTAAAGCTCTGTTGAGAGTAAAACCTGGAAGCGTTACTCAGCCGTTTGGTGTCAACCGATTAGAGCAGCTCAAACACGCGCTTAACCGTTTTTCTCTCTTTTTATCTATCAATGCACCAGGACCGATTGCTTCATTCTCGATGTTTGTGATAACATTGATCGAAACATGAACGGAGAAAAAGCTGCAAATATCTGCTTACGGGCTGGTGGTTGCAAAAGCGAGAATGAATGCGTCCCCTGAATACTTGAGGAGACGAAATGGATTCCGTCTGGTTGAACAAAAGAGAGCTGTGACAATCAGGATGAAATGGACGCCCAGAGCCGCCAAAACCGTCACAATAAAGAAGCCCAGTTTGATAAAATCAGACTGGATGTCATCACGACGCGCAATAGCGGATGCGACCATGAAACAGACGGCCACCGGCGTCACGCTAAAATTGAAGAAAAGAATATCCGTTAAAATGTCATCAATTAGTCGCCTGCGATTCTGAGTTGAGGCAAATTGTGATCAATCAATATTTTGTACAATGAGGTATAGTTACATAGTGGTGTTATTGTAGGCCTTTGTAAACCGCCATTTTATTCACTTACAGAAGACCCACGCTCATAAGCTTCGTAACAATGGCCGAAAGCGCCTTCATGAAGTCCAAAAATGGTTTCGCAATGTCCCCAGCACCCTTTGCGGCCACCCCAAAAGCGATTGAGCAGAAGAGAAGACCTAGATAAGGTCAAAATACCGGGAAATAACTTCGAATTTAGGGATTTCCACAAATATCGTCTAGTCCGACCAGATTGTGTTTTTCTACGCAGGTCGAAAAGGAAGCGTTGAAAAAGATCCGTTTACAAATTTTGGTTGATATCTTTGAAACCACATATTTTATAAAGTCATCCACATTTATTCTAATTTAATTCTTTTATCATGCGTTACCAATTTCAATTCTAGTTGCTGAAGATAGAAAAATACCAATCATATTTGTTCCAGCCTCGTTGGGTTGCAGAGTCGTCACATTTGTCACGTTGTCATAATTCGTTTGAACCTAAAATGTTACGCAAACATCTAGATTGGCATTACAGACAGATTTAAATCCGTCGTTTAATGCATTGGACGTTATTTATAGGATGGATAGTAAGTATTGGGATTTTATTTGGTACACTTTCACTTATGGTTTAGTGGTAGTTGAGGTAGGTTTGGTATATTGTGATGTATTTACACATAAACGCGGAATGATGTAGCTTACGTGAAACACTGTCATCGACACGATGTTATCCGGGAAGATGTTCCTGTGGAGTGTAACAAGATTAGGATAAATAGATCTTATGGTTCGCTATGTGCTCATTTGTATGGACTATACGATGCTTACATGAAGAGATCGCCAAATACATCTGAGGCCGTGAGACCCGTTTCGCTTTTCGTTGTGTTGGAATTGTCGATGCTCTCGTTTCCGAATGTAATGCTTCCTTGAAAGAAAAATAACACGTCCATTGTGTTGACAGTAAATTTTTCAATAATTCTCCAACATCGTTTATAGCTGACTACTCTTGTCCGTTAGGTTTCCACCTTATAGCTAGACATGTGAAACGTTAAATAACCTCAACAAGGAAATTGGCCTAAACGATCGATAGTCAATGACATATTTCGAGAAGTCAGAGACTAGACTTTCATCCTGAAATTGTCTACAGACAAATGAACGGTGGCCAATTTAAGGCATTGTCGCGCAAGACAAATATATATGGGTTGCCGCTGGTGAAGAAGGAATTTGCGTGGAATTAAAAAAACGAAACAAACCTGGTTTTATTGCCAAAGCAAGAATGGTTCCAGCCAGGGCACTGCAGAAGTTGATCAGAACGATGTAAGCAATGCCAATGATTGCAATTTTGCCATCCTTTTTAAAATTGAGAGAGGCTACAGCTGTGTAGAAAAAAAAGTGTAAGCATTGGGATAGGCGGGCGCGCAATTTCTGTGTGATTTATATTGTGGCTGAGTAATACTATTCAGTCCAGTTCGATGGCAAACTCTTCCATCCGCTTAATTTCAGTTAATTGGAATAGTGACTTATAATGAGGAGGAGGTGTTGAATGTCCTTATATAGCAATGGTAACGACATGCAGGAATGGACGTTAACTCCTTTGATCACGCGCTAATAAGCATGACGGTTAAATTGGGGTCGTTGATGCTACACGTTGCATGACGCCAAGAATCAGCACACCATTAATTTGGTATTCTTGAAAATAAATTTAAATTACCAACGAGTATACTTGAAGCGATTAAAGGAAGAATTGTGAGTTGAAGCATCCTGATATACAGATTTCCGGGCATTGCTAGAATAAATAAAACGAAATTTACTTGAACTTTGTGGAATTTATCTTAGTCGGTTCTATCTCAGTCTTAGTTGATCCTTAAGCCGACGTACACCTTTAGGGTTTCTCTCAAAATCGCAATTTATTTGAAGAGGAAGGACCGTAAAGAGATTCAGCACTATTTTACATGTTTCATTACATTCCACTATTCATTAGTTTACCATGCATTCTACGTTGTTTAATGAAAAGACTGTTTTACTGTAGTCGTACTTAAATATAACCTTAGAATAAAAACAGAACGTGCACACTTATGCAGAGAAGAACGTACCTATCCACTTCAAAGCAAGAGGCCCGGGTTTCGTGTGTCGAAGAATGAAGGCGATTGCGAAGCCCACACAGACGCCCAAAATAGTAGAAAGCATGAACCAATTGTCTCGAAGAAATTTGACGCAGCCGTTGCGACCCTTTTTCGTCTCTGTGGTGACACTTCCATCATCTTCGAATTTGCCTGAATCTGTGCTCATGGAAGACTTCATAAAGTAATCTATCTCTATCTCTCTCTCTCACGACGACGGCTGCAACCTCCTATACACAGGCAGACAGACACAGTGATTTTGTCCTGGGTACGTGTGTTCCATATCATGACCCAAACGCCTATTGGCTTAATGATTCACGCTGGGGTGGATTTTAAGCCCACCATGCTCACTTTGCTGCTCCTGGATCAAATGCCAAATAATAATTTTTAATACAATTGGGATACAAGCAGAATATGTCGTTTTGGATATGCATGATAAAATACGTCCTTCCGATTGAATGTATGTGTGTTTGATATACGTGGAAACACTGTCCGACAGTCCTGCTTCATCTTCCGTGCCAACATAATACTGGAAAGACTTGAATGACTTGAACAAATTGTTTTGGTCGACCAAAGAATTCGGACAAAATTAAAGCGCTGAAACAACTCGTTGCTTTTTCGATGATATTCTGAAAATGTTCGCTGAGCGCCATAGTGCTGTCTTGACATACCGAGGGGTTGTTTTGTGAATCAAACATGCTCGATTAGACCTGTCGTACCCGAAGCCCTTGCAATGGGCGATACTAAGATCACCCGCTTAAATTGAGCATACACTGGGAAGACCAGCAGCAGCGACAACTAAGAGTTATGGAAGCTGACGAGATGCCCGAAAAGTTTCTGGATTCAAACTAATCTCTCAGCCGAGCGAAACTTCATGCCTACGCCTTCGGATTTAGCTTCATGTCTATCTCTCCACTCTCCGCCCGTCGTAAGTGATGGTTGTGAAACTTAGCCACTGCGTGTCGAAGACACTAGGATATTGGAAGTAATCAATCATTTGTGTCTGTGACGAATCCTTAAAGAGGACTTGTGCGACAAACTCTTCAAAAACGAAGTAAGGCTTTGATGTTCAGACGCGGAGAAGCTGTCAACTCTTATACAACGTCAATAAATGCCTTGACGTCTGTTTTTGAATGCAATTTGTAGTCACACATAGTCGGCAAGTGAATTCGCGACCTTTGATTGTGATAGATTGTACGACAATGTACTATGGAGATCCATGCGCATAAATAACACAGAATTATTAATGACTCAAGTTTACATAGTGACCTGGCATATTTGTATGCTTAATGGCAATAAGATGCGAGCAGTTGTATCAGTCTTGCTTATTGCTCAACCTTTGGAGGGCTTATTTATAGTAACCGACCAAGAAACCCAAATGTTTCATCGAAAAGCACCCCCGACTGCCAAATGAGACGAACAAGAAATAACCCCACAGCAAGGAGATTCTTTTGGGGTCAAACGAGAAAACGAAAAAACGGCCGAATTGCCAGGGCTGTCCATTCACTTTTGAGTTCGAAAGGGTAGAACGAATAATTAGTAGACACGAGAAGAGTAAGGAAACAAGTAGATGAAAAAAGGATGCCGAAAAAAACATCGAAAGCTTAGGGAATAAAAATAATCCTCCTTTCACTATTTGCGAAGTAATTGAAATTGTAAATATTTTAAATAATGTTGTTGCTTGTCTAGTAGAATACGACACATTGACGAGCTGTAAATGTGCCAGGTTTTTAAACAATGTCCGCGACACATTTATCACCAATACAGCGATCTACAATTTCGTGGATTTGTTCTTCACCACTGTCATTTTCATCTTCTGTTTTCTTTTCTAAACGATCGTAGATGGCCTCCACTGTTGCCGGTAAGTACATCATTGCCAGCGCCCCGCTTCCTGATCGACATCGGTCTCTGAAGGAATAATACAACCACGTTTTGAATATAAGAATATCTGTCCAATGTTAAGATATCCCAAGCGTTTCAGGATAATATATTAATTGCTGTTAATAAGATTTTCGTTTTGACTCCTACTTATACTGCAACAACATCAACTAGTTAGCTTATTAGTACTACTCCTTATCAAGCTGAACGGTTTGCGCAGCATGTGTAAAGGAAGAAATCGGTGCCTTTGAACTCACAAGAGCCATTCCATTGCGAAGAGAATAAAGTAGCCTGAGGTAGGCACGCCGATCGACGACAGCACAGTGACAACAAGCACTATACTGGCGTTTGGAATGTTCGGAACAGCAAATGATACCGAGAAGACCAGCACTCTAAAAAATACCTCGAAGACCTGTAACAGCTTGAAATACGCCTGATCAAAAAATACAGGTGCACAAACATCCACAGTTTTTGTATGTTATATGCATCCGAATTGTCCGAGGTCACAGTTGACACCAAGTTGTATCTCGCCAAGGTCGAAAAAGACGTGATAACGTGGCCACACACGAGTTGTGCTCGCTCTAACGTTGTATTAAGACGTTTCTGGACGTCGAAGTGAAATTATTGGTCCTAGTATTGCTGATGACAAATTCCCTATATTATTTTTTCTCCGTAACCGTTTAACTCGAGGTTTCTGCATTTCTGCATACGAACATTGTATGTTAAATTCCCAAATTCCAAAGTGTTTACAATGTAAACACAAATAACCAATCTTCTCGGTACGCTTAAACTTCTCAATAGTCTCACTAGAGTGCCAAAACAATAGTTGATGACCAATTATCAACGCTTATGGAAACCCGAGCATCTTTCAGCGGTATTTGACGTAAGTCACAGCAATGTCTGAACACAGAAATAGGACAGTGCTCGTCGTTGATATCGACGTTCACGTGTTATTAATTAACGAATGCTGTCAAACAACGGCTAAACCGTATCCACCATTCGTGCTTTTAATCGGGAGATCCATGTTCAATGCTGTCCTGTGACTTTAATAAAGTGATCAAAATCATGATATGTATAAACAGTATTATAATTAAGAAACAACACAACCTGTTCGAATGAAACCATAATTTAGTGTTTTGCATATCTTTAGGAAGGAATTGCGGTTTGATTACGTTTGCTCACGTTTGACCGAGATTGAAGACTCTCCAGTATTTAATATCTGTCTATCATGAAATTTGGATATTTGAAGAATTCTTCCTCAATTACTTCACCGCTGGGAGAAATGCGCGGAAAAAGACCTTGGGCGGGTGTTTCAGGAAGGGGTATTATCAACTCACACCGTGGTGACGATCTGCCCGATATTGATATCAACTCCGGCTTCCTGGGCCACAAAGATGACCGCAGCGGAGACGAAGGCTGCTGGTCCATCTCCTTTCATTGCAGCCGCTAGGGGTCCCACCAGACGTGAAACCTTCTCTTTCACGCCGTACTTGTCCAGTCCAATGTACGTTTCAGGTAGTGCTAAAGCCCTGTGGTAAAGGAAGACCCGCTGTGTTTATCAGCTGTCCAAGTCATTACAATTTCAGCAAAACGATGCGGATTCCATCGAGTTGAATGTTTTTTTACTCCAATACTTGCCTCATCCTTTTTATGTAAATTAAAACTCGTGCAGACGTGTTTATTCTCGATATTATTGATGACACTGAAACATAAGACACAATAAGAAGTAAGTAGCAAATAACTGCTTACGGGCTGGTGGTTGCAAAAGCGAGAATGAATGCGTCCCCTGAATACTTGAGGAGACGAAATGGATTCCGTCTGGTTGCACAAAAGAGAGCTGTGACAATCAGGATGAAATGGACGCCCAGAGCCGCCAAAACCGTCACAACAAAGAAGCCCAGTTTGATAAAATCAGACTGGATGTCATCACGACGTGCCACAGCGGAAGCGACCATGAAACAGACGGCCACCGGCGTCAAGCTAAAGTTAACAAGATTAGATGAGACAGGTTAAAATATATGTTAAGATATCATGCCTAAGGTGAGGCAACCTGTGATAAATCAATCGTAAGATTCGCAAACTTGTAATGTCCTCCTTATGAACTTACAGAAGTCCTACGCTCATGAGTTTCGTAACAATGACAGAAAGGGCTTTCATGAAATCCAAAAACGGTTTTGCGATTTCCCCAGCCCCCTTTGCGGCCACTCCAAATGCGATTGAGCAGACGAGAACACCTAGAATCGTTCGAAACACCGGCAAGTAACTTAGGATTCAGGGATTTCCACAAATATCGTTTACGCATGTCCAATAGGATTCGATGTTAGAAGTCGGTATACAAAGTTTGGCTTTTTTCGGTTAAGGGAGTTACATTTAGTCGATATCTTTGAAACCACATATTTTATAAAGTCATCCGCATTTATTTTTATTTAATTCTTTTATACTGCGTTACCAATTTCAATTCTAGTTGCTGAAGATAGAAAAAATACCAATCATATTTGTTCCAGCCTCGTTGGGTTGCAGAGTCGTCACATTTGTCACGTTGTCATAATTCGTTTGAACCTAAAATGTTACGCAAACATCTAGATTGGCATTACAGACAGATTTAAATCCGTCGTTTAATGCATTGGACGTTATTTATAGGATGGATAGTAAGTATTGGGATTTTATTTGGTACACTTTCACTTATGGTTTAGTGGTAGTTGAGGTAGGTTTGGTATATTGTGATATATTTACACATAAACGCGGAATGATGTAGCTTACGTGAAACACTGTCATCGACACGATGTTATCCGGGAAGATGTTCCTGTGGGTTTTAACAAGATTAAAATAAATAGATCTAATGGTTCGCTATGTGCTCATTTGTATGGACTATGCGATGCTTACATGAAGAGATCGCCAAATACATCGGAGGCCGTGAGACCCGTTGCGCTTTTCGTTGTGTTGGAATTGTCGATACTCTCGTTTCCGAATGTAATGCTTCCTTGAAAGAAAAATAACACGTCTATTGTGTTAACAGTAAATTTTTCAATAATTCTTTAATATCGTTTATAGCTGACTACTCTTGTCCGTTAGGTTTCCACGTTATAGCTAGACGTGTTAAACTTCAAATAGCCCCTACAAGGAAATGTCCTCAAATTATCGATAATCAATCTGTATGAAAGATTTCGAGAAGTCAGAGACTAGACTTTCATCCTGAAATTGTCTACAGACTAATGGACGGTGGCCAATTTAAGGCATCGTCGCGCAAGACAAACATATATGGGTGGTCGCTGGTAAAATAGGAAGTTGCGTGGAATTAAAAAACGAAACAAACCTGGTTTGATGGCCAAAGCAAGAATGGTTCCAGCCAGGGTACTGCAGAAGTTTATCAGAACGATGTAAGCAATGCCAATGATTGCAATTTTGCCATCCTTTTTAAAATTGAGACAGGCTACGGCTGTGTCGAAAAAAATGTGCAATCATTGGGTTGCTCAAGTCGGAAATTTGTGTGTTATTGTTATTGTGCCTGAGTAATACTATTTAGTCCATATCGACGGATAACGTTTCTATCTGTCCATTTTCAGTTAAGAAAAGTTGTGAATTCTCCCGGGGAGGTTTTTGATGTCTTCATATTGTAATGATAACAAAATGCAAGAATTAGCATGACCTCCTATGGTCATTCACCAACAGCACGGCTATTTAATTGGCATCCTGGATGCTAAGCGGTGCATGTTATCAGCAATAAGCAATTAATAAATTAAGCATTCTTTAAGCAACCTATGAATAGTCTGCATGCGATTCAAAAATAATTTACCAACAAGTATACTTGAAGCGATTAAAGGAAGGATCGTTAGTTGAAGCATCCGTATATATAGAACTGCGGGTATTGCTAAATTAAATAAAAACAATTTTACACAAACTTTAGCGTTAAACCAGAAATCTCTAGTTGCTCGTGTGCGACTCATGAGAGATTATTGTGCATGTTAAATTGCAGTCAATAACTGATTATTGTTCAATGCATTCGGCGTTGTTTAATGAAAAGACCGTTTAACTTCTTTATATATGTATCTGTGTCCTTGGATATGCAAGCGAACATTAGGACTAAACAGAAATTGCACACTTATGCAGAGAAGAACGTACCTATCCACTTCAAAGCAAGAGGCCCGGGTTTAGTGTGTCGAAGAATGAAGGCGATTGCGAAGCCCACACAGACGCCCAAAATAGTAGAAAGCATGAACCAATTGTCTCGAAGAAATTTGACGCAGCCGTTGCGACCCTTTCTCGTCTCCGTGGTGACACTTCCATCATCCTCGAATTTGCTTGAATTTGTGCTCATGATAGACGCTATAACGTAATATCTCTCTCTCAAGGAGACACTGTGATTTTGTTCTATTTACGTGTGTTCCATATCATGACCCAAACGCCTATTGGTTAAATCAATCATGCTAGACTGGATTTTAAGCTCATTGGTTGAATATTGCTCCTACTAGATGAAATAAAAACAATTTCAAGACAATTCGGATACAAGTAGAATGTTTCGTCAAGGAAATATGTTTAATATATCCTCCCGTTTGAATCTAACTTCCATATAGACAAAAGTGTTAGGTGTATCCAATTCGACAAAATTAGTTTATTTTGATTCGCATCGGGTAATTTCATGCGTCCAAAGATCATAAGAGGTCCTGCATTTGGCAAAGAATCCACACGTAATACAGTAAGTATTCTATTTTTAATTACACGCAAGCATACCTGAAGGGATTGAAGGAAGGATTGACAGTTGAAACATCCTGATACATAGATCTGCGGGCATTTCTGAAAGAAATAGAAAATAAGTCCTCGAAGTGCATCCGAAAATTGGTGTATGTCAACATCAATGGCTGACTAGTTCGATTGCGGTAGTACACAGCCCCGACAATCACCAGTTTCTCAAAGGTCCTTCTCCCCCACTATTGACAAACTGAACTGGCGACGGTTGTTGCTTAATCTCCCATGCCAGCACAAAACTGGACACTCAAATGACTTAACTAAATTGGACTGGTCGACAAAATAATTCGGCCCATCTTCAAGCGCTGTTCGCTGGAGCGTTCTCGGGCGTCTTGGTTTTTGTACACGAAACCAACCTACCCCAACGCTTGGATCTAAAAAAGTCGAATAGACCAGTCGCGTCTCAAGCCTTGGTATCCAAATTTCGTATTGCTCAAATTGCTCGACCTTGATGAAATACAAGAGAATCAGTTTCTAGCATAATGCGATGCGATGAGAATGTCTCGTCTATTAAATACTGCTTAAATTTCACCGAGGAAATCATCCTCGAAAGTAGTCTCGATATGGATCACAGTAGCACATTAATCCACTATGATATGAGACCGTTTCTGGCATTCACATGTGGGAATTTCATGTGTCATGAAGGCGCCAATTCATAGCTTTTTTTTGGTTAGTCGACTGATGGAATCTGATTATTAGGTGAATGGGTATAAGTGGTTTGCGATTTATTCTCCGGATGCAGAGAGATCCAAGTCTTTGGATTTAAAATACATTATTATGTAGGATTGCCGGTTTTGCAATAAATATGGTTGCGATATATACGGAATTCGAATTACTTCGTTTAGCGTTAATTCAGCCTTTAATCCTGAACCATACTCTAGTAATGCCGATTTCATCATCTTTTTGATAAAAAAAGACGTTGTGTTCAAAAGCCTACAGCTTCCTATGCCTCAATATGGCACCTGTTTGATCGCGTCACATCTCGAATAGTAGCCATCGAGGTTTTTTCCGCTACTCTAGGTCTCCTTTTGATGTCACGACAACCCAATCAGCTTATGGAAGTTTTTTAAAATTGAATCCCAGGCGCGGCCGAGTAATTAGATGGAATGATCATCGTCGGCAGACGCTGGCGCATCCGGTTGCGCTGCTGAAACCGTTATTTCTCCAGCTTAGCGATCATTAATTGAAGTTTGAAATCACTCGTCCTTAGTAATTTAAATATCAAGACTATAACCGTACCTTGGAGCCCACATCGCCAATCTGTGCTAATAAGCCAGCGTCTTCTCTAGTTCATGTGCTCCTCATGCCCAATAAAAACAACAGGTGTTTAAAGTTCGAAAAGTATATTTTTTTCAAAAAGGTGCAAGAGTTTTAAACGACGGTAGTGTTAGCCTTTTCATCACTACGCTGGCTTAATCCGTCACGCAATGGGTCTTCAACGCCGTAATCACCATCGTCGTCAGTTTGTGGTTTCTTGTCAATACGATTGTAGATGGCCTCCACTGTTGCCGGTAGATACATTAATGACAACGCATCATTTCCGGATCGCAATCGGTCTCTGAAACAGCAACGATAAATGAGTTAACGAATGAGGAAATATTACCGTAGTAAACCTTGCGTTTAGTATTGAGATTTAAGAAACCTTATTTAGCTACTACACTTGCTGTTACTACTAATGATGCTCAGCGTGGTTCGCGTTCGTTATGAAATTTCTGTAAAGCAAACAGTCTATGATGTTGCACTCACAGGAGCCATTCCATTGCGTAGAGGATAGCGGCGGCTTTGGTATCCACGCCGATCGACGACAGCACTGTGGCAACAAGAATCATGCTGGCACTCGGGATGTTCGGCACAGCTAATGACACCGAGAAGACGAGCAATCTGCAAAAGAATCTGGCTTGAACACAACTATGATGCAGGCGGAGTGAAGGTCCGGAAGGCCTTTTATGAAGATGCATACTTCGGCGGTTTAAACAGGTGAGTGACTGCATTCAACGTCGGATTGCGAAGTTAAGAAGACGACAAATTTCAAATTAACAGACTCACAAGATCGAACTTAGTTTGTACGTGCATTACTACATTTTCTATACGCTTCCTTTTTTGTTAGATATTGATGTTGAAGGATTCGTTTCAGTGAGTTTAATAAGGCAATCAAAACCGAAATATCTTCATTAAAACAGAAAATCAGTCAATCGTCGAGTGCTAGGTGTATGAAATTGAATTAACCTTTCGACAGCGCTTCTATCGAACTAAGCGCATTTGACGTTGCCCATGAGAAAGTATTCGGGTTGGAAGGGTAATACCGGTAAAGAGAGGGTAATACAAACTTGCATAATAGTGAAGATTAGTCCAATGTGTAGGTCAAATTTAGTTTTTTGTGCCGCAAAAACGACTGCGGCGGCGATGAAGACTGCTGGACCATCTGCTTTCATTGCGGCCGCTAAGGGCGACACGAGACGCGAAACCTTCTCATCTACGCCGTACTTGTCAAGCCCATTATACGCCTCCGGCAGTGCTAAGGCGCTGTTCCAAGGGAAGATGTGAAGCGTAACTGAGGTGTAACACGGACGTTACGTCCATTTATTATACGCCGAATTTCGATAAATGAAGCATTTATAAGTGTTCACCGATGATTAATTAGCTAGTTTGCTTTTCCCTCCTGTCTCGGTTTTACCACAATTTCAATGTGGCCCATGCAATTTCTACGCTAATATTAGTTTACCCAGAACTGAAACTTGGGATACGCATATCATAAAGTAAGTCCACCTCAAATTTCAAGCTGAATGCTTAGATTGACCATGAACTCTGAAAGAAATATTTATTTTACGTAACCGTTTTGTGTTATTACGACCCTTGGTCTAATGATGTAGCATCCGACTATCCGAACAAGTGAATCCACCATTGAAATTCAGTCCTCCAGTTTAAAGGGTCGCTCGCAGATTGACGATCGATTCTGATAGAGAAGCAATACGGATGGGCACGCCATAAATTTAATTCCAGCTCGTCTCATTCCCCCTCGACCCCCAATAATGCGTTCATAATTGGTCAATTTGCGACGAGTGTATGGTCAAATTGATCGCATTACGACCATTAACGAACTTGTAAACAAAAATGCTCACGGGCTGGTTGTGGCAAAAGAAAGAATGTATGCGTCTCCACAATACTTTAGGAGACGAAATGGATTCCGTCTGGTAGAACACAAGAGAGCCGAGACCATTAAAATGAAATTGACTGCCAGACCCGCCACAACCGTCAGAATAAAGAAGCCCAGTTGGGTGAAATCGCTCTCTATATCCTCTCGGTCTGCAACAGCGGATGCAACCATGAAGATCACGGCAACTGGCGTAACGCTAAAGTAAAAAATAAAATATGCGCTAGGCCAAATATCACGGTGAGAAAAATCCTTATCTATCAATCTATCGATCGTTACGAAGAATTACACGTAAATGCAACGTAAACGCCAAATATTTTAGAATTTAATGAAATCAAAGAGCTTTAGTAAGATACTGATGGACTCACAGAAGAAAGACGTCCATCAGCTTCGTAACAATCGCTGAAAGGGCTTTCATGAAGTCTAAAAAGGGTATTGCGATTTCTCCGGCGATCTTCGTCGCCACTCCAAATGCGATGGAGCAGATAAGGACACCTAGATTGAGTTAAAACAAGAATGAAGCAATTCTTATTAAAAAAAACGTTTGGCTTCTTAAATTTCGGATAAACATTGGCTTTCGTTGTTTTTGAAGCGTTACATATCTGCCCGTTTCGTCAATTTGATAGTTTTTTTTAAACTCCACATTTTATTAATAAGTTCAAGTTTATTGTCAGGCACTTAGGATATAATAAAGTGCCTATTACTATACGGGTTTACGTTTAGACGAACCTGAAGAACACCGAATTTAAAGTAGTTCGACCTGTCATGATTTCGTTCATACATTCTTTAAGACTTGTCAGATAATAGCATCCATACCAATCATATTTGTTCCATCCATATTGTTTATCGAACTTGTTGCATTTTTCGCGGAGTCATACTTAGTTTGAACCTGAAATAACACGTGCGTCAGTTTGAAATTAAAATGCGTTGTACAGCGCATTCCACCACATTTATCTGATGAAACGTTTATAAGTTATTATCTTTTTAGCTGTAAAATAACAAATATTCGACGATGTCTTCATGTTTTAATAAATTACCGAAATTATTATTATATAATGAACAATTTACACACAAACATGAAATAATGTATCTTACGTGAAAAATTGCCATCGAAACGATGTTATCCGGGAAGATGTTCCTATCGTGGGGTATAAACATTTAGGATAAATACAGTTAAATGGATAAAACAATAATATAATAGCGGAAACAACGGTGTTTACATAAACATATCGGCAAAAACATCCGAGGCAGAGAGACCCGATGCGGTGAGAATATTTTTGTTATTTGAGGTATTTGTAGTTTTGAATTTCAGACTTCCTTGAAAGACAAAAAAGACACGGTCTAGCATCTGACCAAACGATCTTTTTGTAAACCTGTCCAACTTTACATAACCCAAAAAGGACTTGGCAATCCATTATTTATTATTAGTAGGACATATCCCAAGTTGCTTGGCATGGCCTTCTATCATGATAAATTATTATGCCAAAGATAATCCGTAGCTCCTGCAATGGATGCTGACAAATGAATTTTTTTAATTAAAATGTCGATTAGTGCGTTGCTATCAGAAGTCATGAGATGTTCGATTACAGTTGGAAGCGGCAGATTCTGATGTAGGAATAGAGTGAAATTAAACAAATGAAACGAACCAGGTTTAATAATCAATGCCAGAAGTGTTCCGGAAATGGCATTGAATAGGTTTATCAGAACGATGTATAGTATACCAATCAGTGCAATTTTGCTATCCTTTTTAAAATCAAGAGATGCGATAGCTGTAACAGAAATAGTGCTGCCTTGAGATTTTCATGCCTATTTGAATAATGGTCTAGTTCAGCTGGTCTGATAACTCTGGTACTTTGTGGCCTTTGTTGGAATGCCCATATATGGCAATTTTAACCTCATACAGGAACTGGTGTGCACTCTTTAGGTAATGGCGTGGACTCATGCCTGGCGTGAACTCAGGCGTGAATAATGTGGTCCGACATCCTACACGCCGCCATTTATCCGCTCAAAAATGCTTATAGTATTTTTGAAGCCCATAGCAATTGTGCCAATGCAAAAGAATGAAATTACCAATTAGTATACTTGAAGCGATTAAAGGAAGGATTGTCAGTTGAAGCATCCTGATATACAGATCACCGGGCATGGCTAAAAGAATTAAAACTAAATGTGCTGAAACACGTTAGTGGTTTTTGTAATCCTTTTTCTTGTAGCCGAGACTCTGTGGGACTCTGAGGGGCTCCTTTAGCGTGCATATTCCTTTAAGGTTTCGCCAGGTATACTCGATATTTGGAGGATTTTGCAACCATATCGGGATGGTGGCATATTTTAAATATTTAATTACTTACACAACGCATTATTATTTCATCAATACCGGGTGTATTTTTCTTAAAACGTTTAATAAAAATAACCTTGAAAATGTATCTGCAATCGGACAGTTAATAAGAATATTCTAATTTATAAAGTAAAAAACGTACAGATCCACTTGAGAACATCATCACCTGGTTGTGTGTGTCGAACAATGAAGGCAATTCCAAAGCCCAAGCTAACGCCAAACATAGTAGAAAGCATGAACCAATTGTCTCGAAGAAATTTGAAGAGGCATTTGGGAACGTTCCTCGTCTTGTGAGTTTTTGTTTCATCATTCACGACGCTACTTGAGTATGAGATCATTGTGTGTCGCGATCAAGCTATCTCCCTTTTCTCTCTCTCAGACGCACAATGGTTAAAAGTGCTCCAAGATCCCCCAGGGTGCAAGAGACTACGGGTGCCGTATATCATGTTCCGAAGCCTATTGGTTAAATCAATCAAGCGGGGTAGGTATTTGTGCTTACATTGGTTCTTCTGTGTGAAATAAATAGAGCCAGTGTCTGCAAAAATTGAATATCAGCATGATAATTTCTGTAAAATACTTGCTGGAAAGAATAATAATAATTATTCATTAGCTCGAACGGATATTTACGGCGGATATGCAGAGGAAAGGAATATTTAGAGGGGTTCGCTAGGGTTTGCAAGGGGTTCGTTCAGAAATATCCGCGGTCGTATTGAGTCATTTGCAAACGCTTAAAAAGGGCAGACAAGATTTATCCTAATTATGTATAATGTCCTAATAATTCCAATTATAACATTAATTTAAAAAAAATAGCATCTTCGGTTTTCTACTATGTATTGGGAATTCTCCATTCGAACAGTTTCCAATTAATCATGCAATTGTAACACCCCTTGTTTTACCGTGATACTTTACCTTTCAGGACAGGCTGGCTTGATGAAACGAAAGTCGGACGTTAATAACTCACACCCAAATTATTTTTTCTAAACGCTTAATGACGCCATCATAAACGTATACAAATACCGCAAGCAATAAACAAGATTTTAATCTACAATACTTATTATATCAAATTAGTGCTATAAAAAACTTTACCTTCAAGCAATATGCATTTTTCATTGCACTGGTCATGGAGCGATCCATTCGTCTAGGTCGGCCCAAATGTGCACATTCTCACAACACTCCACATGCCTTACGCATTTCGTGCCTTATCATAATCGTGCTGATTGTGTTTTGGTTTTACGGCGAACAACGTTACATTTTGCATTTGGGCATGGTGTCAGTCTGATTGAGGCTACTCACATGGCACACAACTTTTTCTCCTCGTTAAACGGGAAAATTAGACGTTAGGAAAAATTAGGGAGTTCATATTTCCGACTAGTTCTTTACATGAACATTTATACTTCGATAGCATCAACAATTTCCGCATCCACGCATGCATTTACAAACTTTCGAATGGACCAATGAAAGGTATGCCCAAATGTCAGACTGAAATCGAAGGTATCTTCAACCTTGAAGCTGCAATAAAAGAACCCGGTGGTCTTCTAGTTGGTTACCAGCCATTTGATAGTTGTCAATGAGGAGCGAGGATATGTTAAACAATATGAAAATATGACAAATTTGAGGCGGTCAGTCAATTTGGGAAAGGTGGGCGAGTCTTTGGGGTGTCGATGAATCTCTCAACCACGTTATTTACTGAAAAACTAAAAGATGTACATTGCTTAACGAGGTCTTTCGATACAGTTGTTTTAATCGCCCTTAAATGTATTCAGCGTTGAAAACATGCCCGATTGCGAATGGTGAACAGTCAAAAAACTAGAAATTTGGCTAAAGTGAATAGTCTCAATAAGCGCTTTATGCAAGGTTTACCAATTAAGTTCGTTAAACAGGCTCAAGCAGCAACTATAACGAAAACATGTTAAGCCTTCGGTTTAAACTATTTTCAAAAGTTATAGTTCTCATTACCCAAGTTAGGAATCTCAAATGCTGGATTAAAACACTTGAATATTTGCATGTACGAAAGAAGAAACAGCACCCGCCCTGACTTCTGTATGGCAGATGACGAAATACACAAATCAACCTTGTTTCCATCGTTCTATATTCGTTTGGGACGCATCAAAATCACATCTGGGGAATAAAAATAAGAATCATTGAAACAATCCTTGGCCTTCAGTGAAACAACTTACTTAACGATCCAATTCTATTGTACGATGACACTCTGGTGGCAGATGAGGAAGCACACCAATAAACCTTATTTCGACTCAACAGGGTTAGATCTGAAGTGAACCATCGGATCGAGGAGCATTATCTTTTATTTCGTCACAATACGCTGTAAATTCATTTAGATTAACGGTGCGTATTTTTGGTGCGGGGCCGTTGACGGCCACCACCATCAAAAAGAAATTGTTTTGCTTTTCTTTTTTAGAAAACTGTTCTTTCAAAAATCTACATCAATCTTTTTTCTGCATTTTGGAAAGAAGAAAATACGTCTGTTTTAACTCATCAAATTCATGGATTTACCCTTGATCAAACGAAAATACTCGCGAAAACAGCTCACTGAATACCGCAAACACAAGATTGTTGACGCAAGTCTATCTGAGAACCTTCTTAAGTGCAAATTGCTGTCTCGCAGGTTATTTTATAAAACGCCATGGATTAATCAATATGTTCCATGCATTTATGATGCAGCTTTAATCGACCGACCGCATGAGAACAGCGGTTTTGTGCCTATAACTACTGCACTCCCGCCACCACCACTCACTCAGACCAAGCGGAAGCATCGAGCTGGTTGGCTCAGTGCTGTTCGCAGTCGCTTTCCCGCAAATACATCACTTCCAGCTCTTGCGTCTTTCAATGTGCGTTCAATTCTCAACAAAGTTGATGATTTTCACTCTCTGCTAGCAACGGCACTGTTTAAACCTGTCGGCGTGGTCTGTCTACAAGAAACCTTTCTTCGGGACATCAATCTGGATCACACATTGATGCCAGAGAATGCTTTCGTCAAGACAGAGTGGTCGGCGTTAAATCCAAAGGTGGTGGTGTCGCGAGTTGCATCAATCTCAGCTGGTCAAAATCGAACAAAAAGGTTTTCTGCTATGCAGCCAGTGCTATTTAATGTGTTGGGGTTATGTGCCATCCAAGGTCTCTTCAAAACTGCAAGTCTGTGACAGTCTTTAACTTGTATATCCCCCCATCTTCTATTCTCTCCATTCAAGAAATCATCGTTCAACGCCACTTCAATAATTGTTCACTAATCGCTGCTCGTATTTTAAGTTACCCCTCCCATCCACTCCATCCAAGTTTATCTGAATGTAAATCTCTTCGACCAATGCGTAGACTATACCGTTCAATACCAACAAGAACAGCGGCATATCGCAATTCGGTCATTCCCTATTTATCCCGATTTTTATTATCACCAGAGCAGGTGAAACAGGAACTGAAAGACAATTTTCACATCTAATACTTGTCACATTGCCTATTTTTACTGCTGAAAGTTTTGGTCCTCGTGACCTCAATAAAGCCACTACAATTATTATTATTATTATTAAATTCTGTCTTCCCAGGCTAGTTTTGTTCGCCAATTTTGCTTCTGGTGTATTTTGGCAGTAATTTGGTCTTGACTAGTAGAGTTTGTAATGCGACTGTTTGAGGTTGCCGACAAGTGCCTCTTATACTGATAACAATTTCAAACCAGTGGAAGACGGAGGAGACCCTTCAAGACAAAGTTACACTTCTGTGTGAGCAAGACATCTTACATATTAAATGGTGACCAGATACTTATTTAACCGAAGAATTTAAAGTTATCCATTTAAGATCCTACAATGTTATTTTCTGGATTGCCTTTTATTACTTATAGATGAAGTGCTAATATAGTGAAAATTGCAGGCCTGTATAAGTATTTGAACTACCACAGTAAATGGCTTACTTAATAATTTTTTGCTAAATTTGATAAAACAAATTGGAAACTAAAAATCAAGGCAAATTAAACCCTCGAAGTATATGAAGTTTAGCCTAAACGCAGGGGTAGCCATTTAAAGCCATAGCCAAAACACGCGCCACAAAAATGGTTTTTACCAACGTTGATGGGTATCCAGCTTGCGAATACTCACGGCAAGACAACACCTAAGTTTCATCTTACTTCGTGGTGTTATAAAACGAAATAGTGTATCCGAGAACTTCATGAATGCAGCTTCAACGCGGCATCCCCAGGGATCACAACACGACGTGACCTGATATAAAGAACGGACTGGAAAAAATAATTATATTGACTTAAATAACGAGTTGAGAGAATGCCATATTGGTTACACACCGCAAAGAGTTTTATTTGACCGTGCATCGATCCTATAAATCAATTTTGAAACCAACTGGATTAGATGTGGTGCAGCTGTGTATTGTGTTTATTATTTCGCTTCGAGATTCTTTTACGAATGTTTTAATTCGTGTGGTTAACCAAATTTCAAAGAATTGCTGCCATATATATGCACATTCATATACTTTACTTCGGCTGAACCACCTGGACTGACTGACGACAGTTCACAACGGTTTAGATAATAATAATAATAATGTTTTTATTGAGGTCTCGAGGACAAAAACTTTCAGTATAAAAGAATACAGTATAACAAGAACTAGATATGAAAATTGTCATTTAGTTACTGCTTCACCTGCTCCGGTGAAACTAAAAATCGGGACAAATAATGAATGACCGAATTGCGATATGCCGCCGTTCTTGTGGTATTGAACGATATAGCCTACGCATTGGTCGAAGAGATTTACACTGAGATAAACTTGAAATGAGGAGATGGAGGGGGGTAACTTAAAATACGAGCAGCGATTTGTAACAAACTATTGAAGTAGCGTTGAACGATGATTTCTTCAATCGGGAGCATAGGCAGACCACTGGTAAACGAGATTATTTGAAAAAGCCTCGAAGGGTTAAAAATTCAGAATATTTAAGGACGGGGAACAATGTAATATAAAGGGAATTATAGAGGCATGGATAAAGTTTTTTATGCGGCTAGAGCTTAAACCAAGTCTCCTGAACCAGCGAACTAAGAATCAGATGCGACGACAGTTACCGAAGACGGCACCCACATGATCACTCCATGATAACCGAATATTAAAAATAAAGCCGGGGTATTTCGATTTTGAGCTAAGTGACTGCATGCCCGAGCTGTTGAGAATTATAATTCGTGTTGCAGGCATAAAGTCAAGTCATCCTCGTATTTTATTAGTGTCACGTCATTAGGGGACCGAAGGCTAGACGTGTAATAGTTAAACATGAATGGAGATAGCACTGCACCTTGTAGTAC
This sequence comes from Proteocephalus fallax, assembly GCA_028672205.1. Classification (NCBI taxonomy): domain Eukaryota; kingdom Metazoa; phylum Platyhelminthes; class Cestoda; order Proteocephalidea; family Proteocephalidae; genus Proteocephalus; species Proteocephalus fallax. The sequence goes on along the minus strand of JAPUBX010002137.1, from coordinate 273,802 downwards.
ACCGTAATTATTGAGCAAGGAGGATGAGGCTTCATTTCCGACTCTTACCTGTTTGCGTCGGTTAGAGAAATACTTTTGAAGCCAATTGATCAACCATCCTTCCACACCATCTTCACATAGGATGCGGGAGCGTGAGATAGTGTTGAAAGCAGAGGTGAAGTCCAAGAATACTCCCTTGACGGCTCTCGCACTGGCATCAAGTGAAGAGTTAAAGGTGTGTGAAAAGGTAGCCACGGCGTCCAGAGTGCTTCGATTTGATTATAAGCAAACTAGAACGGGTCATTGGCAGTTTTCGGCGTGTCCTCAAAATTTGAGAGGAGGTGCTTGTCAATCACGAGTTGGCGATAGGTCTTAAAGTCACAGGTCCCGCGGAACCATGCCCTGGTTTCAGAATAGGTGTTATAGCCATATCTCTCACTTTCGAAGGAAATGAGCATTCTCCTAACAAATAATTCACGAGCCGTGTGACAATCGGAGATATCTCGCAGTGACAGATTTAAAGAACCGCGGGAGTGACCCCGTCCGGACCAGTCGCTATGAAGATCTTGAGGCCAGCCACAATTTTGGAGATTCGTGAGCGGTTAGAAAAGCTCTTGGCTTAAGAGATCTAATATGAGGCACCGCGGAATGGTCAGCGGATTTGAAGATAACGCAATAATTCAGAGCATCAAGGCCTAGGGCACAACTTGGTAGATATGAGCGACGGGTTCCCGTCAATCTATTTAGATTTTTCCTGAGGTCGCCGGGTTTCGATGTTCTCAACAGCTCATCTACAAAAACCTGATTAAGGCGATTTACCTTAGCTGTGATCATGATTGAAATTGGTTTAATTTCTCGATCACTGCCCCGGCGGCAGAGCCTTCCCTTCGTTTGCCTCAATTGTTTGAGAAATGGAGATGATTCGACACGTTGGGTTGGGGATGGTTCCGTGAGTGCGCAGTGCATATTGTATAGAAATCTGAGATAGCTATTAATATGGTCTATTTCGTTATCTTTTACATGAAATGCCTGCTTTATCTGTTCATTCCAGGTATAAAATATGAGACGTTGGTTTGCGTAATAGAGAGAACATCGTGCTTCGTTGTACCTCAGGAAGCGGTTCCCTTTTAAACTCCAACGTGGTAATTCCCCCACCCACCCCTCAAAGGAATTATTCGAAGTTTGAATGGCAATATGAGGAGTCAACGTGAGAAACTGGCGGGTAGTCGAAGAATTAAAATGTAGAGCATCAAGATAAATGGTAGCGAGGGCCTCGACTAGGTCAATTAAAATTCTTTTTATGATAATCTGTAAACCTATTTTCTACGCAACCGACCTACATAACCTGCGTACTTACAAGTATTTCAGTATATCAATTCCGTTAATTTGATTGTTTACCGTAGTCATGACAACTGTATCTACAATACGATATTTAAAAAAAAACCGAAGACCAAAAATATAAGAATGCAGAATTTTTTCATATTTTGGAACCGAACCAATATTAAATGCTCGACCAAATATAGACCAGAGTCGAGACTCCTAAGTCGAGGATTGCAAAATGTTATCCGATCCGCGTACCTTAATCTGTTCGACTTAATGTTTGAAATACGACCTTTGGAGAGGCTGTCGATTTTACAGTGTGTCATAGTCACTTTGAATAGGCAAATTAACAGAAAATAAATAAAAAATCCAAGAAATGAAAATCGGAATCATTCAAGCAGTTCCTGGCCTGGGGTGATACAATTAACTAAACTGTCAATTTCGATCACACAATTTTGTATTGGTAGTCCCAGGGCACGCGCTCATCCGTTTTTGCGAGATGACGAAACACACCCATCATGTTTGTCCTCCTGAGCTATCTTTTTGTTTCGAAGGAATAGACACATCTCGAAATTCAAAATGGAAATCATTCTATCAATTTCGCCAATAAGGAGAACCAACTTTCTCTACTGCCCAATACGATTCGCGGATGTCGATTTGCAAAAACACCACTCGCTCTTATCTCTTTATGTAGATGACGAAATACACAACTTAACCTCGTAATCCCGCGCTCTCGTTTACTATTGGACGCATCGAAACGACATTTGAGAAATCAAAATCGGAATCATTGAAGCAATTCCTGGCCTGGGGTGATACAATTAACTTAGCTGTCAATTTCGATCACACCATTTTTTATCGGTAGTCCCAGTGCACGCGCTCATCCGTTTTTGCGAGATGACGAAACACACGCATCATGTTTGTCCTCCTGAGCTATCTTTTTGTTTCGAAGGAATAGACACATCTCGAAATTCAAAATGGAAATCATTTTATAAATTTCGCCAATAAGGAGAACCAATTTTCTTTACTGTCCAATACGATTGGCGGATGTCGATTTGCAGGAACACCACTCGCTCTTATCTCTTTATGTAGATGACGAAATACACAACGTAACCTCGTAATCCCGCGCTCTAATTTACTATTGGACGCAACGAAACGACATTTGAGAAATCAAAATCGGAATCATTGAAACAGTTCCTCGTCTGGAGTGAAACAATTAGCTTTACTGTCAATTTATATCTCACAATTTTGTATCGGTAGGCCCAGGGCACGCGCTTATCCGTTTTTGCGAGATGACGAAACACACCCATCATGTTTGTCCTCCTGAGCTATCTTTTTGTTTCGAAGGAATAGACACATCTCGAAATTCAAAATGGAAATCATTTTATAAATTTCGCCAATAAGGAGAACCAATTTTCTTTACTGTCCAATACGATTGACGGATGTCGATTTGCAGAAACACCACTCGCTCTTATCTCTTTATGTAGATGACGAAATACACAACTTAACCTCGTAATCCCGCGCTCTAATTTACTATTGGACGCAACGAAACGACATTTGAGAAATCAAAATCGGAATCATTGAAACAGTTCCTCGTCTGGAGTGAAACAATTAGCTTTACTGTCAATTTATATCTCACAATTTTGTATCGGTAGGCCCAGGGCACGCGCTTATCCGTTTTTGCGAGATGACGAAACACACGCATCATGTTTGTCCTCCTGAGCTATCTTTTTGTTTCGAAGGAATAGACACATCTCGAAATTCAAAATGGAAATCATTTTATCAATTTCGCCAATAAGGAGAACCAATTTTCTTTACTGTCCAATACGATTGACGGATGACGATTTGCAGAAACAGCATTCGCTCCTATCTCTTTATGGAGATGACGAAATACACAACTTAACCGCGTTATCCCGCGCTCTAGTTTACTATTGGACGCAACGAAACGACATTTGAGAAATCAAAATCGGAATCATTGAAACAGTTCCTCGTCTGGGGTGAAACAATTAGCTTAACTGTCAATTTATATCTCACAATTTTGTATCGGTAGGCCCAGGGCACGCGCTTATCCGTTTTTGCGAGATGACGAAACACACGCATCATGTTTGTCCTCCTGAGCTATCTTTTTGTTTCGAAGGAATAGACACATCTCGAAATTCAAAATGGAAATCATTTTATAAATTTCGCCAATAAGGAGAACCAATTTTCTTTACTGTCCAATACGATTGACGGATGTCGATTTGCAGAAACACCACTCGCTCTTATCTCTTTATGTAGATGACGAAATACACAACTTAACCTCGTAATCCCGCGCTCTAATTTACTATTGGACGCAACGAAACGACATTTGAGAAATCAAAATCGGAATCATTGAAACAGTTCCTCGTCTGGAGTGAAACAATTAGCTTTACTGTCAATTTATATCTCACAATTTTGTATCGGTAGGCCCAGGGCACGCGCTTATCCGTTTTTGCGAGATGACGAAACACACGCATCATGTTTGTCCTCCTGAGCTATCTTTTTGTTTCGAAGGAATAGACACATCTCGAAATTCAAAATGGAAATCATTTTATAAATTTCGCCAATAAGGAGAACCAATTTTCTTTACTGTCCAATACGATTGACGGATGTCGATTTGCAGAAACACCACTCGCTCTTATCTCTTTATGTAGATGACGAAATACACAACTTAACCTCGTAATCCCGCGCTCTAATTTACTATTGGACGCAACGAAACGACATTTGAGAAATCAAAATCGGAATCATTGAAACAGTTCCTCGTCTGGAGTGAAACAATTAGCTTTACTGTCAATTTATATCTCACAATTTTGTATCGGTAGGCCCAGGGCACGCGCTTATCCGTTTTTGCGAGATGACGAAACACACGCATCATGTTTGTCCTCCTGAGCTATCTTTTTGTTTCGAAGGAATAGACACATCTCGAAATTCAAAATGGAAATCATTTTATAAATTTCGCCAATAAGGAGAACCAATTTTCTTTACTGTCCAATACGATTGACGGATGTCGATTTGCAGAAACACCACTCGCTCTTATCTCTTTATGTAGATGACGAAATACACAACTTAACCTCGTAATCCCGCGCTCTAATTTACTATTGGACGCAACGAAACGACATTTGAGAAATCAAAATCGGAATCATTGAAACAGTTCCTCGTCTGGAGTGAAACAATTAGCTTTACTGTCAATTTATATCTCACAATTTTGTATCGGTAGGCCCAGGGCACGCGCTTATCCGTTTTTGCGAGATGACGAAACACACCCATCATGTTTGTCCTCCTGAGCTATCTTTTTGTTTCGAAGGAATAGACACATCTCGAAATTCAAAATGGAAATCATTTTATAAATTTCGCCAATAAGGAGAACCAATTTTCTTTACTGTCCAATACGATTGACGGATGTCGATTTGCAGAAACACCACTCGCTCTTATCTCTTTATGTAGATGACGAAATACACAACTTAACCTCGTAATCCCGCGCTCTCGTTTACTATTGGACGCATCGAAACGACATTTGAGAAATCAAAATCGGAATCATTGAAACAGTTCCTGGTCTGGGGTGAAACAATTAGCTTAGCTGTCAATTTCTATCTCACAATTTTGTATCGGTAGGCCCAGGGCACGCGCTTATCCGTTTTTGCGAGATGACGAAACACACCCATCATGTTTGTCCTCCTGAGCTATCTTTTTGTTTCGAAGGAATAGACACATCTGGAAATTCAAAATGGAAATCATTCTATCAATTTCGCCAATAAGGAGAACCAATTTTCTTTACTGTCCAATACGATTGGCGGATGACGATTTGCAGAAACAGCATTCGCTCTTATCTCTTTATGGAGATGACGAAATACACAACTTAACCTCGTAATCCCGCGCTCTCGTTTACTATTGGACGCAACGAAACGACATCTGAGAAGTCAAAATCGGAAGCATTGAAGCAATTCCTTGCTTGGTTTGAAACAACTTACTTGACCACCTAGTTTTATCTAACGATTTCCTCTTAGTAGTACCAGGGCACGTGCTCTTCGTTTTTTTAGAAATGACAAAACACACCGGGTTTTTCCGTTTATTGTTTTTTTTTGTTTTTGGGATTGCAGATAATTTGGGAAAGATTTTGCGAAAGCGGATAGAAAATGCTTAACCATATATTTCAGCAGTGCTGTTACCAAGAGAATAAACGTTAGAAACTGGCCGATAGTCGAAGAATTTAAATTCCGAGCATCAAAATCAAGGGTAGCTAGGGCCTCTAGAAGGTCGATTTTAATTCTTTTTATTAAACTTTTCTTGACCGATTTTCTAAGTAAACTGACCTGACAAACCTGCAAACGTCTTACCTTAGTCATTACAAATATATATAGTAAGCAGTATTAGCGAATGCAAGAAATTTAAGGCTCGATTTTTAAAGAATACTGAATTCATTATTGTTATACCAGACAGATATATCAACACCGGTTTTCTTCGACATGAATGTGTTCCAAATCGATAAAAATGACTTAATCGGACAATTATCCAAAAAGTATGATAACGCCGTGTTACTTGGACGAAATTTCTCTGTTAACTATTTATTTAAGTGTTCAGTGAAAATCAGTTTTGCAGTTTTTTGATGCCTATCTTTGGAAGAAAGAGGCAGGCAATGTGCGGTCGTATTGTATGGAGGGTTGAATTAACCCTTAATATAGAATAGACTAATTGTCTGTAATATCGGTATCACCCAAATGGCCAACCGAGACCTTTGAAGAATGAAGACACCCGCAGCGATGTAGTCTAGAATATTCTTAAAAGTGCGGGACAATAGTCAGCATAGTTAAACACAATTAATAGTTAAAGTTAGCAACCACCACACAATGTCACTGCATATAATAGTAACCTTGCATACACCTTGCGGTAGGCCTACTGAAACGCAGACAAAGGGCAGACAAGGCATATCAGAATTATGTTTATAGTTTCTTTCATTCCAATTTCGACATCAAATTTAAAATAAGGAGGCGCTAAGACTGTATTCCGGATTTTTTCGAGTTCCGAATCAGCTATGCATTGGGAGAACCTTATCCTTGCTTGCCGCATCATGCGATTTAATTTTACATTGGTCTTCAAAACAACCCGGTTAGGTGTTTTACATTTGTCGAGAACCGCAAATACAGCATTCCCGCAATTTGCGATCAATAAACTCAAGTAGACAACATTTTTCCAAACAAGATGAATTGAATGGAGTTTGTAGGTATATTAAAAGATGCATAGAAATATGATAACGCATATTCACGAATGGCGATGTTACAGAAGCATTGGGTATATGAGGCAACTCAGACTATCTAAAATTGCATACAAGATAGTCTTCACGATAAACGTTAATATTAGACGTTCGTTAAAATAAGCGAGCAATATTGTCGTCGAATTCTTTACATGAAAATTTATATTTAGAACGCCTAAGATGGCCCGCATCTAGGCATGCATTTTAAAACCTTCAAATAGACCAATAAAGGGTATGCCGAAACGTCAGGCCAAAATGTCCAGTATCTTCACCTTGAAGTTGGGATGAGGGAGCCCGGTGGTCTTTTGTTTAGCGACCAGACAAGCAGACAATGAAGAACGACTAAGGGCTTGAGTTGGCATCGAGCTGTCGATGGTGTTGCTCAATCACGCTATTTACTAATGAATGAAAAGATGCACGTTGTTAACCTCAGTATCTTGGTAAAGTGGTTTTAATCACGCGCAATGAATTTCATGTTGTCCGCCAGCCATGAGTGTGTGTTTCTTCATCCTGCATAAAGAGATGCTTGCGTGCCATCATCATACAGTCGAATGTGACAATAAGCCTGTCAACAGCAAGGTTATTTGTTTCACCCAAGGTCAGGAATCGATTAAATGATTCCGATTTTGATTTCAAGGATCATCGCAGTTCGCAATCAGGTAAAAATTATCTCCACTTGCCGTTTTATTCGGTGAATTGGTCTATGAAATGTCACTACGATACACGGTGAAGTCGACAGCCTCTCCGAAGTTCATCTTCCAAAGTCGGACGTCGAACAGATCAAGGTACGCGGATCGAATACCTTTTGCAACCCTCGACATAGGAGGCTCACCTCGGGTCTATGTTGCGGAGCATTTTATATCAGTGCGGGGCCATAAAAGCGGACATTCCGTGGCAATGGATATTTTCGATGATGGCCTTTATCGTGTTCCAACGATAGACAACAAGAAAAATCCCACATCTACTGCAAATATAATTTTTACAGTAAATTTGAATAAATAGTGAAAATAGACATTTGGGTTAGGTCAACGGCGTAATAATCCTTTTTGGATCATTCTTCGATTCAGTTACTTTTATCGATTCAAACAGCATCGATCTCGAAGAAAAAAGCTGTTGATATATCTGTTTGGTATGATGAAAATGAATACCGTATACTTTTACATTGAGCCTTAGATTTCTTGCATTTGCTAATACCGCATAGTATATATATATTTGTTATTGATTTGGTGAAATACTTGGAACTATGCAGGTTTTTTAGGTCAGTTTACTCAGAAAATTGGTTAACAAAATGTTAATGAAAAGAATTTTAATCGACCTGCTGAAAGCCCTCGCTACCCTTGATCTCGATGCTCGGAATTTTAATTCGTCGACTATCGGCAGTTTCTCCCGTTGAATCCCTTGGTAACAACACTGCTGACATATATGGTTGAGTCTTTTCAATCCGTTTTCGCTAAATCTTTCCCAAATTATACGTTATCTCAGCAAGACCCAAACAAAGACAGTCGAAACTGCTACGGACCCAATTTTACGAATAATTGCAGGACGAAAAGAACGAAGATTATTCTATCGGTGTTGTATTCTTCTAGAAACGGTTTATTTTCGCTTAGGGGACTAATATAAGCCCGAATAGCTACACTCATTTGATTGATTTAACCAATAGGCTTCGAATCGTCAACAAGAGCACACAGTTACGTTATCATTAGGAGGTGGGAACTATTTAAACCGCAGTGCGCGTTACAAAGAGATAGCTGGATACCGAAAAAATGATCCCAAACTCAAATATCCTCGAAGATGATGGAAGTGTCACAACGGAGACGACAAAGGTTCGCAACGGCTGCGTCAAATTTCTTCAAGACAATTGGTTCATGCTTTCAACTATTTTGGGCGTCTGTTTGGGCTTCGCAATCGCATTTATTGTTCGGCACACGCAACCCGGCGAGGTTGCTCTCAAGTGGATCTGTATGTTTTTCAATTTATATATTCAGACGTTCTGAATTACTGCCCGAATGCACAAGCATTTTAAAGGTTATTATATATAAAACGGATTAAGCAAAATACGGCTAGTATTGATGAAATAAAATGCGTCATGTAAGCAAACGAACCATTACAAATAATTTCTACCTCCTCCGAAAACCGAGAATGCTGAGTGAAAACTTCAAGAAACTATCAGAGTCACCCAGAGACTCGGCATTAAGAAAAACTACCGAAACAACCGCTTAGTGTTTTGAGTACATTTCGTTTAATTTGTTTCAGCAATGCCCGGTGATCTGTATATCAGGATGCTCCAACTGACAATCCTTCCTTTAATCGCTTCAAGTATACTCGTTGGTAATTCAAATTGTTTTTTTATTGCATGCGCGCAATTCGTGAGTCACTTCAAGAATACGATATGCATGCTGATTCGTGATACCTCAAACTGTCTAGCATGCCAAGCAAAACATCTTACAGAATTACTCATTCATGCACAACCTAAATAATCTACGCCAATTTCTGCATGACATTACCATGGACATCCACCGAAGACAAACAACGCCTTTCGAAGAGAAGTACCTGAGTTGTCAGACATATGGAAAAACATTGACAAAACAAACATCGCACACAAATTAAGCCAATCTAAATAAATGCTCCTTTTTTCTGTTTCAGCCGTGGCATCTCTTGATTTTGAAAAGGATGGCAAAATTGCGCTGATTGGTATACTTTACATAATCCTCGTAGACCTATTCAATTCCATTTCCGGAACTCTTCTGGCATTGGCCATACAACCTGGTACGTATGCCATGTCCTTGAGTGTCTATTTAAAGTTGGTCAGGTTTACCTATAAGGTGGACTGTAAATAGGATAATTTGTTTAGATGTTAGACTGCGTTTTTTGTCTTTCAAGGAAGTCTGAAATTCAAAATTGCAAATACCTCAAATGAGAACGATATTTCAACCTCTTCGGGTGTCTCTGCCTCCGATGTTTTTTCCGATATGTTTATGTAAACACTGTTGTATCCGCGATGCAACTCCTCAATCCAATTACCTTTAATCACCCAAAACATTTTAATTTCGCAGGAATATCTTCCCGGATAACATCGTTTCGATGACAATGTTTCACGTACGCCACGTTATTACAATTTGTATGAAAATTTATCATAATATTAAACAAAAATAAAAAAAACCAAAAGCTTCTGACGTCTACTACTAAATTCGTGGAATTAAATACAATTTATGCGAATATTCTACGTTTTATAATTGTAGTGGAATCATTCAAATTTCTGATTTACAAAACGCTCGATTTTTACGTAAAATTTCAGGTTCAAACGAATTATGACAACTTGAAAAATACGACGGTTACGATACCCAACGAGAGTGGAACAAACATGATTGGTATTTAATCTATGGCCTCGTTGTTATTAAACAATATTTGGATATGTTGACAAACATAATTTAATTTAATCGAAACAGAATGCGTAAGATCACTCGAAAGTTCTGATTTTTTCAATAATTTAATTTTAAAAATCAACTGAAAGACCCGATATTGGACGCGTAAGCAGTAGCAAATTACAGCTTGTTTGGATTCGAGTTCTTTCTTTTTATTTTCCAACAAAACATAGGAGTCCTTTTCTGCTCAATCGCATTTGGAGTGGCGACGAAGTTCGCCGGAGAAATCGCAATACCCTTTTTAGACTTCATGAAAGCCCTTTCAGCGATTGTTACGAAGCTGATGGGCGTCTTTCTTCTGTGAGTCCATCAGTATCTTACTAAAGCTCTTTGATTTCACCAAATTCCAGAGTATTTGGCGTTAACGTTGCATTTATGTGTAATTCGTCGTAACGATCGATAGATTGATAGATAAGGTTTTTCTCACCGCGATATTTGGCCTAGCGCATATTTTATTTTTTACTTTAGCGTTACGCCAGTTGCCGTGATCTTCATGGTTGCATCCGCTGTTGCAGACCGAGAGGATATAGAGAGCGATTTCACCCAACTGGGCTTCTTTATTCTGACGGTTGTGGCGGGTCTGGCCGTCAATTTCATTCTAATGGTCTCGGCTCTCTTGTGTTCTACCAGACGGAATCCATTTCGTCTCCTAAAGTATTGTGGAGACGCATACATTCTTTCTTTTGCCACAACCAGCCCGTGAGCAATTTTTGTTTAAAATTGTGTTACGATTTCCTGCTGCGATTAGATGTCAATGGCAAGTATGAGATCAAGGCAGACTAATACACGCAAGAAACTAGGGAAACGCTCAATTTCGATTGTTTTAATAGTTTCTGTTTTTAATATCTTATTTTTGCAGCTAGCATCTTCTGAAACCTTTAAGAAAACTCAAAATTCACTACAGAGAGATGAAATACTAAATATCTAATAAATCCGCGGTAAAAACGGGCAAATGTTTTATTGATCGGAATTGACGTATATTTAAGTGATGATATATATATGTAGCTGGTGATTCGCCTCTGGTATCTTCTCTTCTGACAGGGCCTTATCACTGCCAGAAGTGTACAGCGGACTTGACGAGTACGGCGTTAAAGAGAAGGTTTCGCGTCTCGTGACGCCCTTAGCGGCTGCATTGAAAGCAGATGGTCCAGCAGTCTTCATCTCGGCCGCAGTCGTCTTTGTGGCACAAAGAGCAGCAGTTGAGCTAAATATTGGACTTATCTTCACTATTATGCAAGTTTATTTGGAACCCCTTTTCTCATCTAACCGATCCAACTCGAAACGTCTCAAGAGTAACGTCAAATTCGCATCATCCGTAATCATCCCAAGCATGAATTGTAATGGGTTCGGTTATTAAAAGGGCATCAAATTATTTGTTCGCTAGAAACGCGCATTTAAACGTGATCGAACGTAGTCACAATAGTCTATAATGAATTTAATTTTATATACCAAGCACATGACGATTCGGTGGTTACCTTTTTTCCTAAGTGTAACCTCACAGCATTCGGTGGCTTTTAAACTTCGGAATCCCACGTGGAATACAGGGGAATACTTTAATCCGCCTGCCTTATATTGTTTGAAGGTCATCAAGGTGTTTCTTTTGCAGATTGCTTGTCTTCTCAGTGTCATTGGCCGTGCCGAACATCCCAAGCGCCAGTATGGTGCTAGTTGTCACTGTGCTGTCTTCGATCGGCGTGCCGACATCGGGCGCCGCTATACTCTTCGCAATGGAATGGCTCTTGTGAGTTGTAAATCATGGAGCACATGTTTTACCGAAAACACGTGAACCAACTTGAAACACTTTAGGCAGTATTTGCAGTATCAGTAACAGTAGTATCTTTAGTTGAAGTCGCTTTAATCATAGGTGTGACAGAATTTGTCGTTATAATTGTTGAGGTAGTTGCAGCAGCAGGAGTAGTAGGCAAATAAAGTTTCTTTAATATCAATAATAGACGCGATGCATTACAAAAGCTAATATTTCCAGATTCATTTGAAGTGTTGATTGTTACTTTTTTAGAGACAGATTGCGATCTGGAAATGATGCCTTGTCATTAATGTACTTGCCGACTACAGTGGAGGCTATCTACAATCGTATCGACAAGAAAGCAGACGATGACGACGATTATGATTACGGCGTTGATGAACCATTTAACGAACGATTAGGCAAACGTGGTGAAGCACAAAGTGACTCGGCCCTTGTTTAAAGCTCCAAAACTGTATTGCAAAATCTACTTTTGGAACTTTGAACGCCTTGTTTTATTGAGGGAAATGTGGGTTTTGCTGTAAGACGGAGAGTTACCATTCACAATAACGCAATCGCTCACAGTGCTGGTGATGCTGGTAATCTAAACGTTGCTTCATTTGGGTTTACAGTATTCCCGTTTTGCAAGGATTGTGTATTGGAGTCGTGTTGCCAACGTATTCAACGTGACACATCGTTACACTTCCGCAGTTCGTCGTTGTTCATACGAAGCAGCCCATTGATTATGCCAGATATTGGGGTCTTAAGCACTCTTTGTGGCGCCATCCAGTCGTGTGTTAACACCAAACACCTCTCGCAAACAGCCAAATATTTAGCGCATTATCACAATCAAATCGTATCATATGGATTAACTTGATCGTATATTAACCTACCCTCCAACTCGCTCTTTTCAAGTATATCCAAGTGTAAATCTCGTCGACTAATCCGTAGACAATACTGCTAAATACATGCAACAACCGCGGTCATTCGTTATTAGTCCTGATTTTTAGTCTCACCAGAGCAGGGGAAGCATGAACTAAAAGACCATTTCGTATCTAGTATTCCCTTTATTGTCTGAAAATATTGGTCCTCGTGACATCTATAAAGCGCTACAATTATCATTATTATTATTTAGAGAATCATGCGATTAAGATTACACCAAGCTTCGGAATTGTATGTATTACCGCGTGCTCTATACTGTGTATTCTACGTTTGATAAAACTAACCTTAAATTCTGTTAATGCTGATTTTTTATAGAATCGCATGACAAAACTTACTATAAATGAAACCAAGGCAAGACTATCGGCACTGTAACACGGCTCAGAGTAAAGAGATGCAAAAACCTGGTATCAAAATCAGAAATATCTCAAAATATGAATTCGGTCATTATTGAACTCTAAGCTGTACAGGCCAGTAACTACTTATAACAATGCAACTAAAAGTAAATGCGAAAATCATAAAGTTGTTTTTTGTAAGTGACCTAAAACGAACTTGTTATAATTACAACAAGCAACCGGGGAAAAGGTTTCCAAGACTGTGCAATGTTTCTGCTGAGATTTCATATTTCCATGGAGTGGGACAGGACGCCCTTCAAAAGAAGTGTTTCAGAGATTCTAATTTTATTTCCGAAAGTTAGTTTTGATGTGTTTGGAACGAACAGATAACGTATGAAAATAAATTTGATGGGTGTGTTTCGTCATTTGCCAAAAAATACAGAAGAGAACATGCCCTGGGACTACTCAGACGAAAACTTGAGATCAAATTTGACAGTCAAGTAAATTGTTTAAAGAAGGCCAGGAATTGCTTCAATGATTTTGATTTCTCAGATGTGGTTTCGATGGTTTAAAAGGAAAAGAGAGCGCGTTAAAACCAGGTTGGTGGGTGTGTTTTGTCATCTCCCATAAAGTGATCAAGCTATGTCTGCAATTGAATTTGATAGTAAAGTAGCTCATTTAATCAAAGGGCAGGAAATTATTCAATTATTTCGAGTTTTATTTTTCAGAGTTGGTGTTGATGTGTTCGAAACGAAAAGAGAGCACAGGAAAACAAGGTTAATTGGTGTGTTTCGTCATCCTGCATAAAGAAATGTGAGCGTGCCCTGCTTCTGCTGAGACGTAATCATGTAGTCGAGTTCTACAATCAGCCTGTCAACAGCAAAGTAAGTTGTCTCACCTCAGGACAGGAATTGATCCAATGATTCCGATTTTGTATTTCTCAGGTCATCTCAGTGTGTTGTTACAGTTGTTTACTCGTGCGTAAATGAATGGTGCACTGTCAAAGAGCAATGAGGAAGTTCTTATCTCATTGGCTTGTGTTTTTTTCTATGCCTTAGATTTCTTCCGTTTGTTTATACCGCATAATATATACAGTTGTTATGACTACGGTAAAAAATGTAAATTCACGGAATTTATATACTTAAATACTTGTAAGTACGCAACTTAATTCGATCGGTTGTGTAGAAAATCGGTTAACAGATTATAATAAAAACACATTTAATTGACTTAGCCGAGGCCCTCGCTACCCTTGATCTTGATGCTCTAAATTTTAATTCTTCGGCTATCCACCAGTTTCTCACCTTTGATTCCCTTGGTAACAATGGGAATACTCCATGCGTCCCCCATGTCGACTGGTCCTGATGGGCTGTGGCATTTGGTCAACACGAGATTCCTCATATTGCCTTTAAAAATTCCAAAAATTCATTTGAGGAGGGGGGAATTGACCGCTTACTTACTACCCAATTACAGTAGCGTACAACGAAGCACGATGTTCTCTCTATTACGCAAACCACCTTATTAGGCAACTTTTATATTGAAATCCCATTGAATAAGGAGATGAAAATACAACCGACTATCGCATTGCCAATAATTATTAACTAACGGCGGAAATTCATGCAGACGTTTACGTAAAGACACTGTTGGTGATATTTTAGATGCCCCCCCCCATGAATCCCCTTCGGCCAGGCTCGCGAACCCCCACAAAACTCTACTGTGCCCGGTTCAGCAGGAACGCCAGTGCGTGTAGCCACGAACCAGGTTGTATTCCCTTATCCTTGTCTGCTTCAACTCAACCTTTAGGCAGGTTTAAGCACATCTCGATTCACCGCACATTAAACTTCTTGCGACGACGTATTAGACTCTATGGCGCGTCAGAAATACTTCGCTTCTTTGGATCTGTATTCCAGCTACTTGCAAATCGACGTAAACCCAGAAGATCGTAATAAAACGTCCCTCTGGCCTCTATGAATTCGCAACGCTCCTCGTGGGCTTCACTAAAGCGGCGGAAAGTTGCCATCGACTTATGCCGACAGACATCACAGACCCAACCCACCCACCCAATTTCCGTTTCCCCGTGGTTGACCAAGATAGCACGAAGTGGTATCCGCTTTTTTGGCGCTGATTATAATAACAAAAGGTTTTGCTGTTTTTCTGAAAGGTAAATCATTCATCATCAGGACGGACTAATGTACAATACTGTGGCTTCAGAGGTTCCATGAACCGGTGGGAGAAGTTGGCCGATAGCTGGAAGGTTTAGCTGACTTAGACCCTTCTGTTGTCCACGCCCAGGGAAACATCATATCAACACCAACTCAATTTCGTGAACCCACAGTAGCACAATTTTTACGGACGCAGAAAGCGACGCTATAACGATGGAAACAAGCTCTGAATTGGGCCGAAATGCACACCAAAGACTCGATATCGTCCTCATCGCCAACTAAGAAACGAATGTCAGGAAAAAGCCGCCCTTATCAATCTGTGTGGGCCAGTTGCAGCATACAATCAACGAGATACCAGGGGCTTTACTTCTTCTATGATCCCTATTCCAAAATCATATCTAGTACTTTCTAAACAATCTTCTTTTATGCTAAAAGTTTTGTTCCTCGTGACCTCAATAAAGCCACTTAAATGATTATTATTATTATTGAACTACACCCATTTGTGGGGCACTTGCTAGGTCACATCGGCGGTGAGAAACAGATTCTGGTAAACTTATTTCCGGCAAGATGTGGCCCTTTTCTACCCGGAAGGCTATCAGTGTATTCGAATCATGTACCTAGGTCACAATCCGAGTAAGGTGCTCAATCCTTTCGCCACAAGTGAACCCAACCAGCGTCCGGGGTTGACATAGTTGGTCCCTTCGCTAAAACCCGAAAGTTAAATCGCAACATCCTTGTAATGGTGGACGTTCTCACGAAATTGACCGAACGTGAAAATTTTCCCGACCAGAGAGCATCCACTGTCTCGTTGATCTTCGTGCAATTCAATCGACTGAAGGTGGGACATTTCCCTGAACCACGCATTATCATCTGTAGTGACGATTGCCCCCATCGAAAAGTGGTGGAACTGTTCATCCTCGTCGTTAGCCATCGTTTTGGCGTGACTCCAGTTAATAACCATTAATGACTGAACCACTGATTCCTCCATTCTACTTTCCAAAGTTTTCCAACCGACCGTTTTTTTCAGATCCTCTTCCCAACGCGGACATTACAATACTAACAGCGTGACTACTACATTTCCATTTCGTGAAAGTGCAGAACAGCACGTCTTATATCCGTTAGCTACGAAACAGAGACTCTAAATTAAAAGAAGATGATTTTTATCGATATATTTTGAATTTCGGTGGGAATCCAATAGTATAGAGCAAATGTGAAGTACACCGTCATGTGAATAACACAACAGTACAAGGTCGCGCGAAGGGTGCCCATATCGGTGTTTCCCTATGCCATGCAGCTTAAATATTCTTAACTGGGCGTCGTATCTATTTCTTATTTTGTGGATTAAAATCAGCAGACATTTCAGCTCGGGGAGGGGGCATTGGGAAGCCGAGATCCTGTCGAGTCCCACACAAGGGTGTTTACACTAATCAAAACATATTTCCATTCATATGGCTTGAGAAACAGGGTATAAAAACACGTTGCACTGTTATACGGTCATCCATAACTACATTTTTTGAAATAGTTTTGTTTCATTTTGAATCCCTCGATTCCAAGGTAGATTACGTTGATGTGCATTTATACAACGCCAATTCATTGAAATAGGTTTACCAAAGTAATTCAGAAACATTCCCAAAAGAATCTCGTAGCCAAATTAGGTCGACGATATATTTAATACTGACGAAGGAGTACATATATTAAAAACGCAGGATTCTAACAAGCCAATCTCACGTTCATTTTTACACGTGAGGAGGTACAGTTCACGACGTCACGATTTGTCAATATGAAAGGGGCGGAACATCTTGTTAACCTTTTTGCGGTATGTATGCAGTATAAAAACGTTTGCGTTGTCTCTACTCTTTGTGGGAGATGACGAAATGCACACGCCAAGCTCGTTTTCTAGCACGCTATTTCATTGTCATACGTCGTGCTGTTCACTTTAGAGATGTACGTCAGGATGAAACAGCCTTGTCAAGGCTGCATCCATTAAATCACAGTTGTAATCAATATTTATTTTCATGAGACCACGAGGTTAAAAAAATCATCTTTTTCTCTTCGGGCCGATGCCCCTTCACATTGGTCTAAGTATTGCCATATTTTGTATACATTTATAAATTACAATCAGGAATACGATTGTCTAATTAATTGGTGATCATACAAGCTGGTGGTTTATAAGCTTTCTTGTGCATTTTGAATACAATTGTGAAAGCCTGGTTCCGTCCAATCAAACGGGAATCATATTTTCAGAACTTATTGAATAAGATCTTGCTAAACGAAATAGCCCGAAGCCATGATGTTATCCGTCCAGAAACGTATTTGGTAGGGGTGAAACATGTGATTGCATGTGTAACGCCCCGGTGTTTTATTAGAACATAGCGCGGGATATGAAGGACGCACAATGTCTACGGCGCGCCAATAGTACGCGACCTCGTGTCATCCACCTTCAGACGGGGTGGCCGTTTTCTATGACGGCGAAGAGTGAGACCAAACACTCTCCCCTCAAATACAGGATGCCTCACACTGGATTTCACAAGGACACAACCGCCTTCATCCACAGTCGCCGAGACTAGAGCAACTTCCTCCCTTTCCAAACCAGCATCGTAGTTTTCCCGTTATGAAGACCCATCCCATTTTTACCCTAAGTCTATATTACCTCTCCATCCATTTATAACTGTTTGCATCATTATATCCATTCCTTTCATTTAAATGCGTCTCCTCATTATTGCTGCCTGGGATGTGTATCCATGTTCTACGATTACCGTTACAAAACCTCCAGCGTCGGTGTAATATTTCTTAGGTCAGAATCCAACAATTGGAACAGCGTCACACATGATATTGCCAAAGCCGCGATGACAGAAATGTTTCAATTCTTTATGGGAGTGACGAAACATGCACGTAAACGCTGCTTATTTCAGTGTACAATTTATTTTGGCACGCATCGAAGCCGCATCCATGAAATCATAGTTAGAATTACTTGATCCTTCCTCTACGATGGTGAAACATTTAATTTAACTGCTAGCTTGCTAACAGTTCTATATAATTCCGTAATACCGTCCCACACAGGATATCTGTCTAAATAATCCAATCGAATGTAGTCTACCTCTTCCGGTATGGATTGCCGATGACGAGATTGTCATATCCATTCTTTCGTTACTAAAGTGTCCTTACGGCGGTAATTAGGTAAAGTCAAAGTTTTACGAGGCCTTACTTAAAAGCCTAATTAACTTTAATCCGTTTTCGAACGCCATTGGTTGATATCTATTGACAAATGCTACAAATAGGATTAATATATATTTGCAAAACTTAATTATTCATGAATCATGTTTAAATAATGACTGGGTAGAACGGCGCATTTGAAATTCGAATTCTAAAAAAATCATGTTATTTGGACAGTAGAATGGATGTGTGAGGGTTTTAAACGAGATCAGAGACTTCCTTTTCACCATGCAAGCTTAAACTACTGTGTGATTGATCTTCAACATTGTCATTTCCATCTTCATCTTCATCATCTTCTTTTTCTTGTTCTAGGCGATCGTAGATGGCCTCTACTGTTGCCGGTAAGTACATCATTGCCAGCGCCCCGCTTCCTGATCTGCATCGGTCTCTGAACGAATGATGCAAACGAAGCTTTAGCTAGATGACTATACGATCAATACTACTTCTTATTTTCATTTTACGAGTATAATCGATAGCCCCATATGCGTCTAACGGGTAGGTTCCATACAGAGGATATCAATGTGAACTTAGAGGGTTAGCGTAACCGGTGTAATGCTAGAAACCTATGATGTTGCACTTACAAGAGCCATTCCATTGCGAAGAGGATACCAGCGCCCGAGCTTGGCACACCGATCGATGACAACACGGTGACAATTAGCACTATGCTGGCACTTGGGATGTTCGGCACCGCAAATGACACCGAGAAGACGAGCACTCTGCAAAACAACACAGTTTAAGACATGGAACAGCGGGCTGAAAGAGTTTGAAATATGCCTCATTGAAAGATGTACAGTTACTGGAATCCAATTTCATATATATGTAAGAAGGATCCGAATAGTCTGAGGTCACGCTTTTCTCTCAATCCAATCTCGTTAAGGTCACAATAGAGAAGATAATACACGACCTGCTAAACACGCGGGTTACGCAAAGACTGCAACTTTTGAAGGAATTCAATCATACAAGACTGTAGAGATGAGTGAAACCTAGGGGTTAGACAGTTTGGATAGCCCGTAGAAGAAACTCACATTGTGGTGACGATCTGCCCGATATTGACCTCAACTCCGGCTTGCTGGGCCACAAAGATGACCGCGGCGGAGATGAAGGCAGCTGGTCCATCGCCTTTCAGAGCGGCCGCAAGGGGTCCCACAAGACGCGAAACCTTCTCTTTCACCCCGTACTTGTCCAGTCCAATGTACGTTTCAGGTAGTGCTAAAGCCCTTTGCGAAGGGAAGACCCGGAGCGTGTCTCAGTTGACAAAGGCCATTAATCACCGAGTTTTTAATCACCGTTTTTATCGAGCGTGCACACGACATGATTAGCATTGGCGACGTCAACTAAACACCATTGTGCAGTCTCAATTTACTGACTTCTGTTAAATAATTAATGCATCCGTTTTCACAGCTGATAGATTAACGGTTTTGGTGGATTTTATCCAGCTTTCGTCCTCTGATGAATTTTAAGTCGTTTTGTTGGTTTCGACTAAACTAGATCATTTCGCCGACGTTGTTTGTGAGAATAGGGTATCATAATCTTTTGAAAGCCCGCTATTTGAGTTCTGATTAGTTGAATTGGGACATGCATTATAACCTGTTCCAGACTGGTGCATATGCCACATGCTTGGTGACACTAATCGAACACGAACATTGCCAAAATGGTAAATGCAACTGCTTACGGGCTGGTTGTTGCAAAAGCCAGAATGAACGCGTCCCCTGAATACTTGAGAAGACGGAATGGATTCCGTCTGGTCGAACAAAAGAGGGCAATGACAATAATGATGAAATGGACGCTCAGAGCCGACAACACCGTGAGAATAAAGAAGCCCAGTTGGACGAAATCAGACTGAATGTCATCGCGGCCAGCAACAGAGCCTGCAACCATGAAGCACACAGCGACCGGCGTCACGCTGAAGTGTACATAAAACAGATGAACCAGGTTAAAATATCTGTCGATGTAATGCTCCCCAGGACCTTTAGATATTGAGGTGAGGCAAACTGTGTCCAATCAACCTATCGATCGGAGTTAAACGCCGATGCAAGGTTACGCATTCATAAGGCGCATTAATCGGTTAAGTTGATATGGATTGTGTTGTTCCTGTGTGCATTCGTAAATAGTAATTTAATTTCATTTTTGTATGTACTTACAGAAGAAAGACGGCCATCAGTTTCGTAACGATGGCCGAAAGAGCCTTCATGAAGTCCAAAAAGGGTTTTGCGATTTCTCCTGACAACTTTGTGGCCAATCCAAAAGCGATTGAGCAGAAAAGGACACCTAGAATTTTTGAAACAAGTTTAAAACAACTCGGACCATTTAAGTTTTTCTTAAGTGTCTGTTAGTCTAAACAACCTATGTTTTGCTAGTGTTTACGCATGGCATAAATGCCGTCTAAGCAAGACTATTAGATAGACCTGCCTTTTGAATTCGGGTTAAATATTTTCTTAACCTGAGGAATGTTCCTTGCATAAAGGGAATTCTTTTCGTAGAGCTCACATTTTGATAACTGCACGTCTCATCAATTAGTTAATATTTATTCTAAGCTATATTGTACATAGTTTTATCAGTGCCGTAGCGGATTAACTTTAATACCCTTTTGTTTAAATGGTTTCAAATTACACGTGTTATTTATTTGTTCCAATGTTATTTGATTTAATAAGTTGACCGTTTATTTATCTACTCCATCTACTCATTCGGACCATGGGATCATAGAATAAATACCTATCATATTTGTTCCACCCTTGTCGGGTATCGAAACCGTTTCATTTTTCGCGGTATCATACTCCGTTTGGTACTGAAAATTAAAGTAAAAATCAAAAGGTGAGTTATTTAGCAATTATACGTTGATGCATTCCGCCAAATTTATGCCATAGAAAGTAAATATTTGTATTGGCGTAATTAAAGTTTTCCCATGTATTTGCAAGTTTTTTTTTTTTGCCCAATCATGATATATTTGCACACTAACACAGAAATACTGTAGCTTACGTGAAACATAGTCATCGAAACTATGTTATCCGGGAAGATATTCCTGTTTGGGGATAAAATATTTTGGATAGAACGGGATTGTTTGTTTACATTTGTGCATAGCAAATAATAGGGGTCTTACATGAACAGATCAGCAAATATATCTGAAGCAGAGATACCTTGTGCGATGGGAAGTTGTGTGTCATTTGAGATGCCTCCGTTTAATAATTTAAGACTTCCTTGAAAGAGAAATAACATCACATTTTTACATATATTCACTTTGACCATAATCCTCGAACATCAGTCATATCTGATCCCGTTAGCTTATTGTAGATCCACCTTATAACTAAACCCATTAAATTTAAATGACCCAACATTGAAATGATTGAAAATTATTGTTGATTACTTGTTGATTTCACAAGTTAATACGTTGTTGCTTAAGAAGAAAATATATCAGTCGCAGTAACATCTTTTTTCAGAAGTTAGCCTTGGTGTTAAATATAACAATGAAGCCAACCTGGTTTGATTGCCAATGCCAGAAGAGTTCCAGCCAGGGCACTGCAGAAATTTATCAGAATGATATATAATATCCCGATAATGGCAATTTTGCCATCCTTTTTGAAATTAAGTGATGCTACGGCTGTAACGGAAACAAATGTGATCGTTCAATTTGTCTGAAGCCAAGAGTCAGACGTACGTAAATAATATGGCTGTTTAAGTGGCTTTTTGTATGTTCGACGGTTAATGGTGCCAGGCATATAAACATGATGTATATAGTATTGGTGAAGCAAATTAAGAATTCTGTGCATGCAATTAAAATAATTGTAACTTACCAACGAGGATATTTGAAGCGATTAAAGGAAGGATGGTCAATTGAAGCATCCTGAGATAAACGTTCGCGGGCATTGCTGAAATAGAATGTACTCAAATCTGAAGTTGATGTGGGAATATTTTAAAAGATCACCATCAGACCAATTTAAAGTTTAATTGTGTTTCGCAGTACTTTATTGTTTAACTATTATGTAGTTTCCATTTCTTGGGAATCTTTTATCAATGCGTCTCTGTTGTTTGAATACGTGTGTAATTGATAAGTAAGACAAAGTAAGCGAAGAACGTACAAATCCACGTGATAGCAACCGATCCGGGTTGCGTATGGCGAACAACGAAGGCGATTCCGAAGCCTAGACAAACGCCAAAAACCGTAGAAAGCATGAACCAATTTTCTCGAAGAAATTTAATACAGGAGTTCGAATTTCTTCTCGTCTCTTGAATGCTTGTTCCATCGTTATCATTGTCTCGGATCGAATCTTTACTCATTGTTTATCGCTAGCTTTAAAGAACAATTTTTTCTAAAACTGTTCCACTCTCCTCCAGATGACAAGCAAGCATGTGGATATGCCCCTACGTATACGTGTGCTCGATATCATGGCCCGAAAGCCAATTGGTGGAATCAATTACGCGTAGTGTGGGTATTCGGCTTATTATGCTCGCATTTCCTCATCGAGATTCACTATACGAGAAGCCATATACAGAGAGACCTTCCGTTCTCTTCTCAATTGAGTTATATAATCGGATTTATCGCATAAAATCAAACTCCTTGAATTAGTTAACGAATCATCGTTTTTTACAGACAAGGATTCCAGTATTCCTATGCAACAAAATTTATCCGATTATTTAGCTAGCAAGAAAATCCCTTTGAAATCCTGACCATGTAGAAAGCTGGACAATATAAGAATTTGGTGTAGTTTACTTGCATTATAACATGGAACCGTATAAAAAGTTAAACGGATAGGCAGAAAACAAAGATAAAAAAGATATATTTGAAAGTAGTAAGACAAACTCATAATGCCAACCATAAACGAGATTACGAAAACACAAGCATTGTGAATAAGTATTGAGCCAAACTTCGAATATGATATGGGCCATCATACCACGATCAATGACTACCCGTCTGATAGTGGATCTATTCCCTGTTTGTTTGCAAACAAAAACGAGCTGCAACCGCACTCCTGTTCAACCTCCATTCCCTTATCATGCCCCAAATATTTCAGCACTTTTAATTCAAAATATTTGAGAAGATGTGTATAGGCATATCCGCATAGGCGCATAATGATCCAAAACACATGAATTAGGATGCAAGGTCAGCTTTGGGAAAACATGGTGTGGGTTCTTATAACGCGGGACAACGTAGTTCGTTAATTTACGAAGAAAAGATTTTTCTGGAATATTGTCGAATGAAGCAAACTTCGGCATCGAATTTAAAATATTTTGGTGAGGGGAGCGAAAAAATATGTTTTAGCGGAAATCGTTTTGGTGACCTTGACCCATTGTTTTAATTTTCAAAGAAATCATTTTGCTTCGCTTGCAGCAAAACGGGGAATATGGAGTTTCATCAATAAATATGGATCAGATAGTAATTTCTACCATCATCGAAGATCCGTTTCATACAAGAAGAGTGGCGAATAAAGATTACCATCTATAAGTAATATCGGATATTCGTCACATTTGAAACCCGTACGGATGCCTCACCAAACCACGAGCTGTTAAAATAATCATGAGATACATTGTCACGGAAAGTAAAGGAACGCATGGCAATGTTACCAAATGACTGCGAACTTGTTGTATTGCGCTTTATTGAGATCAACATTTGTAACAGCGAATTTTAGATTTCAAGAGTTTTAATTCGTTTTAGATTTAAATGATACATAAAAGAGATTCTTCGCATAATTTTTCGAATATATTTATGTATCAGTTTCTTCTTTGTTTACCTCATTACAAAGTTGGACATGGAAAAGACAACAACTGAAATAAAACAAAATTTAATTCCGTGGAAAATTATGTTGCTTGCATCACTTTCGATTTGTCTTGCTTTTATAATTTTTATGCTGGTCGTTTTACTTCTCTTACCGATGGTTAAGCAATTACCTATAATTATTCTTATAAAGTTTGCCGTATTTTCAAATACTTTGGAAATATTAGCCTGCTACAATGTAAATTAACCTAATCAATCATACAAACCAGCATGACTATTGATATTGACGCAGATAATGTTGTTATTGATGGTATGTTTACTTCAATGTAACTTAATCCGCAGGTTCTTCATTCCTTCGTCATTATGAATTTGATTACTTGAAGTTAGACAAACTACCTTCAATAGAATGCAAGCTGTTAATGGTTTGGTCATGTTCATTTATATTCATCTTCTGTAGAATCCGCTTACGGGATGCTATCGATCAACTTCTCTTGTGGTTGAATTTCCGCATTTAACAAACCATAACGTAATTTTCTATTTTTCTGATGTATTGTTAGCCCATATCCCCATCGTACGATGAACGCATGAAGGAATTATCCAAACTCGTAGACAACTATGAAGATGTGTTTTATTGTCTTCGTGATCCAAAGGTGGAACAAATAAGAGAGTTATACTGCACACATGCGCTCAACCATGCGCTGAAGTATTTTCTGCATTTCTTTTCACGCCAATTTACATAGGTCCCGCAAACTTCAGATTAAAAACAACATTCGGGCTGAAAAATCGGGCCTTAATGAGTAAGTAATTTATCTAGTCTAATGGAAAAATTAGTTCTTTACGAGATCAGGGATTTCATCGGGCTAGGATCTTAATAATATTGCCCACTCGAGAATCAGCTAGGCGGACTGTCCATCAGATGTTGCGCCTAATGCCTAAGGGCTCGACTGTCAGTCATCGAAAACGGTTTGAACGCGATTTTGGACCCCAGGAAGGGCAGACCGACCGAGACAAAAGAAAGGGAAAGAAACCCCAAGACTACGAAGACTGGTTTTCCGGTATGTATGATTTATTCGAACCCACTGAAAGATCTGTTTAACATTTTCATCTGTTTATGATTTTTTTAGCTAACTGTGACGATCGGTTTCGAATCGGTATCGCTATCGGTAAAAGGACAGTAAAACTCTACTCTGCTTTTGTTGAATCTGACATTATCTTGGCTTCGCCTTTGGGTCTTGAATCCCTTATTAATGACAAAGAGTAAGCAATCAACGATAACACGCCAATATTAGTATGCCTCCGATGTCGCGATACACGGTACTATTTTAGGGATAAAACTCTGGACATGCAATACATCACCACGTCGATTGAAGTCTTGATAATTGAGCAGGCGGAATTTCTTCTAATGCAAAACTGGTCAGCAGTGCAGGATATCGTGAGCCGGTTGAATCAGCGACCCGCGAAGCCATCTATCTCTTCACCTGCGCGAATCCGTTTGGCCTACCTTGCGGGATTCGGATCACGGTATAGACAAACTCTTTTGTTCTCATCTGTGGGGAGCCATTTAATCAATGCACTGACCAGCAAGTGTGAAAGTACGTTTCTTCTGTTCATCATTCTACATTTTGCCTTACAAAAAGCACGAATTATTCGTTAGGAACACCATTAATGATCGGCTATGCATAATTAAGGATGAGCCATGCTTCAATCTCCGACATGGAATATCCATAAGCCAAAGGTCTCGCCGACATGCAGCCACAAGAGTATTTATGAAAGCATTCATGAAGTCGGGTCCTTCCCTAGGTGAAGAATGCCGCAGGAAAAAACAATGCTGAAGTAGACTGAAATATTCCAGGACTCCGTTTTGCCATCGTTGATTTCTTTACAGGCATTCACGCAATTTTTTTCGCATCCACGTTTCTAGATTTTCAGGGTCTCAATCTCTTTCTCCCTGTGCCCCATTATCAACACGGCGGATTGTTTCCTGGATATCTATCGGAGAAACACCGAGTTCCCGGCCTAAAACGCCCCACTAATAAGGGGGCTTCGGAATTCCCCGGAACCGTTGAGTCCATTGATACTACTGCCCTCGATAACTTCAAATTGCAGCTCATTACTTTCGGGGTTTCGGGGTCGCGTCTTTCTGAAAATCCGTTCATTCGATTAACCAAAGAGGCGGACATTTCTTCTATGGCGAACTCTGCTGACGACGATACATTGCCCATTAAGAGAGCTCGCTCTGGCGCCATTCAACACCCATCTTCATCGAAATCAGTTGTGCTGAAGACTTGTATGCAACCATGCGACCTCATAGACAAAAGTAGGTCATCTTTGTTTGCCTCCTTTTATTATCTATTCGCATTTTTGCGGATATTTCCT
The DNA here is from genome assembly GCA_028672205.1 of Proteocephalus fallax. Lineage (NCBI taxonomy): Eukaryota > Metazoa > Platyhelminthes > Cestoda > Proteocephalidea > Proteocephalidae > Proteocephalus > Proteocephalus fallax. The sequence goes on along the minus strand of JAPUBX010002137.1, from coordinate 247,348 downwards.
CCGAGAGGATTAACCACCTCCATGACGTTTCTCGTGAATATTTTTGCGGGTAGCATCCGCAGTGCCACTCGAGTCCATTTATTATCGTTCGATATGGGGAAACCTAGGATTTCCAATGTGTGCTCCAATTATACAGTCGCGAAATTATTCTCAGCACTCCTTCTTATCCGCTTCACCTCGGTGAGAGACGCCCGTACCCGCCCCAACCAAAGAGGCTTCCGGTTCGGCCGATGATTCGTGGACCAGATCATTATCCTGTACAAAATAGTAGATCATCGCCGCAAATACCAACAGCCAACAATAGCCTGTTTCATTCAACTCTGTTAACTGGGAGTCGCTCTGGGCCGTAATGAAATCGGACGGCATACTCTGAAAACTGTTGAACCTTCTGAAGTCATACTACTCGTCCACTCGAGCGAAATGTCGTATCTACGGAAAAGAATCGGACCTGTGCTGTTTAACTATGTGGTGGACTGGGTAATGCAACAAGACATCGCTGACTACAAAAGCTGACAATATCGTAGTCCTGGGAGATACCCCTACCGACCTGCAACCTTTAATAAGCCGCCTTACAAAGGCAGTCGGGCTGGAGATAAAAACGTTGAAAACCAAAGTCATTTCGAACACTATTGAGCTTAATTTTGTTGAGTAATTGTCGGCTTTTATTCGGTTGACTGTTTCTCTCATGTTTAATTTTTTGTTTCGTCGGTACTGTTATTTCTTTAAGTAGCCATTATTTTTCAGGTGGACGTGCTATTCCACTAGCCCGCCTCGCAGCTTTCAAACAGCGTGTGTTGCCCCGCCTTCGCAAAGGTCTTGATGAGCGCGTGCTTATCTACGTTCCCGACTACTACGATCTAGAGGAGTTAAGGAACCTGCTCCGGGAAGAATCCCTCTCTTTCTGCCACGTCCATGAGTGAGTTTGAATTGTTAAAACGCGTGGGGCTTACTCGTGCCTTCACTGCTCCACATTAGCGCCCTCTAATCAATTTGCACGTCGTGCTTATTGTGGTTATTTGGTAGCAGTTGTCTTTTTCTATCTGCCTGTCTTGTTTTCCAGGTACCTTCAAGACAATGAGGCAGAACGCTATCGCAATCTGTTTGACCAGGGTCGAATTCGTATAATGCTAGTCAGCGAACGCTATTACTTCTTCCGGAGGTATGTTACGAGTTTTTATTTATAAAAGACATACTTATATACTCTGGTTTTTGTGGTGACTCCTTGAATGCGTGATGCCATTTCACTGTTGAGATTTTGCTATCGAACCTGGCTTTACATTTGACAGCACGCATTGCTATGTCGAGGCCCCACTGTAGACAAGTTATTATCTAAGGAATGTAGGTCTTTGTATTGTGTGGTTCGGTTGAGATTTTGTAAACATTCACGTTGATTTGTTTGCTCACTTGTCTTTGACCCTAACAACAATTCAATCTATTGAACTGTTGTAGAAAATGGGCTGTTGGTGTTTCTAATTATCCATTATACTGTCATCTGCGACTAACATAGGGATATACTTAACTTATTAAACCGCATGTGCTCTTGACCATCTTTCGATACTCATGAATTGACTCGCCGTTCATTTGTTAGCAGCTTTGCTTAAGTGTTTGAGGCTTTGAGTAGTGTTTGACATCAAGCCGTCGTGGCGATCACGCGAGTTCCAGAATATTCTGCGTGATCTCGAAATGAACAAACAAAACCTTTGTTTCGCTATCCAATTGACTCGTGACTTCATTGATGTGTGTGCTGACAGGGGATACCGTAAAGTTGCAGTCAATTTCCAGGTGGGTGTGGTGTTTTGGCATCTGTTTAAATAAGCAGAAAATGCCATGGCAGCATAGTGTCGTAATTCGGACTATTTCAAACTATCGTTGTTTGTGCTCTCTCCGCGTTGTCCACATAGCTGTGTGGGAGACATCCTCAGTGTACCAAGGCGGCGATGGGGAATCCGCAATGTACTAACCATCACTCGGATACCCTTGGGAGTGACGGTGAGACCGTCTTGCCAAGTAGTGCGATAAACGATCGTTCCTACGGATGACAATCACCAGTTCCAATTGGCCTAGGCATCAGAGCGAATCGTGAGCCCGGCCAATTCCGATTGGTTAATGATAACCACTATTCCCTGTAGACGCAAGCTTCGAGGTGCACGCCACTTCATCTTCTACGGTCCGCCCACCTTCCCCTGGTTCGTGCGAGAATTGCTTTCGGTGTGCGAGGTGTTGCCGGCAGCGGCCACAAATGCCTCGGGCGAGTCATTGGTCTCCTCTTCCTCGCGAAGAGACAACTCAATGTCATCTTCTGCCACAATCCTCTACTTCCCACCTTGGGAGGCCCACCAAGTCAGCATGATAACTGGCACCCTGGACACCTGAATATAACAATATACATTGTAGAGCTGAGTGCATTGTTTGTGCGGGGAGGTTGTTGCTGGCGTCTCCACTTTAGTGCATAAATAGCCCTCTAGAGAACGAGATTATTCAGCAACGCCTACTTTCGGCCAAAAGGTCAGCACGTTTGAGGCCAGCAGTATACTCTTTAGGGGGTGATTCAGGCGTGACATCGGGTCAAGTCGTCCGCGTATTTGGTGACCGCAGTTTAGACGTGTAGTAATCAAGCATGAAGGGAGAAAGCACTGACCTTTTTAGAACACAGTTATTGGGCTTTCGTTTCCGACTAACGTGATGGTTGCCGGGAAAGAAGCAATAAGCGCAACACATAATATAATTAAAGAATTATCCATCATTTTCGATATAAACGGTATCGGGGAATCATGGTACTTAGATACCTCAGCTCTGGTTGGTAATGTTGAAAACTGATATGGATATTTGGTGGTATGTAACAGCAATACATTAAATAACACTATCAGGAATGTGAAAACCGTTTCGTTCGATTTTTGACAAATGAGTTAGATGTTTCTTAACGGAGCGTACTCTGTCCTGAGGAAGGCGTTTTATGGGCATAAATAATCGATCTGAATTGATTTCCTGAAGAAAGTTTTCTTTTTGGCAGACGGCCAGATTGGGTTTAACAGTTCAGTAGTGAGCAACGAGGGAAAAGCGAACGTTCATTCATCGATGCAATTGAGGTGGAGTCCATTTTGTGCTTGAGAACGTTTACGAATGACATTAAAGCAGCCAGCTCGATTTGTGCCGATTTCTCAACTTATTTCTAAAGATGGATATCCACAAAATTGCGTCTCACAGCAACTGGAGATTACACTTTTGGTCTATCGGAAAGCAGACCTAAATGGATGACGACAAGACTACGCGCCTGGTTCAGCGAGATAACAGACGTGTATCCAATAGAGTTTTGAGGTTGGCTATTCGAGTCCCAAGAGCGCAGTGACTGATTTTTCGAATGCGCACAGTCGGTAAAACGCATGCGAGCGAATGTGAGCCTTAGTGTCGCGGTTCCATTTTTGTTTCAACGGACATACACAGAACCGGATTTCGGGAGTAGCCATTGAATCGAAGACATCGATGTCTATGAAGACTCTATAGTTTACTTCGACGGTGATGCCATCACCATATCGCTTACCAGCTCCTCTTTGAATAGTAATCGTTGGCAAAACTTCCCAATCATCGTTCTCAATTTCCAATCTGGGATCATTTCGAGAACTGAGAAATTGACAACATTCAACAATGTGAACCTATAATTCTTAATATCTGCAAATAGCCAGTACGTTGCCAAATCTCATACCACCGGAGGATAATTCGGTGATCATATTTTGTAAACAGTGGTGTTGTGATTTGGACTTCATACAGTGAGCTATTCAACTTGGTTTCCATCATTTTTACCGATCCCAAGATTTCCTAATGTATCTCCAACCCGGAGATATAACGTTGGGCCGTGGATATCAGTACGTTCTACCATAAAATCAAACAGAGAGCCAAACGCAACCACTCAGGCGACTTTCTGTCTCATTACAGCTGTATTGAACCGACCAACGAAATTACAGCCCTTTTTCTCCCCTAGGCCTTACCGGCCACACGAGCGAAATTGGCAATATTTCCATTGGATCAGATGCCCATTCAAATGCAAATGAGCTTCGTCTGAAGAAATTATTTTTCCAACAAAACCACCCACTTGTTCTCGACAGAATAGTCGCCATTTGTAAGCTTGCACGCGTGGGACATGTGCAATATATTGGTTATAAATTGTCGACTATTCTCTATCTTTCAACAAACAGATGATTCTCCATTAAAAAATTGGTTAATTTTAAAAAGAAATCGAAAGACTATAATAGCTGATTCGGTCTGGGGAATAAAGAAAACACCAGTGTGAATCATGAAAAGACAATTTCTTTCTGGCGATGAAGGACAATAGACTGGAACTTCTTTTCACAGTCAAGAAAACTGGGTGAGAAATCCCCATAGTTCCTGCGACACATCTAACCGGCCAGTTTTGATATCTATGTGGATAAAGAGTTTGGAAATCAAAATGATTTTGTATGACCCGCAAAGCTCCTGGCACCTTCCTTTTTGCCGGCGTCCACACAATATTAACACATGATCAAAATTTATCTAAAGAGCCTGTATTAAAGAGGGTTTCTTGTCTTAAAACCGTTCGATGTAACGAATCCTGGGTTCTGATTTCACCCTAATACTTTACCATGACCACGATCATATTTAAACCTAATTTGGAGCCGAAACCCGAACAACTATCGAATCTAGTATTTGCCGCATCCACAACAGCCATTACCAAAGGTGAGACATACAGACAGGCTTTTAGTTAACGACCATCCCGGCAACCCATTTGCTTGAGCGAATCGGCGCGCCTGTGTCTTGGGCTCGGGCCGTGCAGTATATTTGGGTTTGTTTTTGTGCTATTTAACCAAACTTTTTACGCATTTTCGTCAAATCGAACACATCGAAATTGAGCTCCTCGGTTTTGCGAATACCCCACACAAAAACCATACACTTGTATCGCACCATTTGGGGTGCTCACACACACACACACAAAATAACCTTGAATTGACGCGTTAGGTTGATCCCGGTAGGCAACCGACTCGCCAATCGTGATTGGATTATCCGCAACGGTAGGCCTATAAGGACTCGGCGATGGAGGCATCTGCATGTCTTACATCGATGCATAAAGCACTACCGCATGAGCGAGAGGATGGGGACGAAGTACAAATGGAGGAGAAGAGGCCTGGCAACAAATGTCTGCGGTTCCTGAAGAATAACTGGTTCATATTAGCCACCATTTTGGGCGTGGCAATCGGATTTGCTATCGCCTTTGGAATCCGAGCATCTAAACCCAGCAAATTGGTCATCACGTGGATCAGTAAGTTGGCACAGACGCTCTCCTTTTACAAGAAGTGTATGGACAAATAAAAACAGATTTATAAGGCGTGTTTTAAAAAGAGACTAACTTATCTACTGGTAATTTCTCACAACTTGACATCAATCATGGGATTTTTCTGAATATGTTGCCACACATCAAGTCAGGAAAAAACACTACCTTAATTACTGTTTCATAAAAGACCTTTATAACGGTTGATTGTAAATATGTAAAATGTTCGTCTTCAGCGATGCCCGGCGATATTTACCTGCGAATTCTTCAACTGACAATTCTTCCTCTGATCGCATCAAATATACTCGTGGGTGCGTCCTCAGTTATTTAACTATTAACTGTATGATTCTCGCTTTATTAAGGCCAGGCAAGCCCAAATTTCAGCTTAAATCCAATGAACAGTCGAGATCTTTGGGCACCCTTTGTGTCCTCGTCAACCTGTTCTGCTGATTAGTCTTGAAATCCACGCATTTTTATCGTCTTCTCACAGTCATCGCCACTCTTGAACCAAAGAAAAACGGAGCAATCAGCATAATTGGCATCGGCTTCATTATCTGCGGCAACCTGGTTGGATCATTGATTGGAACAGCGTCTGCAGCCGTTATTCAACCGGGTAAGTCGATTTTCGGGTCACGAACCCACACCAGCCCCCCTCACTTATAAACCTCGGAAAGTCACCAGAATTTCACCTGTCGGTTCAAGATACCTCGCTTATTGGACTAATTTGGTTCATTTGGTCTATGCAAACAATTTAAACTCCGAATTATAACCAAAGACCATTCGTTTTTGATTCCACGTATTGGGATGGGTAAAAATGATGGCCGTTTTTGGTTTCTGGAAGTTTTGTTAACTAATTTTCAAAGAAAGACGGTTTGTTTTAACAAATCCTGCCTGTTGGTTATTTGGTTGAAAAATTAACTATTCGTCATCCGATGGCAATTTTGTGTCATCTTGGACGGGTTTATTATGGACAGTGTTACAGAAACCTGCATGGAGCATCATGTGTAGTAAGTCATGTCGACTTTTTAAATATTATTCCTCGATAATCTGCCACCAAAATGCGATGGCATGTCGCAAGCCAATAGGAACCGTTATTTGGCGCAGCATTGTTTGGGGGACCTCATTTGCGAGATGGAACGTGTGGGGGCTAATCAACGGAGGTTGGAACAGTTAACACCTGTTTAATTTTTTTATAATTTGGAATTTTCCACGATCCACGGAAAGCAGATTCCTGAAATATTCCAACAAAAGCAAAGTCAACAATATACCGCGTATTTTTTTGATATACACTATCATGTAACACTCTGATGTACCAGATAGTTTACTTCCTTCATCGAAAACAATTACTCCTGTTTGTGGCCTTATAGGTAGCCGCAGTTTTATGATCGGAGAACGACCGAATCGAACGCTCATTGGGTCTGGCCTCACCGCATCGGATGTATTCAGGGATATTTTCTTGTAAGTTGGCTTTACCTCTAATTTCTGAACGTTTATTTGAAAGTAAAGCATAAATTTTCCTTTTCAGTAATTTCTTCCCCGATAACATCTTTGGTGTGACCATTTTCCAGGTAACATACATTCAAATATTTTGCATTCGATCTTTTTACGAGTTTGTGTGTGAATGGTATTTTCTTTCATCGAATTTCAGTATCGAACTGAAGTCCTTAACTACACATCAAATGAGAAGGTTGGAAATTCCAGATTTCCGGGCACTAACATGATTGGTAAGTTTCATTTACGATTTTCAAGGCATCTTTTGTGGGTAAAAACATGTTTTCGCCATTTGGAGACTGGCCTATACTTAATTCCGCGTTACTATTGACTGTAGAATAACAATGAAAATGAAGGTCATTGTTTTATTAAGGTCAGAAGGACAATAAGTAAAAGTAACGGAAACATGTCGACGGTAGTACACGTGTTAACAGAGTTGGACCTCTGGTTAAACCGCAAATAGGCGTCTAGTCCGTCGTAACATCTATTCATTCCTTATTTCCACGCCAAATGTCCATATTAACGCCGACTACAGTTGAATAATAATAATAATTGTAGTGGCTTTATTGAGGAACCACTACACACAGGCGGTATAATGTCTGACGTCATACGATAGATACCGTTGCGTTGTGGCTGCGGCCGCATGGTCATCGGCACGTCTGAAACCGGCTGATGCATCATCCGGTCTTAACCCAACCAGAGTCTTGCACCTGGTCAGCGAGTTGTTGGTAAAGGATTGGACGGTGTAGCGGCGCGGCCACTGCCGCCTCTTCGGGAGGCTATGGGGATGTCGCCACCTAATTTCTCAAACATCTTCGCGGAAACATCAATGAAGCCAGCTCGTCCTATGGCAGGAGATAGCCGTGCGGAAACACAGTTGCAAGAATTGAACATTTTCACAGCCGATTATATTCATGTCGATGAGAGACGCGCCAATAAACCCAACTTCGTCCGTTGGCCTTGAGACGCTAAGGCCCATGAGCCTCTGTATTGGCAAAACATCCACTCAACAGCCAGGAAAATCAGTCGTGCCAAAACTGGACGAAATCCGGTTGCGGTGGTTGATTTTTCTACTCTCATACGGGGCAATATGCCAGTGGTTTCGTGGGTGGCAATGAAACGCTGCTTCATCTGCGTTCAGGTGTGTTGTTCTGCGCGATTGTCTTCGGAGCAGCAACAAAGGCGGCCGGGAAGTATGGCAAGCCATTCCTGAAATTCTTCAGCTCGCTCGCAACAATCGTCACCAAACTAATGAGCACCTTTTTGCTGTAAGTTATTTTTTTTGTTGCAAAACCCATTGTTCGTGTGTCACGACGCTTGCGTGTACACATTTTGATGGCTTGAGAAACGCGATGTGCAGTCGATTGGTCTTCAAATAGGTCTGGTTGATGACAACACGGGTTGACCGCATTAGGGGAGCATATTTGGGTCGTTTAGTGAGGTGAGGCGTTAAATTCCAGTAACTGGACGATATGATGACAGATATTGCGGAAATACGCTAAGTTGGATATTAGATACATTTTCGCCATGGTGCCTAAAGTGTCTAGACAATTGTGGACTCTGTAATCGATGAAAAACACCCCATTTGCCGTATAAAATAGTGAATAACTTGGGCGTCAATAATAACTGATTTCATGACGTCAAGACCGTCCTGCATGTAAAACCGATTTTCGTTTTACGTTCAAGGGTTTATACCATTGTTGGTTTAAAAGTTTACAGCAAACATTACTTCAGATTTATGCAATGCGCCATTTATAGTGATCCGTCAACTGTTGGATCTCGCACGCAGTAGTGGCGAACCCCGCAATCTCTCTTGTTTTACTGTCAGCGTATTCCATGCATGTTTGCTGGGATGTCTCTGGTTTAGTCGACACGGTGAGCCTCGTCTCGGAGTATTTGGTTCAAGATCCCTGTGCCTCGATAACGGTTTATTGTTTTCCAACGCACGCAACATTTGCACCTTTCTGTGCAGATTAACACCAATCGGAGTATGCTTCATGGTGGCTGGGTCCGTGGTGGATCGTGACAACATCGAGAGCGACTTCATTCAGCTGGGTCTCTTCGTTGCTACGGTCCTCGTTGGACTGGGCATCTACTTCTTCCTCCTCTTGCTGGTCTTCTTCCTCGCCAGCTGGAAGAACCCTCTGCGACTGCTCAAGTACTCCATCGAACCATTCCTCATTTCATTTGCAACCACCAGCACGTGAGTCTCGGCGGCTACACTTAAACAACGCACTTACTGATCAAGGATCGCGCTAATCGGTATGATGGTTGTCCAAAATCGACGTTGCCAGCCCTTATTGTGAAGGCTGTTATAACTGTGATTGTTTGATATCTGATCAAATCAGCTCTAAGATTGGATCAGATCCGAATAACCCTTTGTGTACGCACAGAACAGTAATCGAGGGAAGAGCGTTGGACACCGGACGACTAAATAGCTCTCTTGCTGATATTCCCGTCGAGCTTATAAGCAATTTTGTAAAGTACGAATCCGGTGGCAGTGGTTTTTATTTTCGCTGTGCTCGCTTTGTAGCGCCGTCGCAATGGCTGAGATGTACGAGGGTCTTGACGCCTTCGGCTGTGACAAGATGGCCTCGCGTTTCGTGGTGCCCGTTTCAGCCGCTCTGAAAGGAGATGGGCCGGCCATCTTCATCACCTCCGCTTGCATGTTCGTCGCTCAGCAGTCGGGCGTCGAACTTGACGCCGGCAAGGTTGTCTTCATCATGTACGCACTGTCTCCTTTTTATCCTCCTACCTCTTCGGGGTTATAGGGATCAACGGCCCAACTCCATCCACCTAGATTGGTTCATGCAAGGGGCTTCTCACAGCTGTAACTCAACCGCACTCCTGACCATTCGAGGTACTGGGGGCCTGGGCTAAACTCCGTCCACCCAAAAGAGCAACTCAATCACCGCACCATTATTATATAATTTACACAACTGTGTTAATTCACATATTATGTGTCACTGCTTCCTTTAGTCTCCTCACATTCGCGTCTTCGTTGGCTGTTCCAAATATTCCCAGTGCGAGCGTGGTGTTGATCGTGACAGTCCTCTCGTCCATCGGAGTGCCGACAGAGGCTGCGGCAATTCTGTTTGCTATGGAGTGGTTGTTGTAAGTTTCGTGTGCGTTTTTTAGTCAGCGGAACTTCACTTTTAAGAACATTTCCAAATACCAGTGCTATGCATTTTCATGTTGATCTGAACTCGCCAAATTGATGTTCACATGGATCGGCGGTTGACTTTAGTTTATGCTTTGAGGATTAAGAAATCTTTATATTCAACATGTTAGCTTATGTGTAAAATAGAATATTAAGCGACCGATATTAAGAAAACCATAACAACCGCCACTATTGTAACAAGACCGAAGCTTAATTATCAACTAAATATATTTTCCGGAATCCATTGAAGCCCAAGCAACCAGGAATGGATTTTAAAAGCGAAATGCGTTTGCTTAGTGGTTTGGATCCCAACAGGACTGATAAGCTGAGGGGTTAGAGCATGCGATTTCTAAGTGCGCCTGCGTGTCTTTCGAACAATTCCACGGTATTTCAGGCTACATAACTGTGTGGTGTCATTTTAATGTAGCAATTGACCTATAAAAGCAACAGAGACCAAAACCTTTGGCATCGGTAAAATATATCCAAAATAAAATACAGATGTCGGCGATAAATTGCTGTCTCCATTGATTCCTTCACTTGTCTTCTTCTGCATTTCGACGTTTGTGAAGATATTATTCTGGTAAATTATTCAAATTAGCTTGCAGGGTCATTTAATCAAACCGAACGAGTTGTAAACATGCTTTATTACACACTGGTGTCAGGGTGTCAATCATGCGACACAGAAGCCACATGAAGCAGCCTCTCATAAATGCGTTCAACCTTTGACTATCTCGTATTATTTAGGGATCGCTGTCGATCTGGATTGAGCGGCATCTCGGTCATGTATCTTGCTGCAACAACCTCCGAAATTCATAAACGCATCCAGGATAAGAGACTGCTGAGTGAAAATGCTGAATTATCTGACAGCGGTTCGTCGCCTTTCGTAGACGAAGAAGATACCACTTATTCGTCTAAAACGCCAGACGACGGGCCTGCATGAAATTGACGTTAAATCAGAAATCTGTTTTAACGCCCATGTTGAAACATTTTTCTTTGAAGTCTGTACAATTTTGCATGCATAGCGACTCACATGACCACTTTTTGATGATTTAATACGAAGAGGCTTTGTATTTCGCACTCACAACTGTGTATTTTTGTATACCAAATATACACTCCTGGCTTCCGTTTCTAAAAGAATGCATGTTTCATGCCACCTTAAGGAGCCATTTAATTATTTAATAATTAAATTCGATTTATCAAGGTCACAACGTCCAAAACGTTCAGCATTTAAATGTACAACAAAAAAATGGTTATAGGAATTGGAGATTATGCATAGAACAGGAGACATACCTTTGCAGACGATTAATCGTTTGGGCCTTCTGTACCATTTTCAAATTTTTAAAATGTTGTGGAAATAATTCTCTAAGGACGATTAAGATTTAGAATAATTCAACACGAATACACGAAATAGCACAGAGGTTTATTAGCAAAGAAGGCGAATTAAACACAGTAGGTTAATGTTTTTTGATAAACGCATAATTTCGAACTTTGAAAAGCGCGACCACTTTCGTGGTATATTACGTACATACATGGGGAAAGTTTCAACGATGGAGACTGGACGGATCCACCGAACCAGTAAACTGAGACGACGGCATAATTTCGTGAATGCAAATGATCACTACAAGATAGCCGACCTCTGGAAATAACTGCCAGGACTTTGTGTGCGGATCTGAAGGCGAAGGTTTAAACAAGCCATCATCTGGATGTCACCATATTTTCTCATGGAAAAAACATCATTGGACACAATTTCATGTGTTCACCACTTGTCCTTACCGCAGAGAATAATTGTGGTTTTTCGAGAAGAATGGAAAGACTATCAAAGTACTGATTTTTATTTCACGACCTAACTATAGTGGGTGATACGTAGTATTAGTGTGTTTTCCAATTAGGAGAGAAGGTGCTTCAGAATGACGTTAAAAGAGTACAAGAGTTTGCAAATTTTCTGATAACGGCTATGGAATTGTCTTATTTACTTACAAATATTTCAGTAGAAAGTCACCATACTGTGATTGTAGATTGTTGAACGTGGACACGGCGATATAGCAACAATATAGGTATTCGCTGGGTTAAAATCACGTAGATTAAAACTTTTAGCATTGAAATTTATAACAAACGATATTGATAAAGGAATTAGTGACTACGCATAGAGCAAGAGAGAGGCATTTATAAACCATTCATCCCTGGATTACTTCAGCTGTTTTTTTCATTTTCAAATTTGTGAAATTGTCGGGCATAACATTTTCGGGCGTTTCACGCCATTCACACAAGCTCGAGAAACCATTGGTGTACTTAACGTTCTCTTCAAATATCACTAACAACAGCACCAGTTTATCTGAGCACTGAACCCTTCATTCACTTAAAAACACCCACGATGACCGAAAATGTCGCCCTTAAGCGGTAAAGAAATAATGGCGACATTTTATAATAATCATTCGAGTCATCCTTTTGTTACGTCTGCCATCTTCCTCTTACTTGAGCCCTTTAGGTGGGTCTGTGAAATAAATAAGAAAAACATCTTAAGGAATAGCGTGGGCATAGCATTGATTCGTGCTATGTTAGTAAATAAATATAAAAAACGCGCAACAAATTTTCAGAAAGTAAAATTCATCCACTCACCGAATTATATAATGTCGGTTATCCATGGCTTTAGAAATACAAAAATCGTTTGTAACATCGCGCCACGACCAAATTGGCCAATAGAAATCGAGCACGCGTGACCGAAAATTCTTTGGCCAATCCTGAACGACCTCGATGGACAGGAGCGCAAGCATAAATATTAGCTTCCGCTGTTTCTGGAAATTCTAGATCGGAGTTTTCTGGCAAATTCAAGGAAATGCATCAAACTACTGCTCAAGAAGATGCAGCAATACGGACGGGCCTTCACTTGGCTGAAATTGGGGACGAATATTTGCAAACAAGGATGCATTTCCGTCGACTATATGATTTTCAGTTTTGGTTGTTAAACCGAATATGGAGGATGTATATTTTTCTAATAAGAAGTCTCACTTAAATATTATATCAACTATCAATTGAAGTTTTATATTGGCGCCAGCACTTGTTTATATTTCTTTCAATAAATCTTTCAAATTTCAAATATTGTTGTTATTTTTACGAATTGTAATCAAACGAAACTAAAGAAGAAAAAAAGGTCATACTCTTGATGTAAACACAAAAATAGCCTTTTTAAAAATCAGTAAATAACCTTCTTTAATATACTCTAGAGTTCTTAAACACACGCGTTTCTTGAAAAATAAGATACTGTTGCAGCTTAAACCGGTTTTCAAAGTCAGTTCCAATAAACTGTGATTATTTGTGCCGCGGGGAAAACAAATTTCAATATGCACGAGAAGCTACGATCAGACCGGATAGATGGGCTGGAGATCTTTTCCTGTCTGCTATGCGTAAATGGAAGGGTACAGATAGGGAACTGTACAGACGGAGAATGATCGAGCTGTGGTTAGAAAACTTTCTTTGGTGGGAATCCAAATGAACCATCTTTTAATATTTATTGGCGATTAACACTGGATCAAGCAAGATTCTTTGTAGGATTTCTTAGACCGCAGGGCTGTCGTCGTTAATCGACAAGCGAAGTTTGATTAAATAATCAAAGAAATCATCTTCTAAGCAGATAACAGGACATATAAGAATACTAAGAACTTATAAATGCTCACCTTTAATTGAAGTCAAAAACAGCTTAAACAGTTAAAACAGCCACTGTCTTAGTTATTATGTCAGTTAGTTTAATTAAAAGAAATAATACTCACCACGCACCCACCAACCGCAGCAACAAACTGTTGCTCGCATTCCATCGAGCGGTTATTCTAGGCGAATCGTTAGTATTTCCTTCATTTGATTCGCCCGCACCGGTCCGATCGCTCAATCTCAAAGAAATCAACCACAGCCCAGTTCACGAATGAAGCATCATTCGTTATCAACACATTTAGTGCGGAAAAGTGAAGAAATTAATTTTGAAGTTATTGTTCACTACTTCTAAAACTCCTTCAACACTTTTCTGCTGTATTTAAGTCATATGAAGACGTTCTTCAGAGTGAAAAAATTAATGTTGAGTTGTCGCAAATGTAGTAAACGTAGTTCTGGTAGAATTTCCTAACACCACAACCATTAGATCCACCACTGCGCCGAACCACATGAGTTAGATGCAGTTTCAGTTACAAGAATGATTTATTTATTGTTCTATTTACGTTTTATAGATTAAAACTTTGTGGCTCAGTCCCTGGCTCCATTAATCAAAACAAATATAGAAGCATCATCCAAGTGGTCAAGGAGATCGCAAAATTTTGTCATATTTGTCATGCAATCACAGCGGTTTTCGAGATGACGCTTCCGCAAAATGCCCAAATAGAAAAAAAATGTCAACAGCTGATGGTTCCAGCCGGTGCCACTCCAACACCCCCTTCATTACACCCTGCTCCCGCTTTACATCGAGGAAATGAGGTCCCCACCTGTTTGACCTCTTCTGAGGGACGGTGACCTCGACTTGCGCGTGTATAAAAGTTGACCTACTTTACTCGAGCAATTGGAAGGAGGGGAGGCGTTGGGGTTCACGGCATTGGGGGTGACGGCGGTGTAAATTATGTGTGTCAATTTCCTGCAGAAGAAGAAACCTAATTTAGTCATTGACATTAAGGGCATGTGCAGGGTTTATGATTGGCTGGGTAATGGATGGATGTCATAAGTCTTTGGTAAATTGCAAATAAATAATTGCTTTAAATGTTTTAAATGAACTTGTCGAACAAGGCTAGTGTTTATTATACAATGCCGTTGATAGACATAATATTTGAGAACATTTTTTGTCTAATTTTCTGGGAATACTTCTATTAAAAGTAAAACAGCTGAAATGAGCAATAATTATAATTATTTTGGAAAAAATAAATTCCAGAAATTCGTTTACGTAGCAATTATTCAACGAAACAGGACTTTGATAGACATCCAGCGAGTCCAATTCCACAATTACAGGCGCCGCTCTAATAGAATGGCTGCGTTTAGGTTGCGAGGACAAAAAATACCAGCATACAAGTGTTTAAAAAGTACTCGGTGATTGATACAGTCATTTGTAAACCATAAAATCCTTCATCCGTGTATACCTTCGGCTCACTCGTTTTCAAGAAGTAAAACAGATTTATAAAAAAAACAGGAAAACTCTGCCTCTTTCTGACGATAACGTTAAAGTTGAGCAAACATGCAATAAAATGTAAAATTGCAAATAAAAGCTTCAAAAAATAATGTAGTTCGGTAAACGCCCAATGACAGTTACTATTCATTCAGGTCCACGCACGCGATGCTGGAGTGAAAATGGCCAAATGCACTACGACATCGACTGACGCATGTAAACAGGTTGACCTAATTTATCTCAAGCATTTCGAGAGAGCGATTGGGGTCATTGAATGGGATGATCGAACAGATAGGGTTCAATAACAGAATTAGAAAACGAATTCAGGCATTTGGGTTGATTATATGATCGGGATTTCTGACTGACGGGCAATGGCAAGCGACGAACTCTGGTTTCGAATTTTGCTGCCATTTTAGTCGAGTTTATCTCAACTTTTAATTTTAAAGGCTCCAAATTTACTCAATTTTACAAGCTGTTTCGCGTATTGTCTGTGAACGTCTAGTTGCGGCGGGGTTGTGGTGATTAATCTCCTATATCGTGAGTACCAAAGCTCGTGTGTTTGTTAATGAAATCACTTGAACAGAATCTTGCTTCGTGCTGCCTCTCGAAATCCCCGACCCTCATTGTGACACCCCTTCGCGCCATGTTCTGCTCTGGTTACGCGTTGCTAGGTGCGATTATAAAACGGATAGTGTTCATCTGACTAGCTCGTTATCCAGCTTCGTGATAATGGTACCCCGGCAACCAGTGAGCAGACCACATCAAGCGCACAAGAGAATTAGGCATTATAATAAGAAGAAGCATTGTGCGGATTTAATGGGGTTGAGTCACGGGTATTAGGGTTTGTTGTTGTTTCAATCCATCGACACAAGCCTTTAAGACTTGCGTGTCCATGTTTCGACAGTTTCAATGTTGCATAGTTTCCGTGCTTCATTGACATAGCAATACTGAATCGATTTTTATTATCCAGCAAGTATTATTTAACAACGTCATTCAGGTATGCAAGTACCATGTTGCGAATCGTTTATCGCGTGGACGCAGCCGAAAATAAAGTCGTAGCATGTCGGACTTTAGGTTGGTTGAATTTGAGTAACGATGAAGGATTCACTTCTTATGATTGAAATATAAAAATTACCATCGAGTTATTATTTAGTGGTCCCTGTTAATCGACCCAATCCTGCCAGTAGAGTGTAAGTTTATTTTTGGTCATTGGACGCCAATTCCATCAGAATTGGTGAAATACCATATGGGAGCAAATAGCAAGATTTTTTCCAAAAAGAGTAAACCGTACAAATGGCCTTAATAACATTTCATTCAAATATCACGCGATACGGAACAAGCCACAGACGTCATTGAGTCCTCGAATTTAGCAGATAACACGGTTTACACTCTCATAGAAGATGTAAACAAACCATCTGTTATGCTTAATTCCTGTTTAAAATTAGCACACGGAAACTGTATGTTGTATGTAATAAGCACTGGAAGCCTGTCCATAGCTTATTTAATGGGCCATCTGCTCTGTACGTAAGCAATTAATTAAAAAAATATATTCCGTCTACATTAAATTTATTGTTGGTATATTAAAAAATCGTTTCTTGATTCAAAATTAATCATGTATTTCGGTAGTTTTCGGGAATTAATTGACAACCAGCTTAAATGACATTAGCCAATTAGGCACCAGGATCGTTACCATTGGCCATTAACAAGGAACATATTTGGTAGGTTGCGCGCGATAAGCCACAACTTGGAAGTTGATATACACGTAGGTTGCTGATGCTTGACTCTTTTTAAATCGAAATTTAATATATATTTTTATAAATATTACAATTTCATTCATTTATGAAGAAAAATGTCAGATGACGGCTTTGATCACGTTGTCGAACGAATCATACAAATTGGAGACGAAATCGACAAAACATTACTGACCGAACGGTGGCCAGTTCCAGCTATTGTAAGTAAAAATTAACAAAACAACACCACATTTAATTGCATAATAAGCGCCGCTGTTTTTATTTAATTTTAGCAACAATTTCCCACAAATACCTTTTTCAATCATTTACAATCGTTAATAATGCAATGTTGGTTCTCGGTCTTTACAAAACTGGTCAGCGGTATGCGAAGCTGGTTTTGATAGCAGCAGTGCGATCCATTTTTCGAATTTAAAGCCAGATTACGAATGGTTGTTGCTATAGGAGATGAAAACACAAGGTGGAAATGTTGACTAGATGCAATACGGAACCCCCAAGCCCGATTTTATATGCAATTGACTTAATGTAATAAATGAAGCTCTCAATATCGTTTTTTGAGCTTGTAGATGGATATCCAATAACAGGACCGCAATTTTACAATATATGGTGCAATTCGACATTAGAAATGCGTATAAAATGTAGACATTAAAGTTATAGAAGGTTGGACAAATGTCTGCAGAGCAAATAATTTAGTGCTGTATTCTAGGACTAATTCTAATTAAAAGAACATGTAAATTTACCAAGTGAGGATTCTTTAAATAAACAATTATACAAATTTCAATTTAGATAAACAATTTCTGTAACACCTTGTAAAATCGGGAGTCATTAATTAAATGCAGCACTCGATTCACTCTTACTATCTCGATCACTAATGTATTGGTGCTTTTGTGCATATATTAAGAAA
Organism: Proteocephalus fallax; assembly: GCA_028672205.1. Taxonomy (NCBI): domain Eukaryota; kingdom Metazoa; phylum Platyhelminthes; class Cestoda; order Proteocephalidea; family Proteocephalidae; genus Proteocephalus; species Proteocephalus fallax. The sequence goes on along the minus strand of JAPUBX010002137.1, from coordinate 229,618 downwards.
GGCAACGCTTCGAAATGCATGCGCATTTACCACAGTCCTTATTTTCAGTTTATTAAAATAATTACAGAGTTTTCTGGCCGAACCGCCAAAAACTAGCAGGTTTTCTAGTTATCTAACGCTTGCGCTAAATTAAGCTTTCATTAAAATTACATTTTCGTCCGACCAGTCCATTTGCAATGGACCATTCTTCTCGTTTAGGTTGCATCTATACATGATTGGAACCACTTTCACACAAAACTTGTGGAAAAAAACAAATGTGAAGAGTTGACTTAAAGGCTTTTTTCTTGTTCCTGTTTAGGTGATAGAACATGCTGGCTCATAATTCCTGCATCATTTTAATTATTCCATTATTTGAAGAAATTATTTCCCGCCTAAAATTAGCTGATTAAATGGCGTTTTGGATGCTTATTAAACGCCAATGACAGCCTCGTACACACTAAATTCAAAATCGCGAGTTTATTTATTGGTCTGCGGCCGTAGGGCGAGGCGAACGGGGTATCAGACCTTACAAATGATGTCCGACGCCATTACACACATCGGAGGGTGGGGGTGAGGGGGTGATGGAGTGTGTTTTGGATGGCAGATCCGTGGTGATAAAAACGCCTTTGGGGTGGACACCTGGAATCAGTATATTTTTTGAGAAAAAAATGACCTCTGCTTCTGCTACAACAAGTGCGAAAATGGGGCGTGTGTTAGCACGAGTGTGTCTGTCGTCATAATTCCAGAAATGCGACCACGATTGTAAACTGTGATATAATTAATTGTGGAATGCGCATCGATCAAAGAGTTTTTAATTTGGGCAATGCTAAGCGAAAAGGGTTGTCTTTCCCATATCCTGCCCATATCGAATGAAACAGATAAGTCAAGTCGCGGTGGGAAAATTTGTTTTGTGTCGGTTAAATGTACTGCCTCGTTCACAAACGGATGATGTCTAGTATTGCCCATCATTCAACTTTCATTACGAAATACTGAATTTATTTCACTAGACCGCGTGAATTTGTATGTGAAATTGAACTTGCTAAAATATGGAGTGGTCTAACAGAATTTAGTATGTGAAATTACACGATTGCGTCTTGATGTACCAATCTACCTTATTTTAAAATAAGAGCATTATAATCTACACTTAAATGCCATTGGATGTAGCCAGCAAATTAAAAGCGTTCGTTTACGAACGACTACACGTACCAATAGGAATCAAGCGGTTGGCGTGACCGCGGAATCTTGAGCCAATCAAGATCGTCCTTCATTGACAGGAGCGAAACCATGCGCTCCTATAAATATAGACTTGTCTTACTTCCTGGAAATTCCAGCTCGAGTTTTTCTTTCAGGTTCATGGAAATGCATCAAGCTCCTGCACATGAAATAACAGAGAGACAGATGGGCCTTCAATTGGCCGAAATTGGGGACGAGTTCTTGCTAGCAAAGATGCAATTCAATCTACAAGATAATCTGCTGTTCTGGATGTTGGACCAAGTATGGAACATCTATATTTTTTTAATCACAAGACTCGTTTAAATATAATATTTAACTGCTGGCGAAATTTGTATATTTTCGCCAACAAATTGCAAATATAGCCAATTTTTTTACGAATGGAAGTTTGGCCTTGCAAACCAATCAAAACTAAATGGACAAATAAGCGAGCGATTCTTGCAGCCATTAGCAATGACGTCTACGCACTTAACACGATCATTCAGTCTACTATTGAAGGCGAGGCAGTCAAATAAAAGTACTTTTTGCTTTGAAATTATTTTTTTAAATGAACTAGACGAATTATGGTTTGACAAGGATTAGGAACATAAATAAAATTAGGGCAAAATAAATTCCTTGAATTTGGTTTGGTAGAAATGTTTTTTAAGACACTATTCAACTTGCTCTTTGTGGTAAATACATGGGGAGTTCACTCCAACAATTGCAAGGACGGCTGCAATGTTGCCACAAGGATGGGGCGATGCTTGAGTTATAAGGTCAACCAACATGCCGACCTCGACTGTCGTGTATAAAAGGATGAAGTTAATGGCCCACCATATAAGTTTTATTTTCCAGCAAAAGAAGACACCTGATTCAGGCATTTAGATAGTGTATTTGGACAGACTTTATGACTGAGTGGTAATGGGTTAGCGACGAATTCTAGTTTTTTTTATATTTAAATTTAAAAGGCCAAAAATAAAGTAAATATTACAAGTTGCTTCGTTTTATGACGACATTTCTAATTGTCGCGCGGATGTGGTGATTTATCTCCAGCTACGCGAAGACCCAGATTTGTGTTTTGTAATGAAATCACCTCAGCCGAATTGTGCTTTGTACTGCCTCCGCCACCCATCATTACACCCAACATCTACCCGCCATCTCTCTGCGCCGGTCCAGCGCCGTATCCAGCCTCGTGATAATTGTCGCCCGGCAACCAGTGAGGAGACCCCGTGGAACGCACAAGAGAATAAGGCAGTAGAAGAAGAAGCATTCCGATACGGGCGGTTGACGGATGATGCGTTTGAGATGAAAAATGATAAGGGCGAGAGCTTGACCGGGTGCGACATCAAACTCTCATATTGAACTGTAAGTTGAATTAGATTGTAATTGATATGATAAAGTACACTCTTTATATCCTTTTCTTGAGCTTCGAAGTCGCGATACCACCAAAGGCGGGATCCAACACCCCGATTCAATCCCTGAAAAACACTTTACAGAGTGTTTTGAGTAATTACAGATGGTTTCGGTGTAACAGTCACACTTGCCAGGTCATTTTCTAGCAGTAAAACGACATTGGCGTTGTTTTCAGTTGTCACCAAATAAATATTTCGGTCTATCAGTCATTTTGCGATTGATACATATACCATTCTTCTGGTTCAGGCTCCATCTCACAAAAGTTTGAATACTGGGAGCATTCTATTTGTGCATTTCCCATGACGTAGACAATGAAATCTACTATTTTTAATAACTTAAAAATATCTCACTGCAGCTGACAATGATCAAATTACTGCTGATTTCCTGATCGCTCTTTCCTTCGTCAAATGCTCCCTAATCACAAGGACCCAGTTGTCCTAGAATTTTTTAGAAACACTGAGTTACATTATGTCGCTGGTCGATAATGAGGGTATTTCAGACAGATGCTGCAGTCTTCATAATCCTTTAATTATACAAATATACTACATAAATAGTCATCCATCCAGCTATAACCTTTCATTCTCATTCGCACAAATATAAATATAAAGAATATAAAAATAAAGACAGCCCTAGAATTTCGGCAGTTTGATTGCGGATTGATTCAAATACCCCCGTGACAAGTCATTAATAAACGCTTGTACAACCAAGTGAAAAAAAAACAATTTAAACACGAAATATAGGCCAATCTCCTGTTTTTTCAATGCATGCAACGTGATTTTTTCTACCATGCAAGTGTTGCTAGATTGTGTCCGTAAGTAAAATTCTACTGCGGTTTCGACAAAACAGATTCCCTAGAAAGGTACCCTGTCTCGTTGAGACACGTGATACAGGGACGAATATAAAAATAGTATCAATGGGCCGACCTCCGGAGTTTATCATTTTTGTAAACACAACGTCTTAGAATAAAAGTAAATTAGCTGAGTACAGCTTAGTTGTGATGGTAGCGAGCGAAATTAAAGTTGGCCCGATTTCTCCGATTTAATTTAAATGATTGCATCGTTTCACAAAGCGTACCATAATTTTTTTATCTCTTATCTTAATACTAACAGGATTGAACCACAGCGACCGATAATATTCAACGAATTGTAAATTTCAACACTTCGAATATACGAATATGCCGTTTTGGAACCCATTTTTTAACCCCGTGACTGTTCGTACACTAGATTTGAAAGCGCGCATAAATTTTATCGCTCTTTGACGTTAGGTCGAAGCGTAAAGGGTATCTGACCTTACCAATGATGTCTGATGCCATTACAGACATCACGGGGGGGTTGGGGGGCTGAGGGGGATGCAAGAGAGTGTTTCGGATGGCGGATCGGTGGTGATAAAAACGCCTTTGGGGTGGACATCTGGAATACGTATATTTCTTGAGGAAAAGATGACCTCTGCTTCTGCTACAACAGGTGAAGAGGTCAATCAAGTTCGCAAATGAGGCGGATGTGCGCACGAGCGCGTGTAGCTATAATTCCAGAAATCGGACCACGGTTGATAAGTGTGTAAGAATTGCTTGTGGAATTCAAATAAGTGACAGAGTTTTCAATTGGGAAAGCGATGAGGTTATGGCTTTGCCTTGAGTTTGCAGCGTTAAATGACTGAGAACTTCGAGAATACAGAAAGTGTTTATCTGAGGTGATTCGAAACTTGACTCCGTAAAATTGCATCGCCTCAAAAGTTATTCGTGAAGACGGACAAAATTGGGATGGCTGGCAATGCAGTGCCTTTATAGAGCAACTATAGACAGAACCTGAAGCGTCTGATTGTAATTCAGTTGTTAGGAAAATATTCTTTGTATCTGGTCCTCGACTCAAGAATGTCGTGGGTGATTTGTTTACTCAATAATTTCGAGAATCTGCTATTGACACTTGCATGTGGGATTTTGGAAGGTTAATTGATCCCCTATTGGGTTGAAACAAATGATAGAGGGTAAGGTTTGGATAAAATGGGAAAGCGAATAGATGAAGATACAAGGAACCGCGAATAGTATCGCAATGCAACCAAATATTGTTGCTCTTCGAGGCCCCTACAGTCTCGAGATGGGATGTTCTATTTATGGAAGGTCGTCGAGCCGAGAGAAAATATCTTTAAGAAGTGTTTTCGAAATATTTTTGGAACAAAAAATTATGATCATTCTAATGCTGAAGTATGATAAAATCCGGCACATGAGGCTAAACGCAACTCGGCACGTTTGTATCATACGATTTAGGCAAAACGGTTGCTGCAAATTGTCATCGGCATTCCTTTTAATAAACGTCAATACAGAACGCAATTATGTTGAAGACAACTGTTGATACGGCTAAGCCAGCAGACAAAACCACGTCTCAGTTAGTTTCTTTGGCGTTCTTTCGTCTAGGGAATTCACTTGAGTTGCTAAGGGGAGTTTGGGAAACTAGAATGACGTAGGGACTCGTGCGAATGGATGACCACTGTGGGGATAATCGGGGATTTGTTGCAGCGATGCTTTGGTGGATTAAGGCAAATAATCAACCAAGACAGTATTATAATATATTGCGGGATGAGTGATGGGGGCAGTCTCTCGCATAATATGTGTTGCAATAAATGCAAAGCAATTCTAGCAGAATCAAATAAAAACCTTTTAAAATCTATTATCCATTCAAATCTTGCGGAAATTAGCTCAACTGAGCAGTCAAATTCGGATTAATTATTACTTTTCTGGTTCAATGAAATATTTGAAATGCCCTCCCTCCTTCTTACTGATAATTGTAGTTGGACTTACCATCTGTGCTGTTCGTCCATTTCGATTTAACATGTCTGAAACCAGTGATGATATTGTTGCTTTCATTTGAAACTTTAAATTTATCAATTCTGACGATTCGTTTCTCTCACTCATTCACGATAGAAATAAATCCATGACTTGTATTTACCGAAGCAAAATTATTTGATTTCATTTAAAATTAAGTGCTTTCTCTTTCTTCATAAACAGCTCAACAACTTACTTATAATACAGTAGCATAACATGAAATAAGGGAAACTCACTGTCGCGTTTTTTGGTTTGTTCGCCGATACGTTAATTCAATCCCGATATTTTCATCATGTTTTATTACTAAGTAAAGTGCAAGCAATTGTGAGAATTGATAAGGCTTTGAAGAAGACTAAAGTGACACTATGAAGCTTAACATGTTGCTGCTTGTACGAATTTCATGGTGTATTCACCCGAAAATTAAAAAGCAAAAGATGACATGAGATCAACATGCAATAAGGCAGAAGTAAATACTGGGAAACAAATTCGCCCGGTCTATTCTACATCTTTCCGTGGTGCTGTAGCAGTTTTAAAAGAAGAACTTCGTGGCTTGGACGAAGGTGGATTTGTCCCTTGAAGTCGAACCATCGAGACGACTCAACCGAGGAACTCTCTACGAGAAGCTGTTTGAAATAAAAATAAAAATATTAAAATGCATCCTTTCGAGCAATTTATTATCCAGAAAGCGCATTTGTTTATTCTGCCGACAAAATACTGCGACAGATGTTTATGTCTGATAAAAGGGTCGAAGAATAAAGACAGACATTTTAAATTTCAAATTCTTCGTCCTTAACCAATTGAACGACAAAAAAAAACAATTGTCAAGAAATTAATGCCATTACACATAAAGTGATCCATCGAGTTATTGATAACTTTCGCGAACGTCTTCGACACTGTATCCGAAATAAATACGAACATTTAATTCATGTAATTTGTATAACAAAGCGAAATCGAATTGAACTTATTAAAACGTTTTTTGATGTGTTTATTTTAATTTTAAAAAAGAGTCATATGATAATGTTCCACCATGTATATGGTTTGTTTTTCAGGCCCGTGTTTATAATTGGAATATCGGATAGTTGATGATCTGTCTACCTTCTTCAAGTTATCATTCCTTACTCGATTACTTCTGCCTAAAATCCGTAGAACATAAATTTCAGATATTTCTGCGATACAGTAAGTACACTTTAACGCATCAATGACCTTCTTTCCTGCACGAATTAATACATATTTTGCTATTAACGACGTAGTACGAAAACGATTTCCATGTATGCAGTTGTCATCGATGTGGTTGTTGCATGGACGTTTTAGTGATACTGCTTTTATCGTGGCCAGATCCCGTGAAGACAAATTCCTAAACGAGGAAATTCACTGGAAAACCATTGAGGTTGCTGTCTTCAAATCCTAGCTAATCTTCTTAAAATAACGACTAGCTTGTTTTGAATCTCAAAAAAACTCCTAGAACAGGGTGAGATCAATTATGCGCCATTGCAAGAAAATCCGTCTTATCTAGACGCATATTTCACGCAACAAAGCATGATTTTTAGATTTCCCGGCTTTAAAAATAAATTTACAAATATTATGACAAATATTATTACCTTTGTGGCAACGGTTGGGATTACGTTGGCTGCTTCGCTGTGGAAATTAACAACAACTGCTTCGATCCACGCATGATCCGCATTGAGATGATCATCCAAATACTCGTCACTTATCTAAGAAACCTCGTTATTTCATAACACCCAACTCACCAGAGCTATCTGCGCTTTATTAATGGCGTCTAAGATGGTGAGTCTGACAGATTCCGTCTCGCCGTCACTGCCCCCAAAGACGTGACTGATACGACGGAGCAGATATTCTCGCATGACCCTGGCCGAACAACTTCGGAAGTCACAGGTATCACGATGATCAACGAAAAACTGAAAGAATAAATACCGCCAACTGACGAAAAAACCTTCTGGAGATTAGCAAAGACAGCGCGTTCCTGGATGTCGACCTTACCTCTTCGAGATACAGAGTAACCTGGAATAAACCTTACACAGAAAGGAGCCATCAATACGTGTATTACAGACATCCAATATCTACATTGACCGCACAATAAATTGGCCAGCGCTTTAGCGAAACTGAATCCCGATGTACTGGGCCCGAATGGCTAGACCTTTCTCCGACGTAGCGAGCCTCGCTTGACTGATAAAAAAATCAGTTATTCATCATTTCAATTATAAACAGTTAGTGTCACGAATATCCGGTATAGTGGTTGCAATCACCATTAACCGCAGCTCTGCCAAATACATCATAAACAAGAAGGCTAGTAATTATTGTCACAAGGTATTACTTAACACCGCTATTATATGTCATTGGCACTTTGTTGTCCAAAAGAAAACCAGGCACAAATAAGACGGAAATATGGCAGTATAAAAAAACCCTTTTTACATGGAAACCCATTTTTTTTATTCAAAAATTTACAAAAAGGAATTATTTTTTCAAACCCCTACAACATCCCGTTCCAAATACCGTGTAAGCCTGCAACCTATGAGTAGTAAATTTACCCGTTTTGAATAAATCGATAAACCCCGGCGTGCTGGACACACGGGCCTGGCTACTGGGACAACCTTGCCAAGGTTGATTGGTTGCTGCTATCGAAGCCGACATGTAACGCCAGAGCTAGACAACAATCTTTTCCGATATGACCTCCACTTGTCGTGCATGGGTGGCCACGTAACGCGAAATTTATGAAGCCGGTTTATCCTCTCTCAGGCGTTAGCCGCGGCACAGAAGAAACGCTATGCTACAGTGTCGCAGTTTGCTGTCTAAACACCCTCTCTTGAGAGTGAATAAATGTATAGACACTGTATGGACAAGTCGGTACGGTTACATTATGTCAGCACGAAAGTGCTGGGTTTCAAAAGGAAAGTATTTTTCGTTAAGAACAACTGCGGCCGGCACCTACCCATGGCAGGCAGGAGGACTGTCCTTTGTCTAGCATGACGACCTGAAGGTCGGCCTTTGGAGTGCCGCACCGACTGAGTGCTAAAACGATGATATGATTGGGTCCCCAGTGGGGCAACACGCCACGTCCGGCGAGGCCAGATCTGCCTCGCGGGTTCAGTGGCAGTCCACGGAATCCTTGGTTGCCGTGGGCGACATGAACGCGGCCCTGGAGACTGCACCGAGATACTCCTTGGACTGGGTCGTAGATGTTGTACTGCAGTTTGGCGGGATCGCTGTGTACCGAAATGGAGCAAGGATTTTTGCGCGCATTATGAATAGGAGCGGTCAATTGTCGAAAAACTTAATTTGCGTGGAGGGTTTAAATTTCCGTCTTCCTAAATACCTCACTGTTATTTTCTGTATTTGTATTAACTTATTCTTGTTGGGCAATTTATATGGTGATAGTTTTTGTGTTCGTTGCCCTAATAAAGCGAATACCACTACATTGTTTATTTTTATTCGAAAGGATACCGGGCAGACCGTTTGACCATGAATTTATTCGTTTTCCACGTAAACGACGGAAATGAACAGCAAATGTTGATTTGTTTGATTCGTTTGTTTGGTTGAAGTGTCTTGCCTATTGGTTAATTTAAACCAAACAGGCTTGGTCATACATTTCGCCGCCTTTGCTTCTTAGTTCGCAGGTTCAGGAGACTTGGTTTAAGCTCTAGCCGTATAAAAACCTTTGTCCACGCAAATGTAATTCCCTTTAATGTATTTTTTCCCCCAGTCATTTTCCCCGGCCTAAGATGTTCTGACTTTAAATCCTTCGTAGGCTTTTAAAAAATCTACTTTTTTTAGTGGCCTGCCTATGCTCTCGATTCAAGACATCATCGTTCAGCGCCACTTCAATAGTTGTTCACGAATCGCTGCTCGTATTTTTAGTGGCCCCTCCCATCCCCTCTTTTCAAGTTTATCTAAGTGTAAATCTCTTCGACCAATGCGTAGGCTATACCGTTCAATACCCACACGAACGGCGACAGATTGCAATTTGGTCATTCCTTATTTGTTCCGATTTTTAGTCTCACCGGGGCAGGTGAAGCAGGAACTAAAAGACAATTTTCATGTCTAATACTTGTAATACTGTCTTGTTTAATCCTGGTGACCTCAATAAAGCGACTATTACTTTTATAATTATTATTATAGACCATCATTTTATACCGGGATTTGTTTCCCCCGTGCCAATGAGGTCGATGCCGCTGTAACCAATCTCGCTCTTCAATTATTCACAGTTTCAAATTTCATTTCACCTATAAAAAGCTACTCACGTTTTTTTCATTTTTTTTAAAAGTTAAGCTCAACGCTTTTGTCACTGTGACCTTAAAAGAATAATGTTTTAAGCAAATGAAAGTTCACTTGAATAAGCGTACATTTGATTTCCATCTTCGATTTCCGGATTTGGGAATGCGATTCTTTCTCCTGACGTAACAAATGGTCGATATTCCGGATAGGGCACCTATGAATAAGAAACCAATTCAAGCGAGGCTAGGAACAAGCGGGCTTTGGACCTATTGGAGGAGATGCAAGATGATCAATTTCCAACCTTCCAGTCCACAAGGTCATCCGGTATATTGACACGCATTCCGGGTCGACGCTCAAAATTGAACGGCAAAAGACGCCACAGCCGATGACTGCAAATAACACGCTCGTAGATGAATCCCGTGGGGGGTATGGCATCGGGTCGACGGGAAGGAGGTCCGGTGGGAACCAGTGATGGCATCGCCACATCATCTGGCGGTACTTCGTCGGGATCAGGGTTCGACAGGATTGCCTTTGCGCACAAGCCTTCGATTCGAAGTCTACCAACAGAGGGCAGTAGCAATCATTTCAAGTGATCGAACCGGTCCGACACACATGTTTCTGATTTTTCCATCGAACACACCTATATCGTTTAGCTCAGCTTCATTGCCCATAAAATACATTATTCTTTCTCGCCCCCTCCCCTCCCCTCGAATCACTATTGGAACCCCGAAAAAGTTAGGATAATCTGATTTAAAAGGTACATAGTACAGACAAGACATACTTCTCCGTTATTTTCTCCCCAATATCCTCACAGTGAACGTAAAGGCCGCGTACAGCCTCCCTAATGACGTCACTAATCAGCTGTTCCGTTATCTTCTGTGTTTTGGGGTGAGCAGCGCGGCGAGCGCCTACAATTCGACTTCCATCGGGGCGATCCAGACTCTTAAGAATCTGTATATAATATTCAAAAAAATAATTTGCTGTTATGTATCCAGTTTCAGGATTAGAAAAATCGGCACTTGAAAGTTTCCTTTTGTTATACTTGTATTCACTATGTCAGCACGAGCAAAAAATAAATGATATTCATCGATTTATTGCTAATTATTGCCCCTCTACAGGTGGAAGGATACCATATATGCATTCAGCAAGCGTATATATGGTATCTTTAGTGTTTGATATGTTTAGATGAAGGTAACTCACAGCTTGATTTCATTGTAAAACGATATGATAGAGTTATTGATATAGATGGTTTATAGGAATTTTCCTTACTTTTTTCAACGATCACAGATCCTTATAGAGCCCATGCACTTTACCGAAACATTCACACTGATACGAATAACTAAGTAAACCGTTCGCCGGTAATAAATCAAGCGTGTCTTTCCTCGTTGTAATTTACAAATTATTGCACGAAACAATCTGGGATAAAGTTTGATGGACGTTATTAAGTCAGCCGGTGCATCTGCGTGACCTTGACCAGCGAAGAGCAAACCGACTGACAACTTGGAGGGGTGAGACATTCACGCCGATGCCACCCGCTCAGAATATTTAGCTCGATTTATTTAGGCGCGCGTTATTGAAAGAGCTTTTAAATGGCAAGCATTACTCGTTTGTCAAGCTGTATATACTTCGACGGTTTAAGTTGCCTTTCTATCACATTTACCCGCTGTTATTTTGTCCAGTCGAATCTTCGTGATCGTCTTCAGAAACTTATGTGACAACAAAATTTAGCCAATTTGAAAATAAGACAAGGGAAATAACCAAGTGATGAATAATTTGAAAATGTATGTGTTCTTTTCCACATACACTCGCCAATTCCTGGGTGAATTTTAGTTGTTGTAAATTTTAATGCCGGACGTTTTGGTCCTCGTGGCCTTAATAAAACTACTACCTTTATTTATTTAGTTACACTTATTCTTACAACCAATGCTTTTACCGTTGTCTGATTTTTCTGCATCTTCCTCACAGCCACAGTGACCTTCTTCATGAGATGCACAATCCGTCCCAGGCGGTCATCGAAGGTGTTAACACGCTCTGCCTGCGAGTTAAGCGCGTAGAAGCGCTCCTCGATGAATTCGCTGTCAGCGCCGAACATTCCGGACATCTCTTCAGCGAGCCGGTCGGCCGCAGCGACTCCAGTACCCCCGAGGCCAATGGCGCTGCCCTTCCTGGCTCCGGACACCGCGACTCCACCCACGGAGCCTCCGATGACGCTCTTAAATCCCCGCATCACAGTGGTCACCCTGTGGAAGCCCTCTCCACCCACTCGACGCGAACCTGGCAATTCCGAGTCGGCCGAAGCACGGAGGACGTTTTGCGCCTTCATGAACTCCCACTTCACCAGTTTCGATTCGAGTGCGTAGTTACCAGTTCGACCTAAGAAGCAAAAATGAGACAGTAATGCATCTGGTTGAATTGTCTTTGCAACTCCGGGTTGCTCCATTCTGGGGCTCATCACGGAAGGTTTTGTCTCGCATATTCTGCAGCTTCCAAATGTAGACTCAATAACAGGATCTCACACGGAATGTTTGTAAGCAAGAAATCGATTCACTGTTTATCTCCCTCTGTAATATTCGTTTTAGATGTCGTAAAGCCTAGATTGCGGCTCACCTTTTGCGTGCGGATATCTCCCGCGAGAGAATTAACCGGCTTCATTGATGTTTATATGATGATTCTGTGTTGCATTCCCTGTGCCACCGAAAGAGGTTTATGCGACTGCTGCATCATTAAAACACCCATCTAACCCAAGGGTCACACGCGAATATCAGGCTTGTAAAATACCGAGTGACTGGCTTATTTTTGGTTGTTTGACATTGAATTCCAACCTAGGGTCTCTCACGAACAGAGTTAGGAGACTAACCAGTAAAAAAAATAATAATCCAAATGACATTGAGAAGGCATTTTGGAATAATTCATTAACTTCAAATTCAGATAGACTGTCAAAATTCGATTCGGAGCAGAAACCATTTGTATTAATAATAATAATAATAATGTATACTATTATTATTCCAGGATACCATAAATAACATTTGGCCTATCCTGGTTTTAGGGTACACTATATCTGACTCACAAAATGGATCGTCTTTGGCTTCGGGTTCAAAGTCCTCAATTCCGAGGCAGGATCCAAGGATGTATCGCAATCCTGCCCCACACAGCTCACCGATGTACCACAAAATCGTGAAAGGCGGGGCAACAGAGGGTCTGTCCACGCACTCTTGAATCATCTCGTAGCGCTGGTAGCTCCAGAAGTATGTCGAGGAACCTTCGATCTCAAAGTAGGTCGAACTAATGAGAGTACAGTTAGAGAAGTCGATGAGAATGGTAGAAAAGTCTTTAATAGTGTGGATGTCAGATTCATGCCACGAATAATGGAAGACCAGTATCGAATTCCTCGAATATTATAACGATCTCTAGCTGCTGTAGTAAGGCCTCTTATGTTAGGGAGTTTCCGTCCTCGTAATGATAGTAAGAGTGGTTCAACGAGCGCCTTCACATAGCTCACTGTAGCGTGTTTGCTTCGGTCTTGTGAAAATGTTAGTTTAACGGTCAATCACGTGAATGACACCTAAAAACCCGCAAATTCTGGAAAACAGCGGAAATTGGGGGCAGCCGACAATCTCTTGACAAAGACTGGATTTGCGTTTGTATTGTTGAGGAACTGTTCGAATTCTTACACATTCAGGGGTAATACAACGACCTTTTGTCAACTTTATCGTTATGATACTTTAATATCCCCTTTTTCATTCGGATCTGAAACCCTTGCAGTGATATTACTACAAATGCATGTGCAAAGCCGCAAAATGCAAGCAGATAAGTATGAAGCAGGTCTCGTCAATAGCCAACGTTTGGGTTGCTTCGGATTTATTTTCACCCCACTGTTGCCAAATTACCGTAAAACAATCTCATTCTGTATGGCGTTGGAATTGGCTGATTTCTGGTCGAAATTGGCCAGCTTATAATTAACTATGGTTCAGCGCTAGTACAATTCACCCACCCTCAGGAAAACAGTCTGCATGTGCTTTACCGCAATTATCATCAACCTATCGATAAAAGAATTTCATTATAAATTGAGGCATCTGGTAACTCGGTCGACGCTTAGAATAAGCACTTCTTACACAGAAACAATTCTGGTTAAACGATATGTGTAAAAAGATGTTCTGGCTCTCCTGTTTTTAGAGGATCAAAGCGGAAAGGAACCAGAGGGATAAACAAATACAGCGTACGTGAAGTTGGCAACTAGTAGATTCAGCATGAGAAGTTGTGTCAGGAGAATGAAAAAGCTTAATGTCACGATTGCCATTTTTCTCGATGAGAACTGTGGGCACATATTGTTCAACCTGCATCCACTGTCTACAAGGCAGATTATTGCAATGCTTTAAACGATTTAAGAAATCCTGTTTTCATCTTCTTCATTTCGCCCACAAGCCAAAGAGCAGATGAGAATTACAGTGAAATAATAATTTCTCAGTTCATGCCTGCCTCCTTTTGTGAGTTTTTGTTGATACATTTCTTATCACATTAAAGAGAATGCTGCGATTACTAACCATCACTCTACAAGTCGATTCAATCGAATCACTTCCTCGTTCCTTTGGTAAGACATAACCCACGATATAAAGGGACACCTCGGCCAGACGCCGTTCAGAGAGATGTAATGAGAAAATAAATAACTGGATTGTCGGTTTAAATTATGCTTCGCCTCGTGAAATCGATTTGTGTAAAATAGCGCCGATTTATTTGTGTCGGCTGTCGAAGTGTCGATATCGACTCGAGGAAAAGCTAGGATAAAATCTGTATTAAGGTTTGATGGTAGACGATAATTCAGGACTGAATGATAGGGTGGGATGCCAGGCAGCCAGACTATTGTCAGCTAAATATAGGCGGAAGCGTAAAGTTGAAATATATTTATATCTACCCGTCTCTTACCTTCTCCCGCAATAGTGTCCAAACCAAAGTTGCCCAACATTTGAAAGTATGCTGTCATGAAGAACTCGTACACAATCTTTCCAGCCTTCATGCGAGTCATTGTTATATTCGGAGCTGTAAATAACTCACGGGTTAGTATCAAATCAACTTACCAAGGGTCTCCGGCGTGAAATGACTGTAGTAACCATTGGGGTAGGAAATTACAAACGAGGCGACCCCATAACCTATTTGAATGATTACTAAAAGCAGAAGAACTGGAAGGAGATCGTTGACCACCATCCTGTTGATCATTATCAGTTTGGGACCCAGCACAATGCTAAAGCTGAAGATGTACATCAGACGAACAAAGAAGGCAAAGAGACTCAGTGCCAGCATAACTCGTGCCAGGGTAAAACGCTCCTCCGTTAGGAGAAAGTAAGGATGGTCAATTGTCAAATCAGAGGCACATTTAGCCGTCCAATCGATCAGAACCGAAGATGGCCCCTGGAGTCCCAAGAGAGCTGCTTTCATCGCTGTTGGAGAAGTGAAAGCCCACTTGGGCAGACTAGTAACGTTCACCAGAAGTTTCTGTAAATGACAAATTAATTGCTACTCACAACTATTAAGTACAACGTAGTCATTTTATATTAGGATCGTAGACACACTGAACTTATGAATAGCAAACGCCACTCGAATTCCCACTTACATCAAGAATAGGGAGTATTT
The DNA here is from genome assembly GCA_028672205.1 of Proteocephalus fallax. NCBI lineage: Eukaryota > Metazoa > Platyhelminthes > Cestoda > Proteocephalidea > Proteocephalidae > Proteocephalus > Proteocephalus fallax. The sequence continues at coordinate 214,344 of JAPUBX010002137.1, read as the reverse complement.
CGGTGGAGTTTTTAGATGCACACGTTGTGTTGTCCCACTTAAGATTGAGTAGACTTCGTCCCTCCACGATATCAACATCTCGAATCTTGACATATGCCAAACTCCGCAAGATGAAGCCCACGATGTAGAAACCGATAGCTATGCAATCCAGTTTGTTCCATCCGTCGCTAAAGTACTCTTTCAGGCTAGCACCCGGGCCAAAAGCCTAGAAAGTAAGCAATAACAACTACCACGAACTACCTGTTTCAATTCTTCCAGAAAAAGCGACAGTACCATTACACAAATTAGACCCTCCTGAAATGTGTACGATACCCTCAGCGTCCGCAGCACCATATTGCTGAACATGATGAGGAATATCACGTAGAAGATCTAAAAACATACGACACTTAGTAAATAAAATGCTCCATCAACACGTGGGCAAATTCCAGTGCGATTATGTGGCCCATTCAACCAAAATATTTTTGTGAAACTAAAGAATTTACTATGTGAAATTCATGTTTCTCACTAGTCCTACAACCGCAGAGAACCAAGCAATCCAATAATTATTCGCATCGAATAGTTGACAGAACAACAGTTATAAACACCAAAATTTCCTGTATTGAGCAACAGATATTCATAACGGCTTCAAAATGACCATCATTTTGAAACACCGTCATTTTTGAAAGACAATCAAAGGAAACTCACTGTGTTGTAGAGGAATCGTGTAACCGGTGCCTGGTAGTACTGTGTGATGTCCTTTATCTGTCGATGGAACCTACAGAACAAATAGTTGGAGTGGGATGAGGTTAAAACTCGTCATCTCCCAAGAATAGTTGTTTCCTACACACCAAGAGGATCGAGCGTTGCTCTGTTTAATGTTCAACGGATGCAGCCTGCATTATTCAAATCACGATATTCGATATGCTTTTTCGAATTCATTGAAGTTCCTTTTTCCGGAATATTCCTCTGTTTATTAAACCAATTTCAAGTATTTTTCTCATTATAGGTACTAAGACCTCTGTGAAGAGCGGCCGCCTATAGAGGTTTGGTCTATCCCGATGCCTCCTAATGAGGAAAGAAGAACTTCGACGTAGTTTTCGTCTCTTATACACAATATAGTTCATGGTTAGCATTGAAGAGGTTCTGCTCGTTGTCTTTATTGATCAATTACCATTAATAAATCAAAAAGACTTAACATACCATCGTCTGGGTGTGTGTAACAACGACAGAGGCAATTTGTGTCGTTTCCTTTTGTTATCTTTATATTCAAGTTGATCCGAGAAGGTTGCGTCGTTTTCTACCGTGTCGGTTTCACTGGAACTCGACTGAAATTTAGACTCCTTTAGTCAACGTATAACCGATTATGTTCGATCATTATGATCGTTTGATGGGGACATATACCTTCAACGTTTAGCGCTGTGTCAAATCAACATATTTAAAACCATTTAGATGCAATTCACCCAATGAAACAGACTTATTCAAAATTAGAAGACTGTAAGGACGGAGAAATCTTTTCTTAATTTTCAACATTATACAAACGGCCTGATCCGAAAAAGTCGAACTAGAAAGTCTTTCAATTACTTAAATTTCCATTTCCGTAATTCTTAAGTAAGTAATATTCCAATGAACGATAATTTTCTTTTAGAACTGATACCAATTTACTGCATTCGCTGCATTATTGCCATTTCCATGATTTATTTGAGATAAACAGCAATTTATTCGTAATTTTAATTTAAAAAATTAGACGCACCTCTGAAAGTTCGACAATTGACATTGTTGTGTCGTTCCTTGAATAAGACATCACCTGTGGTAACGCCATTGGGAAAACCAATCCAAAGATGGCTCCGCTCAGTAGCTGGAATATAAATAAAAGTTATAATTTTTTTCTGTATACTTATCTGCGTGCCCAAAGCATTGGCTTATCAATTATCACATTGCAAAGGCTATGTACAACAAGTCTTTTAACTGGCTCATTAAATCATGGTACCAATTTTAAATGGTAAACATATCCATTCAATTAGTGTAGCGCTTAGCAGGGATCTGGGTTCGATTCTCAGAACAGGCAACCACGGGTGACACTGGAGACGCCGGCACCTGTTAAAATATTCCCAGGAATCGTCGTCTGCTTCCACTTCATGGAGATGCGCAAATTTCGATTTATTGGCATTAAATTTACGAATCTAAATGTGCCATTCATCCAGCGGGCGTTTGCGAAACCAAGATTTCAGTTGAAAGAGTAGGATGCAACCCTGACACTGTATTCCTAGTGTTTCGTTGCAATGAAGTTCACAGCCTCAAACGCAAAACAGTTTTATTCAATCCGATGCTCCATAGGAACGTCACATTGTGCCTTTTACCAGGTTGGTTATTTTGAAGATTATAATTACCGCTTATTGTAATACACCAATAAACGACGGCGTGTCAAACTTGAGATCTATCTGCGTAGAGTATATATATCCCCAATAAACCCTAACATTCCCTAAAACGTTCATTTTATCCTAAGGAGATCATCTTATTACCCAACGCGACATTGCTAACGGGTTTTCACACGAGAACAATCCCTCAACAAGACCATTCTACCAATGAAACTTCCGAAATGTCGACCATGGTTGTGGGCAAACCGTCGCTTAAAACATCAATGATAAACTTAAATTCATGAAATCGTCGTTTCGAGGCAGGCCATCGAGCTTTAGCAAGTTCGCTTGCTAACCATCGGTAAACGTTGCAGAGTTGTCCGAGGTAGTAGAGAAACAAAAGGCCAGCTGGCGGTTAATACCTGAAAGGTAGTAGTCTTCGAGGAGAGCTTTCCCATCCAGACCTGGGAGAGAAAGTCCTGGCAACATGGGTGGGACATGAAGTGGATACAGCCTCCGCGTGCTGCCAGTCGAATAACCGCACTGTGGCCGTACTCCTGAAGTTTTCGGTAGAGCAGCATTTTGGCGCGGCCACTGTCCTCTGCATAGCAAGCCTCCAGTACCTCTTCGGCCTTTTCTTCAAATATTCTGGTGAAAGATTATTGGTTGGATGTTCATCAGTTTCTATCAATACTTTTGAAGCGTTGCAGTACGTCATTGGTCTCCGATGAACCACGTGTTAATATGGTATTTGATCACAGAATTTCATGAAGCTGTCTTTTTTATTGGGGATTCATTGTGTGCAAAACATTCTCGATTTACACTAGTCTGGTTTCTCACTGTCTCAGTCGACTCTTCATACATCTCTTCGAACCAGCAAGTACTACAAATCGATTGTTCGTTTCAAAATAATCTTTTTAGTGAAATATACCCCAGTAGTAGATTCCGACGTAGTACTATGTCTGGATAAAATTCGTAATAATCTAAGCTTATTTGATTCCAATGTCAAAGACCACGGACTAAACATTATAATTTATGCTACTTATTAATCTATTGGGCATTCTCAACATATTATCCGATTTCAAGTAAAACTGCTAGTCGGAGACAATATTTTGTTTTATGATCTGAAATGATAGGCGTTATTTTGCTTGCACGCGACCCTCAAAAGGTGCCGTGGTACCGCCCAGAATATGCATATTTATCTCGCACCATCGGGTATGTGGACAGCAGCGGTCGTTAGGAATCAACGGAGAAAACGAACCTTGCATACTGCTCGTATTCCTGCTTTTGCGAGAGATCGGTGGTGACCGCGGCTAGCTTCCCCAAGAGCAGAGTGCAAAACATGGCACCTCCAATAGGCTCCTAAAAAGTGATAGGAAGATTGCAATTCTATGTATTGGTTGAGACCTTCTGTAAATCCACATTGGGTGACTAACCTTTTCATAGCCCCAGAATAGCACCGCCAGCTTCAACTTTCCCAGCAAGATGCAAAGTAACAAGAGCTCTCTGGCGGGTCGTTCCATTGAGACCTTCTTCAAAGCCGCAAAACCTAAAAACCTCAATTGATGGCCAATACACTGGGTTTATCTTCTTCAGACGGACACCCATAAAAACCTACTTGCCAACTTTTCGGGGACACATTGTTCCGTTCCTAAAAACATAAAATACCCAACGCTTTAGGAACCAGTAGCAAATTCGAAAATCGAATGTAATATAATGCTTTTGATGAATCGGCAATAGCAAGATCAAAGCGACAGTTAAACAAAAGGATTCGTAGAGTTATCGTTACGTTGGGAAACGCCTGTCAATGCGGTCTAGACGATCTATTTTTGTACAGCTCAGCTGTTCAGATTCTCATTAACGTCCGATAATCTAGGTTATTTTAAGTTTTATGGTTTTCAAAACTAATCCGGATACAAATCTAGCTTCTTTTGGTTGGTTAATGACACCACGGATAGCGAAGAATATCTCGTTTTATTTATTCCGAATTGTCACCTTACTGTAGATTTTATTGAAATTATGGTATACAAATAACAAGGACTAACTCTCACATTGAAGTTTAGACCGATATGCAATGCGCCATTTTTCCTACTTTCACTACAATTTTCTCCAAATATTATGCTCAATTTAAGATGATGTAATAATGACACATTTTAAAATTGTTCATCAGGACTACTATTTTAGAAACTCTATTGCAATACTCCGTAACTTCGTAACCTCATTCTTTGTTATGGAATCTATAAACAATTAATCTCTCTATATATCACAAATTTATTGCACTAATTGTTAGAGCATTATACATTTTGTGCATTATATTTGTTTATATGAACGATCGGTTGGACTGGCGCATTTCCAGTCTTCATGCGAATATTCTGTTAAACACAATTTCCAATTCCCCACTTCTTTTCTATTTCTGCACGGTCTTATTTTCTAAGAATTATGTAAAAAAAAAGACGCAGAACTTTGATTTTTTTCCTCCTCCTTCTTCTCCTAACCCAACCCACGCCTTTCTCATTGCTCTACCGCCCAATTTTCGACTAACTTTCACCTGCTAGAGGAGAAAAGGGCTTCAATGAAGTTTCCTTGATGAAATGTTCGGAATATTTAACGGGTGGATGCGTCCCCAGGGCTACCCGAAGAGGCAATTGGAGTGACCGCTGTTTCATCTAAAACTAAACCAACAGAGGAGGTTTCTGCCAGCCAGTCTTCTATGCAATGGTTTCGATGTAAACACCACTTATTTTATTGGGATCGCCTGAGACTGAGTTAAGTGCTACACCATCGAGCCACCAAATCTCTCCCCTGCCTCCAAGTTCATAGTCATCTTCAATCGCCTGTTCCTGTCCAGCTTCACTGTTGAACTTACGCTGATTTATGTTGATGCCACGCACTCTTTCGTAGAGATTTCGTTTCCCCAGAGCTATTCGATGTCGACGGCGCCGCTCCTTTTCCTCCGCCTTGACTGCCTCACGCCGCCGCGCCTCAGCAGACAGGAGACGGGATCTCTCGTTCGTTGACAACTTTGAGAAGCTCATTCGGTGGTGACCCCTGTGGAAACCCGCAGAGCTGGCCTTTCTCAATTCCGAAAGAGTGTCGTCGGTCGAGGTCACAGATAACGGATCCATTGTTTTCTTCACCGCTTTCTTTGGTGAGTCTCCGTCGTCCACAACTTCTAATCAGTAAAAATCATCAAATTATAGGTCATTTTAAAGGATCAAATTCCTATCTCCATCGAAAACATGATTGATATTGTTTATTTATCCCCACAGGGCCGGCAGCAGTAAACTTTTTCGGTATTTTCCCGTTCCTGTTCACACTTTATCCTACCTTTATCCAACGGCGTTGTTATTGTCAAGTGCTCCGACCGTGAGCGCTGGAAAACAACATTCGCGCGCCTCTTTTCATTGGTTTCATTTGGTGATCGTTGTTGCGCGTTTCGTGACCCCTTCCGTCGCGTAGAGACTTTGAGCTCGAAATCTTCATTCTGGACGACAGGGGCCTTAGACCAAATGTTTCCGAAATCACGATCCTCCAGGATGTCTTCTTGGTTGGCCACAAAACGACGTGTCGTCTTTCCCTTTCCGTTTTTTGTATCTAATGTTAAATTTTCAAGTAACAGTGGGGGTTCACAACAGTATCAAATTTACAGCGGATTGTAAAAATTGTATCAACCGTTCAGTTCTCTTAATGTGTTTTTAACAATATTATTTTTATCCTTAGACATAGGTTTTCAAGCGACCATACAGGTTTCAAAATTCTGCAATTGGTTACATGAGATAAATATGGCTACTAACTAAAAATATGGGCGGAATTTCGATTAAAGTAATTTTTAATGCAAATAAATGGCATTAATAATTGAAAAAGCGTGAAAAATATGGAAAAAATAGTTAAAACATTTAGGAAGACACGATCTATAAAGCCACGGCTCTTAATTTTTGTCGAACTCTCAGATGAAGAATGTCGAAATTATTGTAACTATGGAAGTAAGACTATTTACTTTTTGTAATATATTATTTTATGCTGCTTGAATAATTGCTGCCCATTTTAGTTATAGTGGCAGAACACGTTTAAAAAGGGACACTTTTTCAACGTACCTCGTCCCCTGGGCAGCTCATTAAAGTGACCGTTTTCCAAGGGAACGACAACTCCGATGCGGTTCAAACCATTCATGACGACCCAGGACGGCTTTTCGTTCGGCGCTGCTGTCGAGTTGGAGGTCGTGGACGTCATCGTTGTTTCAGTGTGCTTGTTCGTTGGTGGAGTTGATGAATGACGAGGCGTTCCAAACATGTTTTTGTCCGGAGACGGACTGCGAGATCTCATGGGAGCGAAGTAGGACGCCTTTTTCTTTTTCCAGGCTGTAAACAAGAGGGAAGTCTTAATATAAGGCTACACGTTGCGTTTACATGGTGAAGCTGTGAACCTCTTTACCACGCCCTCGGCTGTAGTGGTTCGGCCATGCACTACGCCTGTGAGGCATTGGTCTTTAAAACCGCGCCTCTCGTCGTAACCTTTTCGAGATTGGCGTTTCCAGAGCGGCTGGCAACTAAAAACGTTGATGGGTACGATCGAAGGCGACATCGAGTGCCTGGGCTTGCAGCCCGTCTACGGAGTGCGACTCTTGAGCTAGAACTGGGCCTCAATCTGCTCCGATATGGTCCAACTTTCCGTGCTTAGGCAGCCTCATTTCGCAAAATTCATGAAGCCGGTAGGCGTACCAAATAAATTGCTACGCAGATTTCACGCAGAGCGATGACAATTTATAAATATTATGAACTGGTTTTTCGATGTCAATTAATTATCAGTGTTATTTCTCTCACAAAGTCACTCTTTACAGGAACCGGATGTCAAATATGTAAACATTTCTATACATATATATATATGTAACATAATTCGTGTGCACAATGTTTTACACAAATAATTAGAGGAATGATAGGATTGACCGAAACCGGAGTAATTCAACTAAACAAAGAAATGTCTGGGCAACTAGACATCTGACATCTTCCCCTTCCACATTTTGATGACATTGATATTTCCTCCAGGTTTCGGCGACCACCTTCTCCAACACCAAACAGCAACTTAAGAAGCAAACTTTTTACATGCCCAATAATTATGGCCTAAATCATATAAAAATTTGTTTCGAAACTAAAGCTTTAAGGAGCAGAAATAAAATGATGTTAGGATGAATTGGAGAATATGTAACTTATTAACTCAACAAAAATTAGCACGAAACTGAGACGTTTTACTCATGCTGTATCCTAAGCACACAGGAAACCGTATTTGTGCGATCGAATGATATGCAGATGATGTCTAGTAATCTGTAATCGGCAGGGACCAGTGGTTTATTATTGGGGATAAACACGTTACGGGAATTGCGTTTCACGAGTATTTCTGCATGTTCACAAAGTTCACCTTTAAGCGCAATGGGGGCACTGTCAGACCGATAACCGTCGAATTAATTCTGGAAGCGGTTTTAAAAACTCACGATTTTCAGTGATTGGAACCTCCTTCTCTTCGTCCTCGTGGCGGGCGATGGCTTTGGCGATGATCTTTCGAAAACGCTTGCTCAGGTAATAGGGCCGATAGAATTCACCCAGAAGGTGTTTCACCATTCTTCCAACATCCCGAAGCATGACCTTACAAGGCATTTAAAATTAAAACATCCAGGCTCTGTGGAAGAAAATTCACTTATTTCCCCTCTCGATTACTCACCCACTCCATTTTGAAAATTCTGCAAGCTTCCCATATTTGACGGATCGTTTCAAGTTTGGAATCCTAGAAAATTCAACTTGTTATTGTATCGGTACATATCTATCTCCTTTTTAATGATAATATCCACACATACTGACCTTCTTTTGCATGCAGGCAGTGTACAGTTTCTCGAGTGTGTGCACGGTAAGGAAGGCTTCGAAATCGAAACCATTGTCCGCGAAGAGGCTAACAAATGCACCCTGATCGTTAAGGATTGCGTCGAACATGAAGCCGTCCAGACCATGTCGCTGTCAGAAGAACCAGAATACGTTAGAAAGGGCCGAAATTTATCTAGCAATTGATCTCGATATCTAAGGCTGATTACTTCTCAATTCATCCTATCAAGTCAACAAATTCCCACGTGTGTCTAAATACAAACAGCCACAAATATGTACGTGGCAAACAGCAAGACACAAAAGGGACACGACAAACTCATTCAGTGTGTTCCAGCTTCGGGTTATTATCGGCTATTTTGGGTTATTATCTGCTTGAGGTGTTGTCTAACGTGGCCCCACTAATTAACTGTCCTTGCATCTTAAATCTGTTTTTGGCAGGCACTTTTCGGAGGTTCATTTAACTGGAACAGATTTTTGGCATTTGGTTTACCTGGAAACAAATTATATCACATGTCTCTTAATATGGTGACAAAAGGCCAACGCTGGATGTAAATAACGTTCCCGCAGTTGCTGAGGGTATGGTCATACCTTCCAATGTCTTCCCTCGGTGAAAATCTTTTCTTTTGCAATGTCTGCCCTATTCAGACGTACTGCGACCTCCAATTGTTCTGTATTTAGGACATTCAGTGGTGTCTCCAAGCCAGCTAAATAATAAGAAACCACACATCTAAATAGTACAATACCTGTTTCGATTAATGCAATTTACTCCATGTAATGCGGTAAAATCACAATACAAAATAAATCATATAAACCTGGGCGATCAGTTAACTCGGTGTATTTTATTTTCATCTTTTTTGACTACAAATCAATTTACGCCAAAATGCGATGAGAAAGGTGACGCACATCACTAGGCGTAAATTTATTGGACCAATAATAAGTTCTCACCTCAGCATGAGTCACACGGATGACGCACACGCACGTGTGGTCTCGAGTGCTCTTTGTAGAATGGCCTTCTGCTGAACGTATCAAAATGCATCTCCACTACGTTTTACCTGACAGCAGATTTTGGACCTCTGGAAATCGCTTCACTCCGCAACAATCGAAATTCGTCCCCGTCATTTTTAAAAGTGATCATTTGGATGTCGCATTCGGTAAATGTCGTCGCCTCTGTTTCTTAGTAACCCATTTCAGGATAATTTGATTGAACTTAAATCGCATGTATAATTCCCTTCATTGAAAATTGTTCCCCGTGATTTTCCCGGGCCTCAAATGTTCTGACTGATTAACCCTTTGTCGTCGTTCTTAAATAAGCTCCTTTACTAGTGTCCTGCCTATGCCCTCCGTTTAAAAACATTATTCTTCAACTCAACTTCACCAGTTGAACACATTTCGCTTCTCGGATATTAAATGTTGCCTCCCATTCCCTCTATTCAAGTTTATCTAAAAGAAAATCTCAGCTACCAATGGTTATTAAATACCACGGAATACCTTCAACAACGGCGACGTATCGCAATTCGGTCATTCCTTATTTGTCCGAATTTTTAGTTTCACCAGAGTAGGTTGCGCAGGCTGTGACCTTAACGTGGATAAATTAAGACAATATCGACGACACCTGGCCGGCCCCCATTTTTTACCACGACGCACATCAAGTGTGTCCAAACAGGGCTCGCCGAAACAGGCGCTAGCTTTTGCTTGAATAATAAACAATATTATTTATTCCCGACCGTCATCTTTGGCCATCGTGCCATTCTTATTTTTGGGCAACGAAGTCTTCGAATTACTATAGACGTTGGCTTGTCGTGGCTACCCATACATCTCGTTATCGCCTCATGTCTATGAAATGGTGTACGACAGAGCAAAATATAGATATCGGTTCCAAGTCTTCCTTTTTACTGGCTCTTACCGCTGCTTAGTAATGCAGATATAACATAGCCATCCATGTCCGTTTCGTCGCTGTCGAACACCGACACCAAATTACCGAACTCCTCGATCATCCTGCGCAGAATGATCACTTCCTCCATGTAGTCGGCGACGTTGAGTGAAGCCACACCCTTTCCAACTCCGGTTCCCCTCGCGTAGGGGCTCTGGGGCAGTCGGAATGAGACGTGCGACGAGCGACGTGAACCGTGCGCCGAGACTTCGGAACTGCTTGGCAAGACACTGGGGGCGGCGTCAGCGCCTTTCCCTGCTGTGGTGGCAGTAGTAGGGACAGCAACAGCGTCGACATCGGGGGCTTTGAAATTGCGCAAGTAAAACGCGCCGAAATCCTGCTGATCAGTCTCCTGAAGAATGCTCGCGATTCTTGGGCGTTTTATCGGGAGAGGGGGTTAGGCAATTATGAAAACCATCAATAAAACCCAGTGGCCACTAAGAATAACAACGATAAATCTATCACGCACCCTTCATTGAGTCACTATAAGCTCGAGACCTCCCATAAAAACACTACACCATGGGCAACGTGGTTGAAGCTCTGTCTAACCTACTGTTTCCGTTGTGTGGGTAATTAACGAGCCCGTTTGAAACTTCGAAACCCTTAGACGATAAATTAACTGTCTTTTTTGCGCTTGACGTCACGCAGACTGGATATGCATTTCAGATTTTCGCGGTAAACATCGTAGACAGCCCCCAGTTCCAAACACTCAACATAACCCTCGTCTGTGCTTATCCAATTTTTAGTTGTCTGTACTTCGAGAAGCAAAAATGAATACGATGACGGCAAAAAAGGCCTCTACGGTGCAGAAGGTTGTAAAACAACCGCAACTTTTTGGCCACGTCTTCTGTCACATGGCTAATGGACTCACTTGAAATTAACTTCATCTTCTGTCATTTCTTCTCGAAGATTTGCCATGAAGTTGCTCAAGTCGAAAACATTGCTTATCACGGTTGCAGCACCCCCACTACCCTGCAAAATAGTTTTGAACATTTAATTATAACACATAAGGCCCGAGAGTAGAAGACATAAAAACGCGGTAGACGTATCGAATCGCGGGCGTGTCAACCGCACAATCTTTAATTAATCAAAGACACTTGATTATTTTTTGTCGGAAGCAGCATATTGAGAATCAAGAAATTAGCGACAATGTAATTGGCTGACATTTTCTATGAATATTATAACCAACAGAATCCTGATATTGGAAACAATCGTTGGTGATGCTTTTAAAGCTTCATGGAGATCGAATGTGTAGCCCGCATCAATGCACATCCTGGTCGTTTATGATGTTGCTGTTGACTGTATATACCGTAGATACTTTTTTGGATTTTCTGCGTCCGTCTATGTTTTTGGAGCAATTGCAGACGGACGCTAATGTTTTTTTCGAAAATTCCTGCGATTCTATCGACCCATTATATCTGACATTACTGAATGGTGAAAATCGTTCATTCAATCTGCGGTGGTGTTCTGTTGACCAATGGGTTGTCTAACAATATCCATTCTCACCCTGATGACGACCATAGGACACCGGTTTGCCGTCATTGCTTCGAAAACCTCGTGCAGACTCCATCGATCGCCTCCAGCCAAAATACCGCAGATGGGAATCTGCAGGCTGACCGGCTCCTTCGAGAACACTGGGATAACAGGAGGCTCTGTCACTCCAGAAGGCTGTGGGGCCGGACTTCCACCCGGCGTGGTGAGAGTTTCCATCACTGTTGATAGGCGGCCCTAGAGATGGTGATATGAAGTATGCGGAATTTTGGTGAATCTGCGCATGTTTAGGTCGCTGCACAATTTGTGACCGTTTTTAGAACGAGTTTGAAAATAGATTTTTTTGTAACAATTGGATTCGTACTCCAGTGTTCGTCCAATGGAATCTCACATAATTAGTTATTTAATAGCAAATAACCAGCCCCAGTCAACATGATCTCCACATGTCTCACTGACATACACACCCGTTGGCTATAACGTGCTTTGTTTACTTGCGTGTCTATAATAACTGTCCGTTTACGAACTCGTTGCAATTATTTTAATTAACAGCTGATCCGCTATCGTTTGAGTCGATTCAAGAATCAGTGATCATTTGGCTTCACCGTTGTTACGCTGGTGCAGCACGAGAATGGAGGCAAACCATTCTAGAGCAAACATAGCGTCCAGGTGAAATTGGAAATAGACCTAAGAAATCGAGGCACGAGTGGTTTAATTAAGGCAAGCATAATGACTTATAATACACGATTGTCTAGAAGTCGGGCGAGTGTCACACTTGACTGTGTGACTGTGGTAAAGTAGTTTCGCATTTCGCCAGATGACACGTTCGTGGAAAGAACATCACCTTCAATGTGGACAGTCGCCGTCCGGCAGCGCTGACAAGACTTTTAGAACGTTCCGCCTTGACTTGAGGCACCTGGGGGATTTCAAGAGTGGAGTGCTTTCGCTCCAAAGATTCTTGGAAAGTCGCGCGTCTCGAAGAAGCGGGCTGTAGGGGATCGCTCGAAGACCTGGCCTTCGGCGAAGGTGGGACAAGAGACGCCTTGAAGTGAGCATGGGTTGCAGGCTTTGACGGGGCATTTGCCGAGGCTCCTGTTGCTGCCTTGACGACGCGCGTGGAAGATAACAATGTAGAGGGGCCGACTCCTGTGGACTCAGAGGTGCTCTGAGTTGTTCCTTCACTTGTCTAAAAATTGGTTAAAAATAAATGAGATTCGAACTGAGTCCCACCAGAAGTAATAATAGGATTTAGTATATGTGCTTGCTTACGACAGCTTTTTAAAATAAAGTTGGCTACTTGAAAGATGTTTTAGAAAAATAATCCCGATAATTCAACGTATTGGGCTTATATCTCTTATTCGAATGCATTAGCGTTATCATGTGGATGCCGTCTTCGGTAAATGTCGACGTCTCTGTTTCTCAGTATTTCGTGGCAGACGACATGGAGTGAGCTAAAACCGCACTTAGACCACCGTCCATGCCTTCATTATTCCCCGTATAGTATACTTCGCCCCCGTCCTTTTTAAAATTATCTCGTTTTCCAGTGCATTATGAATGCTCTCGATTAAAGTGGCCATCATTTAACGCTATTTTGCTAGCGGTTCCTTTATCGCTGCTCGTTTATAAGGTGGCCAAACCCCTATCCCTTACATTCAAGTCGTCCTGGTGTAAATTAACCCGACAATGCGAAAACTATACCGTCAATTCCCACAAGATCGGCTGCATATCAAAATTCGGCCAGTCCTTATACGTCCCGATATTTAGTTTCACCGAAAAGGCGAAGCAGGAACTCAGAGGCACTTTCAATAATATATTATTTTCTGCTGCAAGTTTCGGTCCTCTTGACCGTTATGAAAAGAGCAATTCCGTTGCTGGGCGAGTAGGTCTCCAAGAGTAATTCTTACCACTCTCCAGGCAGCAATCATGCGTTCAAAGGCGACTCGTGTCTCGATGACTTGGCGATTGCGCGTTTTCGACTGCCCAGCTTGAAACGAGGTGCCACTAGGAGCGTCATTTATGTTTCCCGGTCCACTCGTTGTCGCCGACACCATCACTAGGTAGCTGTAGTTCTTGTCGATGTCGAATCGCTTTGCCTGATACTTTTGGACCAGGGTCATTGCCGGATCGGAGACTGTCTCGTCTTCATCCCAGGGATAGAAGATTGTCTATCAACAAAACAGGTAGGTTTCGAAAATAATGTAAAATTGTCAATGGCTACGTGATTGGCGCATTCATACTTATTAATGGAAATAGCCTACACTTGGATGTGGGAGTAGACAACAGCTTTGCGCGGTTGACCAACTTGCATTGCATAGCTAGATCCAACGTCAATTTAGATAGAATAAAAATGCAAGAATAATATTTTTCGGGGAAATGATTGTCTTAGTGGAATATACAGTGTTTTAGTTTACATTATCGGACCAGATAGCGGCAATCATGCGTGCAGTTCTTATTGTTTCAATTGATGTCTCAATCCCTGCATATATTGGCATGTCCACTAAGATATTGATGAGGTTACTCACGGATGCGTTCGTGTTGAAGAGATGCTTGTGCTTGAGGTTGTGCATTGGAGTAACACCAATAGCCAGCATCTGATCACCGCCATAGGCTTCCACATATTCTGCGACAGCTTCGCCGGCAATTTTGCCGATTCCGCGGTCCAACCCGTCTCCGATAATCCAACAACCTGAATGAAGGATAGTAGTCACTAATTCGCAAAATTCTCCGTGGATAAATCACCTTATTAATAAGAGAACGGATATAAAGTTTGATCTATGAAAAATCCGTTTAAGGGGATGTCCTCCGCAAAGTATAATCGTCGGGGATAACTGTACAGGCGGTCAAAGATTCTATTGCTAGGGACAAGTGAAGTAATGCATGTCCGATAGTCCCATATTAGGCAGGATGGTTTCAAAACATGATTAACATAATCTTGTAAAAATGCTTATACCCCCATCTCATACATCGATTCACTCGGAATACTGCAATGGCAATAATACAGAGTATTCGTTTACATACCAGCGCTTTCCATGGTCTTCCAGAGTCCCTTTTTCATTGTGAATGTGAAGCGTTTCTTCAGGTTAGCGTAGGATCCATGGACACTGATTACCAGCGATGGAGGTTTAAGTTGCCAAGTTGTAGACACAATTTGCAGAATCCTCTTCCCAGCTGGCACCTTACTTACTCTTACGAACTAAATTTTAAACATTCAAACATCAGCATCATTAATGCATAGAAGTATTTTATTGTCGATGTTCCGTTGATATTTTAGCTAATCTAGTTGCAGGTTTGTTGTTGGCGTCGATAATGTTTTAAGCAAAACTGGACAGTTAGTATCCGCAAACGAATCGGCAAATGTAAGAGTGCATGCGGTTTCCATTTGCAATGCACCATGTGTGCTCCATATTATCGGCATTTGAATTTAAGATTTAAGATTTAAATTTGCAAACAAACTCCAACTTAAAAGACTCGGAAGCCTTTAATTTGGGATGGCCTCACAAACACAAACTAGTATCGATGCACGGTACTCCGATTACAGTCGTCATGGATATGGATCTTTCTCGTGCAAATCACGAATTAATTATGCCAGAGCGGACTACACCGTGTCTATTTATTCTCAATTTGTAAATTACATCCTTCTAATTGTTTTTAAATTAATAAAGATTAAATCTAGCCAAATTTAATAAGCAAAATGTATTCATTAATTTATCTAGACTATTATTTTTTCAGTAACCAGCAGAAAAATATGAAGCTTTTCTAACCTGATTAGGTTCGTCCTGTCCGGCGAAAATAACCGAACCTCTTGCAGATACCTCATCGTCATAGACGCCTTGGGACGCCAACTCTTTGTCCCAGTCTCTGTCGACAGATTCTTTTTTTTCGTTAAGGTTCATCTAGTATGCTGTCCCCACAATGCTCCAAGCATGAACAGAGTTTCCAGCGAGTGAAAAGACAGAGAGTATGCACCTAGCACCAGTTTCCGGAATGACAAGCCGCTTGAGGCCAGTGTCATCGCAAATCGCACGCCCAAACCGGAAGGAAAGGGTGCACGCACTTACGCACTTACGCACCGGCGCGCGCATGCGAACCACAAGGGGCCTAGGGTGTGGCTGACGAAAAGATGAATAATGACTCCTGAATTATTCATTGGTTGGATTCAAATAATTGCGCGTTCCTAGGGTGTCTCAGGCGAACGTTTTAAACATTCACGAGACTTCACACCTTGTGGCGTTTGGGAAATGGCAATTTCAATATCAATGGCGACAATGCTGACCCCAAAATATGGCTTCTCTATTTGCAAAACAACGTTGTTGGACCATTGGAGCATCACCTATGGCAACGACGTCATCTGCGAATTCCGGTTCATTGATAGACAAAGCAATGTTATTCGTTTTTGTGACGCGCCGACGATGTCCGTCTAGGTTCGTGCATCGAAACTTATGCCTACTTTAGTCAGGGAGAAATTGTTTTGATGCTGTTCTGAGAAGCATTTTTTCGTTTTGTTCATCTGTCCCGCTGTGTCGTTAATGAAGTTATCTAGTTGCTGACACTTAGCAGATTTGAAAAGAAATAAGAAAGAAGAACTTTCCGAAGTCGCGTTTATCATCAGGTTTGGGGACATCGGGTGATCCCTATAACAATTAGCGCTGCTTGTTGGAAGCAATATTTGATTGATCCGTGAGGTGCAACTTTTAGAGGTTGACAAGTAGATGTGACGAAAGAGCCGTTTTTTATCCGGTCACTACATGGGTTTCAAAGTAGATCTAATTTGTTGAACTGCTTGATTCTCCAATAAAATTCACTATGTATTCCCCTCAATTATGTTTACACAAAACGTCCATGACCTTCGAAACAAACGCATGCTTTTCAGGTAATATCGCGTCACCCGACTCCGGTATCTTGTGCTGAGACACATTAAAGACCACGCCTTTTTATAATTAGCCTATTGTCGTCCATCGCTCCGAGCTTCCGTATAAATACTGAAGGATAATAAACGTAAATATTTTAGGCTCTTCAAATATTTGTTATACGGAAAAAGCCGTCATCGGTGTTACGGTTGGTATCGATCATTAGTCACAACAGATAGCAGTTTTCCTTATCGATTGTCTTCTATTTGAAATTAAACTCTGACGTATCCTTTTCGTAGCATGTTTATCGATGGCTCCCATTGAGACCATAATCTAGTTTCCTTGATAAACTAACTGAAAGCTTTTCAAATATTTGTCACGATTCAAGGAATACCATTTCATGATGTCCGAATAGGAATTTTCGTTTATTATGTTTTCCATAGTTGACTTGGTTATTGTCTGGTTGAATTTGGGCACATTGAGACTGATTAAAATAAAACATTTAGCATTCATTAATTCGATGCACAAATAGGAATCCTTGTAATGATGGTATTTTCTCTAGGATGGACGTTTGGAACCAACGACCGTTTGCAGTGTAAGCCAGGTAAAATATACTATTTTATATTTTCGATGTCGAAATCAGACAAACCTGCTTCATTTGCAATTGGTGACTCAAAACCTAGCACATTATACATCTTTCTACCTTGATTCTTAATTTGCTGCTATCCGGCCAATAATAATCATGTTAAGCTGTTTCTAAATTACTGATGAAACTTGGTATTGCGAATCTGTCCCTCTCTCTCGGGACCAAAACTTGAAGAATAAATCAAGACAGTATTGCGATATGCCGCCGTTCTTGTGGGTATTGAATGGCATAGCCAACGCATTGGTCGAAGAACTTTACAATTGGATAAACTTGAAAAGAGGGGATAGGAGGGGTCACTTAAAATACGAGCAGCGATTAGTGAACAACTATTGAAGTTGCGTTGAACGATGATCTCTTGAATCGAGAGCATAGGCCGGTCACTAGAAAACGAGATTATTTTAAAAAGCCTACGAAGGGTTTAAAAGTCGGAACATCTTAGGCCGGAAAAAATTACTGAGGAACAATAAAGGGGATCATACAGGCATGGACAAAGGTTTTTATCCGACTAGAGTTTTATTTAAGTCTCCTGAAACGGCGAACCGAGAAACATAGGCGACGACATTTACCGAAGACAGCATCCACATGATCACTCAATAATAACCGACTGTTATAGATAACGGCGAGGAATTTCGATTTTGAGCTCGATGAGAAATTATGGAATGAAGAGATTTCGGGAGTGTCCACATCTATTCATAGGGACAAAGTAATGGAGATGTATTCTGATGCATTCAATAGAAGACCACTCCAGTACATCATAGACTGCCTGCCTAAGCTGTTGAGAATCACCATTCGTCTTGCAGGCACGGCATAAAGTCAAGTCATCCGCGTATTGTATTCGAGAAACGTTGTTAGGGGACCGAATGCTAGACGTTTAATAGTTTAAAATGAATGGAGATAGAACTGCGCCTTGTTGTACACCGCAATTATTTGGCATGGAGGATGAGGATTCATTTCCGACTTCTACGTGTTGGCGAAGGTTTGAGAAATAATGTTGAAGCCAATTGATCAGCCATCCTTCAACAATGCGGGAGAGTGCGATAGTATTAAAAGCAGAGGTGAAGTCCAAGTAAAGCTCATAACAGATCGCAGTTTTCCTCATCGATTGTCTTCAATTTGAAATTTAACTCTGACGTATCCTTTTCTTAGAATGTTTATGGATAGCTCCCATTTAGATCATAATCTAGTTTCATTGATAAACTTACTAAAAGCTTTTATCGATGACCAGAAACTATACAAAAAACATGATTCAATATGTTGGCTATGTCTGCGGATTGTTAGCAAGTAAAAGCCCTTATATCCAAACGGCTTTCAACATGCCATATTTCTATTTATTAAACGAGTTCATTTGTTATTCGAAGCATTTGTTTCGGCGCATTTACAATGTCTCGAGAACCCATATCAGTCGTTGTGGTAATTGCAATCTGGAGTGTGTTCAATGATGTTGGTGCTACCACAAACTCAATACAAACAACAAATTTGACCGCTTCACAGATATGCCCATCAATACGTAACTCTAGTGTTCCCTTACCATATGAGGTTAGAAATATTCAAGATTTCTAAGAGAATGGCTTCAATTTTTATAGCATATTTATCAAGCCATTCATTTGTTCTTTAATCTGCGTTATCGTATGCGCGACATCGAATAATTCGTAAAAGGATTGGCACAAGATATATAGTTCTCCTGCCCCAACGCGCTTCTTAAATAAAGCTAGTCTGCGCCTTATTGCCATAAGTGCCATTTCCGTCACCTTTTGATGAAATAATGTCCAGACTAAAGCTACACAGCTCTCATCAGCCTGCAATAACGCGGTAACATACAGTATCCACCGAAGCAAGTAGAACTTATAATGATCAAATTTGATTATATTTTCAATCTCCCCGAATACACAACAAAACTACATTCTAACAAGGAATCCGGGGAGGACGGGTCGGATTAACGCGGATCCATGATGCGAGCAACAAACAGAGGCATCTTTAGTCGCGTGTCATAAACGGCACAGTAGAAGGGTCTGTCAACAACAAACGGATGCCAGGAGGGCTGAGGCAAGTCTTCTTTAGCGGTGCCGTTTTCAGCGTCCACTCCAACACCGTATTCATTGACATCCAGCAATACGGCCTGATTCGCTCCCGTTAGGCCTGAAATGGAGAAGATCGTCTTAAGTATGGTATAATATGTATTATGTGGCGGATATTTTGATATACTGCAATACCGGTAAAGTTGGCATTTCCGAAGTCAAATAGATTTTTCATTCCGAGTCGTTCCACGAGTGGCCTGTAATCAATGACAGTTTCAACCTTGAACCGTGGTAGAACCAAAACTACGTTGAATAAATTCGTCTTCTTGTCGATCTCGTTCCATGGAAATCCATCTTTGAGATCGTTGATATCGCTTGATATATCCATGTTCGGTTTCGGTAAAATGACGACAAAAATAAATCGTTTTGTCTGAATGTAAAAGTATAAGGTGTTTTTGGACCAAAACTACCTCGAAGCGTTTACCGATGAATCTGTAAGTTGGACTGTCAAAGTAAATCATTCCCTCTTGAATTTTCATCAATGGCACGTCCACCCCCGTTCCGTTCAGGAGATTAAATGTGAAATGTTTTCGCTTAACTTTATCAAATTGTTTATGCCAGTGGTCTAAATTGTTATTTTGATACATCAGTAACTAGGGTTAAAAAGCAAACCTTTGAAGCTAATCGTATTTAGTAAGGTGAACGTGAAGTCGTTGGCAACTTCATATTGACCATCAGCCCACAGTTTTATCAGTCTTCTGCCAGCATTGGTTATCAATTCCGTCATTCGGCTGAACATGTATGATGATGATGAGAAATCACCATTGGGAAACATCGTCAAGTATTTTTGGATGTTTTTATAAATAACGGAGGTTGGCGTGAGGAATAGGCCGTGTGTGCGACTCAACGTGTGATTCGCATCAACACCCTCAATCTGAACCATCGCATCTCGGATTGGGCGAAACTCGTCTTCAGCGGCGGTGTAATTGTTTGTCTCACAGCCTCCTATTTCGTAGACAGTTCCGAAGAGAGCATCGCAAATCCCATCATTCGAAGTTCTCTCAGATTGACGGAGTGATAGAAGGGTGGACATCAACATCAAAATACCGATCGGTGAGGCGACCACATTTTCACAGGGAGCTAAATGGGATGGATTGGGATGGAGATTTAGCCAATGCGTCCATCACCTTGAACATTTAAGCCTAGCCCTCGAAATGCGGTCATCTATCATTTTATTAATGTAGAATACTGCGACGCACAATTTACAAACAAAATTTGATTGCAACTGCCTTTTTGGAGAGCTCTCGACTCTCGCAATGACTATGCAGAAATAGAAGGGGGTCTGAAACGGAATAGCTACATAAAGACTTCGAAGAAATACGTACGCTTTGCCTCAAGAAGGGCTTGCATTAGACCGGTGTTTAAATCGATGAAAGGTTTCGGTCCAGGAAAGGTTCCATTCATTTTGCTAAAACAAACCACGCAAAATCTTTATAAAGTAAACACCTAAGACGATTAGCGTACAATACAAACAGATATTCCCCTCATTTAAACTGCCGAGTTGTAAAGCAAATGTACTCACCAGCCCAGAAACTAGCAAGACAATGTGCTGTGCTTATTTATACTCAACCATAGCTGGTGTGGATAGGAGACGCAGTGGGGCGTGCTTGAGTGTATTTGTGATCACCCACCTGATTGGATAGATGAGCCGTGCTGATACAAATTAACGACGTAAACGTTTTCAGGTTATAAGACGGTTGTCAGAAAATGACAACACAAATAAAACCCTTTTGTGATGAATAACTCGACAGTTTTTGAATTATGATTAATGGGGAGTGATAAAGACAGCTGACTGTCTGGCTGAGAGAAAGAAAAAAAACTGAACTGCTGCAAAGATGATAGCGGATTGTCCGTGTCACCCCAATAGACCACACGAGCAGCGGTTTTGTTCATAATTGTATTCAACTGTTTGGGGCACCAGTCGAATCCACACAATGTCTTGACGGACACGACCTATGGAGACGTGCAATTTGCCGTTTGAGGGGAGGTCGGTTATTTAATTAGAAATGCTCAGACAATGGCTTGATAGCACCACTACACTGCCGTTATCCCATTTACATCCAAGTCCTTGTAACGCATTGTGTTTATATTCTCAATTCATGTATAAATATTTTGCCTCGTTTTTGCAGAACCTTTTAGTCATAGCAAAACAATTACTACGCATCTATGTGGCCTGAAATTCCATGGAGATATGTCTTATCTTTTTTAAGTCCATGCATGCCCTTCTAAGGCAAGGTGCACAAATCTCCTCATTGACCTCAACCATGCTCCAATTCTTCTTCTTATCTATTGTCTTCCTAAGTACGTTGGTACCTATGGAGGTGACGCTAGTTCCTTTACAAATTCCCGTTTAAATTGCATTGTTTAAACCCTCTGATTATCTGCCTCTTTGGGATCATATTAACAGAACTTTGATGAGAAATGTAAGACAGCACAATTCGAATATTTTCCAAATTTCAAGTTTCGCAATAAAGCCTAAAAATCTGAAATCAAACGGTTTCGGCGAGGTCGATTTTAGAGGATATGGCGGGGAAATCAAATAGCATAGATCGCTGAGATACGTTCAATTATAACAGAATAAATAATGGGGAAACATGAAAACAGTTCATTGTCTAGCTGCAAGAATAATTACTGCAATCTGGTGCTTAAAGCACAGGTGAAGTCCAAGTAAAGCTCATAACAGATCGCAGTTTTCCTTATCAATTGTCTTCAATTTGAAATTTAACTCTGCGTATCCTGTTGGTAGTCTGTATATAGATCCCTTTCATTATCTGGTTTTATTAATGTACAAACATAATGATTCAATCCATGGTCAGCAAGTATTAAAAAAAACATGATTCAATATGTTGGCTATGTCTGCGGATTGATAGCATGGAAAAGCCCTAAGAGCCAAACGGCTTCCACCATGCCATATTTCTCTTTATTAAACCAGTTAATTATCTAAAGAGAAGATGTAGCGCCCTTCAAAAAATAAACTCTCTCTATAATCTCTGCTTGTAACATTTGGTCCAAAGGGAGGCTGCATACGATGAGAATTCGTTATGAAAAAATCTTTGCAACAATCCTTAATTCTTCCGGTGGGATAATGTTGGTTGCATCGATCGATATAAAGAGTGACCGATTCTTTACGTGCGAAGTAGACTTCTTACCCAGACATTGTCTGTTCGACATCCGATCGTGAGGACGAAATCGAAATCAGCGACACTTAAATAATGGAATACGCCTCCCGGAACTTGCAAATATGGGTGATTATCTTGGGTCCAGTAATGATCGACGCGACCGTTTTGCAATGTGATGGCAGCCACGGGATACTGGTTGTTTTCACAAGAATGGTAAGCAAATATCTCTCTGGTATTCTGTGTATTCTTAGAACGGAAACGTGTTGCTCCACTTTTATTGATGAAACAATACATATTGAAATTCTTCGATCATATCATTCTTTGACTCTTTACGGGGTATCAGATTGAGGTGTTTAACAAATATAGAATACCAATTCATTCCAAATGCATATTGGCGGCCTTCAAACGGTCATATTCAAATACTGAACGCATAAGATACTTTAAAGAGCTCACTGTTGCTGTAATTTAAATAACCATAATGTACAAGCATTTACGCATATTTTCCGATTGAGACGCGTCGTATACTAATCTGGGTGCGTGTTATTTGATCATAATGAGGCTTTAAACTGTTGAGATGGCACGATTGCCTTTATGTTACCCGTGGCTGAAAAAAAAGAAACAGAAGGAATAAATTTGTGGAATCGATTCATTCTTTATCATATCTTTGCCACATAATCTATATTTCTATTCTAAATTCTACCTGCAATATTTCGTCGGGTTTTCGCTGAAGTTGTTCGTCTTAGTAAAAGAATTGGTACATTGCATTTTCATGATATATCTCTTTGATCTGGAATTCTATTAAGAGATGTGCTATCATTTTTAAGTCCAACCATACCTTGTTAATTCAAGGTTCACACATCTCCTCATTGACCTCAACCATAGCCACAAAATAATCACACTCTAGCATTCGCTAGTACGTTTGTACCTATTGAAGTGACCGTTGTTATTTTACAAAGCTACGTAGACGCACGTCAAAATCGCAATCGTTTAAACTCTCTGATCATCTGTCTTTTGTTGATCTAAATCAGACAAGCCTGCACCACTGGCTATTGGTTACTCCAAAACAAGCACATTATACTTCCTTTAATTTGCTGCTATCCGGCCAATACTTATCATGTTAAGCTGTTTCTAATGCCAGTGACGAGTTTTAAAGTTTAGACCCGTGAAGTCAAGGTTTTTTCTTACTGCATCACACAGTATATTTCATCCAACAGATAAAGGAGGTAATGCCATGAAATGAAACAAAAATAACGATTGTGTAGACTTCGAAAGGCCCTCACAACGACTATAATATTTTTCGTAGACATTGTATCCTGCACGTCATTCTCCTTTGCAGATTTATGCTCGCGTATGGACATTGATTGAACCTTTAGTGAACTCTTGTGTACGCTGACCGTTTGCATGCAACGTCATCGCAATCACGTTTTTATGAAAGGACTTATTACTCGAAGGAAGTGCTTAAATTACAACAGACACCAACTAATTATGGTCAGCATTTTCTTTAAAGAAGTTGTAAGTATACTTTTGAAGAGTTAAAGTGTCAAACATTGTTCGCCTACTTGCTTACATAAGTAGAGAAACAAAATGGGGTCCGTAATCCACATGATCAAAAATAGATGTTGATTCTGTCTGAATATTGATGTAATTCATAATTATTTCCAGTTTCTATTCCATTTGTCAACCTTATTACTCTCTTTTCCTCGGTCAATATGACCCATAATTCTATGAATCATTCAATCAGCCAATCCGTCAACGGTCTTCCGGTTGGTATATATCATAATAGTAATGATAATTATTGTGGCTTTATTGAGGTCACGAGGACCAAAACTTTAAGCATAAAAATTACTAGATATGAAAATTTTCTTTTAGTTCCCGCTTCACCTGCTCTGGTGAAACTAAAAATCGGGACAAATAAGGAATGACCGAATTGCGATGTGCCGCCGTTCTTGTGGGTATTGAATTGCATAACCTACGCATTGGTTGAAGAAATTTACACTTGAATACACATGAAAACAGGGGATAGGAGGGGTCACTTAAAATACGAGCAGCGATTAGTGAACAACTATTGAAGTTGCGTTGAACGATGATCTCTTGAATCGAGAGCATAGGCCGGTCACTAGAAAACGAGATTATTTTAAAAAGCCTACGAAGGGTTAACAAGTCGGAAAATCTTAGGCCGGGGAAAATTACTGGGGACAAATAATTCCATTTGTTGTCGTTGCACTTCATATTGGTTTCCACGCTGTCCGTGAGCGTTATTCCCAAATCAGTATTGGGTAATCTAGTGCAAGGTAGAGGCGCGAGGTTCTGTAATCGGTCGTTTCTCCGATAGAGAACAATATCTCACGGTTGGAATTCATCTCCGACTATGGCCAATCCCACTTCGTCACAGTTCGATGCAGAGAATGGTCGCACATAACTGTGAAGCAGGGTCAAGATATATAGGCGGTCGTTTACTTGCACCAGCAAGCTTACGGATGAAGCTTAATTTTTTCTGATCTTTCTTGCTTCGTATTAGTGATTTTTTTAAAGTTTCGACACTTAAGCTCGACATTCGCTTCAACTGTAACACTGTGCGTCTCATTGAATAGATGGCGGAAGGAATTACATTTTCATAAAAAACAACGGACATTATTCTTGCCTACAACATTGTCTCCCCGGCACGGCATGCTCGATTGCTGATACTGTCGTACTTCTGGGTAATAAATGTGTGAATGTGTGTACATGGCGTGATCATGCAACAACTATCTTCCACATCGTTTCTGACTCCACTTTACGCCAACTCATGTGTGCGCAAGTCGATTTCATGTGACGTTTTGACACTCGAAGCAGTCACCCTAGGTAAATTTATTGTTTGCCAACTACGACAGCAATCATGCTCGTGGGGCATGCCATGGACTGGGGCATTGAAAACAGATCGATTCAGCGACGCGATTGACTGCCTTCGGGACGCCAAGAGTGGAAAGTGTAGGCTTTGCGGCGAGCATTTGCACAAAATCAATTGAAGAGTTTTTACATTGAATATGCCCTTCGAATAACGAAACAATAGAATATAGATATATGAAGTATTAAATCAAAGTTGACGACAAATTGAGATTAGGGAAAGCTGAAACTTTGTGTTTTCTACCGAATCCGCTTAGAACTTTAGATTTCTCGAAGATTTATTTTCTCTAATGGCCTTCTGATTTCCAAGAAATAAACCCAAAATTCTCAGGAAAATATATTGGGTACAAATTCCTCTTCTTTTTATCAAGACATATCTTAAAAGTGGCATAGCCCGACAGGTTTCTTATGTAACGACCATTTTAACACACCCTCGGTAAGATATGTTGTCGTGTTCCTTTATTTTAATATAATGTGGCAAAACGTAAACTCTCTCGATCGGTGTCATTGAAATTTACTTCAAAACCATATAAACACCCACTCTCCCCCTTCGCATTCGCCGAATCAATGTGTTTTCTGAGGACTAAACACTTGAAACACCTTTTCTGGCGTCATCTCAGGGGTACAGTATAAAAGCCACCTACTTATATGTGTCACCACGATTCCGCTACAACAATCATGGTAGGTCTCCCTGAAATGAACACCGGTGCTGTTCCCGTCCTTACGCCATCGATCTTCCAACGGTAAGCAAACTTTCCGATATGTTTTCCTAATATCTGCAGTTGGTTATAGTAGAATTCCAGTTAAGGTAGACGTTTAGGTTTAACTACAGGCTGAACAACACAATTGAGTTACAATTATTCCCAAATCCATAATGCACCGAAATATATTTGAAGACGATAAACCAGACAATTTAAGCCAGAATAGTATCACATATTATCCTTGGGTTATTATAACGGGGTTCCTTTTGGTTTAAGTCGCCGGTCGTCGGTCCCAAAGACAGTGAAGGTGAATCCCGTTGACTATCTCGTGTTCAGAAACTTCAGTAACAAGTACTGTTTTGCGGTTTACGCTATTGAGGGTAACTTGCCTGATTTGTCACCAATAATGATGATTAACTTTACCATGAAATAGTCGAATATGTGTTTTTCGCGCATTTCAGACATCCAAAAAAAATCTGGCCATTCACCGGTGGTTCTTCGCTTCCTGCTGAGCTCTCTCATTGGTTCAAAGGCCGTGCGGGGTTCAACTGCGGATCAGATAACCCAGGCGCTCTGCGCCACCAACTCGACGGATGGAACAACTGAACGTCGTCAACTGGTCGACACAGCCCTCAACGAGTGGTCAACCCTGTCAACCGCGGGTCTCTCAGATTTGGCTGCCGACTTGATGGAAGAAAAACGCCTGTGCCGTTTTGAGCTGGCTACTTTCGTACACAACACCTCGACGCCCTTCAAGAGTCAGTTCTTGTGGCTTCTTCGTAAGCGCATGGGGTCTCTTTGGAACGAAGTGGGCGAACTTCTAAAAATTGGTCTAACCTTCTTCTCTCCATTACCTAATTGATATCATATTTTGGTCATGTTTAGATTACACCGAACAACCCAGGAGCAATGGAGGAGTGGGTGAAAACGTTCTCGAAAAGGCCAATCTCTGATATGTTGCCGAAATCGCCAAATACCATGCTCACCGTAGCTGCTGCCTTCAATATCAAGATTAAATGGTCTCAACCCCTAGAGTCTCTTCGGGTACCGCTGCAGCCGTTTGAAATTACCCCTGCAGAAAAAATATACTTGCCTATGTTTAAGGTCAACTCCAAAGTTGTCTATCACAAAGATATTGAGCGCGGTTTCCACTTAGTTGGAATTCCTTTCAAGGTATACCATCTGCTATAATCTTTGCTTTTGTACCAAAAAAAATGAGGTTTGACTGTTTACGCACTCTTTTTAGGACCGGCGATTCATAATTGCATTCATTCTTCCGCTGATTGACCACCAATACAAGGAGGTGGAAACACGATTTACGGAAGGCCTTAATTATAACATCCTCACACATTACTCTCACCTGGTGACCATGAACGTGGTCATTCCGAGCTTTCAAGTAGAAACCTCGGTCGACCTTTTCAAAACTCTCGGCTTTCTGGGTATGCGGGATCCCCTTGACTCGTCTAGAGCCGATTTTTCGGGCATCTGCGACGCCCCGAACCTCCACCTCGAAAGCGGAACCGAGTCGTCGATGCTGCAGGT
This sequence comes from Proteocephalus fallax, assembly GCA_028672205.1. NCBI lineage: Eukaryota > Metazoa > Platyhelminthes > Cestoda > Proteocephalidea > Proteocephalidae > Proteocephalus > Proteocephalus fallax. The sequence goes on along the minus strand of JAPUBX010002137.1, from coordinate 186,913 downwards.
CTACAAGAACGGCATTCGCTTCCAGTCAATTGCCGCGATAAACCTCTCAACTGCCCGACATACGTTCAAGCTCCCAGAGGTTTCTGAGAAAACGGAGCTCCGTTGGCAAGAACCTAAAGCCGAGGAGGTTACCTCCTTCGTAGTAAATCAGCCCTTCGGGGTCATCCTCATCGATCGGGAATCTGAGTCCATCCTGTACAACGGGAAGGTCAAGATAGCGCGGACAGTGAACGCCAATGATTATGTTTCGGGAAAATTTATGTTCCCCTAAAAGTATAAATAAATATCGATTCGTTTTTAATAAAGTGACTTTCTCGTTTCCATTTTCGGATAAAATAGGGGCGGGTTGTACATTTTGTCGTAAAAGTCGATCGATTAAGGTGTTTGTTATTTAAAATTTGAAAGATCCCCTCGGAGGATCCATACTCAGAATCATTTAGCACTTTAAAACGAGTACAGCGAATATCGTAATTTACCTTTCCGACTCTTCGTATCATTGTCTTCGTTTTGACTAAATATTTTGATGTTACGGGAAAAGTTTGATTTGAAAGAATTATTAATTATATTTGTGAACTTTCTTCCTGTTAGCTGAATTTATTTTTGTGATCAATCTCGATTGCTTAAAAACGAAGATGACGCGAACGTCTACAATTAAAGGCCAAAATACTGGATATTTTCGTGCAACACAATTACTTATGGAGAAGGCGGCGAATTCGCACATGTTTTCTCTAAAATGTCTTTAGTGAACGATATCTTGTGAAGCGCACCATTCCAAGGCACCATAACACACGCAGCAAAGTCAATTGAAACAGCGGCTCTCTGCAAGTGCGTGAAAATCGATAATAAAATCTAAGCCTATTTTGACAACCTGGCTAGTATGCCTGTCTCCTAATCCAGCTTATATTTTTTTGATATGAACATATCAGAAATTTCAACCTCAAAGAATTTGAAACTTAGATGCGTCCTTCACGCTCTGAAAAGAAATGGAAATATTTTGACGATATTTCTCCCATTAATAAACTAAGAGTCGACTGTGTAAATGCGGTCTACTGCGTGCAAGAACGACAATTTGATTCAATGCAGCGCGTTGTTTCGACTGAATATTACATTTGTCGATTATGCGAGCAGTTCAAATTCTCCTTTACATAAATTATTGTTGTAGAAGTAATTAACGTGTTTTTTCGATCGTGCAATATCAGGCAATCATTAACCTACAAACAGAATCACGACACTTCAGAAATCATTTTGTTGGCATTCGATGCGATGACCTAATGAATGCATTGAAAAACATCAAAATACCATTTAAAGTTTACGTAAATGTGGTCGAAACGATACGGTTTGGGTACTTCGATCGCAATTTGTGATGTTTTAGGCTTCTATCTTCTACATGAGCAAACGCACCCCCACACGAGCACAATTTGCGTTATTTATGATGAGTAATGCTCCATTAGTTGGCTTTCTCGAACGAGCATGTCGACGAGGGTATTTGATGTGCATTGTTTGTGGTAGTATCTCAGCGCGAGACCATTGAATTTGTCTCTGGCTAGTTATCAGGTGCCACCACTTATATATTCTATTGGATAGGTAGACGGATGCCACTCCGCCTCGTGTGCAATCACAAGAAATGAATAAAACTTCGAGCGGTCCACAAGCATAGCATAAACAATGGTTCGTGGAGAGCTGCACGTTCCTACTTCAATATTACTGCGGTGAGAAAAATTATTTTCCTGAAACTTTCTTCCTTATACATTGGCTGTTAGAAATCGCGTTATTAACACTCATGTTGACCATTTGAATTGAACTCGATTGTACGTTTATGCACATCGGGAATATCTTTTTTATGTGTTCACTGATTGCAACGAATAGGCGACGGCCAACTCGCGTGTGTCGTGGTAAATGTAATGCAACTCTAACAATCTCTAAAAAATCACTTCTAACCAACTCCAACGGTTCTGAGCAAAATATATACTGTTTGTAACAGTTTTATACTTATCTTTATATCATTTCTCCTCTCAATCTAAACCAAACGCATTCAAGAAGCATACGCCCACCAATTGTTCGTTCACTTGCAGAAATATTACTACACTCTAAATGCCAACATCGTCTTATCGTAGTATACTAATAACGATTGAAATTAAGTCTTAATGAGCACTCGGTTAGTCCCTACATTTTTGTGTAGCCGATCTATTTTATATGAAATTAGCCGTTGGAAAACGATGCAAATAATTTCGACAACCATTCTTTATTGGCTCTGCTTTTCAGCCGAAAATCCTCGATACCCAAAAGTGTACGACTCAACCCGGTGGCGTTTCTCGTATTTCGAGATTTCAGCAACAAGTACTGCTTTGCAGTCAATGCCATAAGTGGTGAGTCCTTTATTTGCTGGTTTGAATTATTTCGAAACGACGGAATCCATGTGATCCTGTTTGGCGGTCTTTGGGACGGCAGCGGTTTTTTTACTTTTGTTGTTAAATGCCATAGTCAGAGCCCATGTATCTCAACAGATACATCGAGTTAGAGAAAGATGAGTTTGAAGCCCTGCGATCTTGTTTATCATGTCAAAAGGCTTACTCCAAGCCGTGCACGTGACAATTTACCTAAAATAGTTCACGTCAGTTTAAGTCCATTTATTCATTTGGTGAATTAAAGAATATATTAAATAACTCAGCTATGCAATGAATCTCAGGAAATGTCGGTGAATATTGGAACCTGAACTTTGAGTCTAGGCGTAGACGGGAGTGTGCGAGGGGCATAACCGCATGACCCCGTCGTGTATTGGTTGCGTCTGGTATTAGCCGCAGTACACACTAACTTGTCATTGGACGAGAGGCCATTTGTCTTCCGATTTGTGGCGACTCAAGAAGTGGCCAATTCCCGCGTTATGAAATCCACCCCATACAACAATTTCACTCTTCCTTGAAGATCTTAATAATAAATCCGGACACTCGCCCGCAGTTGTTCGCTACATTCTTAGCGCCGTGATTGGTTCGTCCGCTGCACGAGGTTCATCAGCCGATCAGATTACACAGGCCCTCAGTGCCCAAAATTCCACAGATGGTCCGACTGAACGGAGGCAGCTGGTTGACATAGCTCTGAATGAGTGGGCAAACCTGTCTACCGCGGGTCTCAAAGATGTGCCCCTGGACAAGGTGGAGACAAAACGCATTTGTCGTCTTCAGATGACGACCTTCATAAGTGACGAGATTGGACCCGTGAAAAGCCAATTTTATTGGCTGATTCGGCATCGAATGGACACCATTTGTAATAATGTATGAATACATATTCGTCAAAGGGTATCTGCTAAATTTCCGATTGAATATTTGTTTTCCGATCCTAAGATTTCCAAAACCAACCCCACATGCATGGAGACGTGGATAAAGCAGTTTTCAAAGGGACGATTCAATGAGGTAGTTCCGAAACAATGCAATAAGATGATCGTGATTGCTGCAGCCTTGAACTTCAAAGCAAAATGGAATTTGCCGCTTGAGGCAATGAATAGCCAAAACGGAACCTTCGAGACAAGTCCAACCGATAAGATCAAAGTTCCCATGTACAAGGTCACAACAAAGGTCGTTTACTACAAAGATGCGGACTGTGGATTCCACCTAGTTGGCATACCTTTCAAGGTATGTGTTCGACTTACCGATAGCACGAATATCAGTAAATGTCCGACCACGGTTTGGCACGCGTGTCAAGCGGTTCACTGGAGTGATGCCGTTGTCGCACGCAGCTACTTGGTGACGCAGAACAAAGAACGGGAGTTACCGGGGCATGGCAGACGTCTACGTGCGTTTATTTGACAGGTCTGGGTCACCCAAGAGAGCGTGTACAGCGCATACCGTGGAAAATGGTTAATGGGAGCGCCATTGGCCATTGGTTTTTTTCAATAAGTGTGCCAGGACATCATGCACTCGTTACATTCAACCAATTGAATTCCTCTTGCTTCATTGTAGGATCGCAGGTTTGCTCTCGTCTTCCTCATACCCCTGGTTCCACACCAGTACAAGGAAGTCGAGGAGCGATTCACGGAAGGTCTGGACTACAGTCTATTCAGAAATCACACTCAATTGGTCAAAATGCACGTATTTATTCCGTTGTTTTGCCTTCAAACAAACGTGGATCTCTTCAAAGCTCTCTCTTTCTTGGGCATGATGGACCCATTTGATTCAGACCGAGCCGACTTTTCGGGTAAGCGAACGACATTGTTTTGCTTGTTTCCTGAAAGAAAAGGCGTTTCTGAAACTCTTCGGTTTAATGAGAATCTATTCGAAACATTCTCGGTATATGTGGGACTGAGACGTTCAAATGCAGGCCTAACCGTTTAAAGCAATCGCTTAATGTTTTCCAATGTATGTATTGCCTGCGTCTGGAACTATTATGAAGTGTCCATGATGCCAATTCTGTAGGAAATACAAAGGCAATTTGTTATTGCTTCTACTCCATAGCTGTTTGGGAATATAATGGTTAATTAAAACAAACTGTGAATAAACTTTAAGTCGCCGCTGAAGAAACAATGGAATACGAAAACCTGCCATTGGAAATAAGATGCTTTTATTTGCGATGATTCCCGAACCGTCGTTAACAGGAATTATGTTTACTATAACCACGTGGTTGTGCCAATGGGTGCGCACTAACAAAGCGTCTGCATCGACATATTGGAATTTCATTGGCCATTTATTATGACAATAGGAGAACGTTTTGTGATGTCTGTATGGGAAATAACAATTATGGGTTAAATCGCATATTTAATGAACACGATTTAACAGACGTTTATTGATTTTTTTTATAGGAATTAGTGATGCAGAAAATTTGCATCTCGAAGGTGGAAACGAAACTTCTTTCTTGCAAGTGTCACAACATGGGGTTATTTTCCAATCAGTGGCCGCTCTCAACCTAGGAAGCAACAAGCGGCCCTTCAAGCATCCAGAAATCGTCGAGAAGCCGGAGCTCCACTGGCAGGAGCCGAAAGAGGCTGGCGAAAGCGATGAGGTTGCTTCATTCGTGGTTAACCAGCCATTCGGTGTAATTCTAATTGACCGCGAAACCGAGACAGTGCTTTTCAACGGCAGGGTGAAGGTACCACAGACCTCATCAAACAGTTCTAATTAATGAGTTGATGCCACGAATTAATCTATTTTATGTATTGCATAATATATGTATGCCATCACTATGTCGTTTTAGCTGATCGAAAAAGGGACGGTTGTCATTTTGGTTTGGTAGTAATAAACAGTGTATTTCCCACAGCTGGTGAACTAAACACATGTTTGGAAGCAAAAAGCGCAAACACCAATGAAATTGTCTATCAACTTATAATGGCATATGACGACAATTTACCTACCTATTCGATCGTTGGGAGTGAAAACCTTTAATACATAATCCAATTGATCGCGGGGGACTTCCGTTTATCTTAAGGTTACTGATAGACGACAGACGTGACTGCGTTGATGTCCGACTGAACAAAAAAAAGCACACCAACGGCTTATTCTGTTGGTGTGACTCATCAATGATGAAGTCAAACTTCTGTAGCTAAATTTCGTCATCACAATATTTTTTACACAATACGATACTCTTCTTTTCGCCTGTATTGGAGCGCGTAGTTCGTCGAAGCTGAATGTGTTCGAAATATAATGATGGGGTTTCGACTCTGATTTTCCAATCCCCAGGTAAGACTCTCAGTTATGGCATCGACATAGAAATACAACTCAGTGGACTACGCGCATGTCGTAGAGTTTTATTGAAACTCCCGTATGTTCCGTCAAAAGGCATACGTCTCGTATCCATTATAAGAGCTAGTCGTGAAACGACTTAATGAAAAATGAAAAGAAAAAAAATGATGAATGCTGATCGGCAAGGAAAGATTACAAGAACCATGTTTTAATATTCTACGGCACAAATAATATACGTTCGTATCGCTGGCGGTGTGAAATCTTTGTGGTATTGGCGCCCTAAAAGTAGATTTCCGTTCTTTATAAACAAAATATATAGATTCTGATCGGGTTGAGCGGATTTGTTCGGGCTCACTAATTTTCTAGAATCCTTGTCAATCCGAAAAATCGAGTTTTGTTAATTAACAGTCTTTTTCTGCAGCTCAACGTATAGCAATATCTTGATGACTGACGGCCTTGTGCAAAATTCGACAGCTTGCAGCATTAAAACGTGAATTGTTAGGTGATCTTCAAATTCACTGACATACTGTGCGCAAATGGATTTTGTTGTTTGACGATGAGGCAATGGAGGTATGCCTTCATGTTAAAATGAGAATTGTGACTTCCTAGTTTATATGAGAGCGCTTTTCTTTATGGAACTCCACTTTTCGATAAAATTAGTAAAACACTGGGTTTTACTCCATCGCGAAAAAAAATATTTCCCAGCTAACAAATATTATTCGAGTTCGGAGGCGAGTTAACAAATGGTGTAATGGTTAAACGATCATGCCATAACCTCTATTAGCTCATTTCTATTAAATATTATAAGAGGGTGGGTCCACCCGACGAATTAAAGTATAAGAAGGGTTGACGATGAAGTTGTTAAATTAATCATCGACGAATTTCGCCAATATTTCAAAGTGAAACTAACATCTACTTAACCTTTTGGAGAAATGTAATGACGAATCCAACCCGAGAATATGAAAAGATTAAACTGCAGCATTACATGCTGAGCAATCGCTGAACGTGCTTAAAAAACATCACAGTAAGGCATGTTTTAAATCCGCACATTTAAGGTTTAAATTTGTTGTGAAATAAACGTTACTTATAAAGTGCCAGTAGTATTATATACCAAGATACATGTATAATAATTAACGACTATCAGCATTACCAACTCCTTTTTACGTCCATATCTTAATCTGGAAACCACCTCACATCGGAAGTAGCATGAAGCAGCTGCCTCACCTCGATAAATCGCTTGATAGGCGGGCCTAACAATGTTCGGGCAGTCTGGAAGTCTATCGGAATACCAGCAGACTAGGCCGAGAAGATTGTTTCCGAGATCTAACGACCAGAAAGGTGATTTGACCCGTGGCATAGTTTCATACCGCCTTGCATGACGAACTCGATTAAAGAAAGGTTTTGGATGTCCTTACATCAAATAGGAGTGGCGCTTGTGATGTCAACTGGTGAACGCCTTGCGATTTTCGTTTACCATAACAAATGTGTAGTCTCCAAAACGCGTTCCCAGCATCCCAAGAACATCTGTTGATGTCGTACAACAATGACGATGGCACTGCGCACCAAATCGACGGAATCCTGGAACGAATCCGCTCATACCCTTGTGTGTTCATCCTTTAGATTCACCCTACCACTCCCTGCGAAACCTGTCCTCCAAACCCCTTCAAAAATGAGGGAATGATGCGAGCACCCAAAACGTCCTTTAGGCGGTTTAAGCTTACAGCATTTCGTCTCAAACAGCGAACGAAGAAACACAATGGACGACCTTTACTGAAGACGTTATCCACATGATCATCTCAAGATGACCGACCGTTGAAAATGACTCCCATGAAATTTGATATTGAGGTGGAACCGAAATTGCCGAGAGAAGTTATCGACTCTGTCAACATTTCAGTCGGTAAAAGTGGAACGAAGATGCATTTTAATGAAATCACAAAATAGATTAATGTAATTCTGGGCCGCCTTTATTGTTAACTGGTGCGGGAAGGCTGATCACTACTGTGGGGAGTTTGTTACTGATATATCCAATTGTGTGGATGTTTTATGACTAATGATAGTTTGCAATTTTCTCCACCAATACCTTGATCGTATTTCGTGGTTTTATATCCGATTAATCCAGGTTAGAATGCCAAATAATCGTAAATTCCTGTAACTATAAAGAACAGCTGGCGAGTTTTTATCTGAAGCAGATGAATGTAATCCCCCGGCTAACTATCTTATTTTTGTAATGAATCAACCAAAACAATATTGAAACAGACTTCAAGGAACCATTTTATCAAACATAAATAAAATTTGATTGAATAACCTCTACCGCAACTACGCACATTCCAGACCGAAATACTTGTGGGTTCACGATGTTTAAAATTAGTTCTTCAATAACGTAAAGACGTTTCCCTTTCGCAGCATCTGGAGATTTCCTCCAAGCCGTCTCAGCGACAAAAATCTCTGCCCATTTTGCGCTCTTAGTAAGCAAACAAGTAGAAATGCACATGCGGACGCAGCTGGAATTTTGTCGTGGAGATTGGAGGGGGAGGTGTTTGGGCCAGGGGTCTTGGGTGGATCTCCGGTGGGATGGGGGTCTGTTAATAGAAGACGGGGTCTTGTCCGTCGAGGTTGATTATAATGGAGGGGCTGGATTCGCGTTTTCCGAAGAAGAGAGGCTGGGAGGTGACTCGCGAGGGGAGACGCTGTCTGCCATTTATTAAAACAAGGGGTTGCGGGGTGGCCGGGAGACTGTCCCAGTTCTGACCACGCCGACGTCGCTTGCAGCAGGCGGGCAGCCACCCGAAGTAGATTTGTATGAAGAGGGTGCGGAATCGTTTTCCAAAGAGGTAGTATGGAATAATGTTGATGGAAGCGTTGAGAATGACAAAGAGATTGCCGACCTCGTTTAGAATTATCCAGGAAAGTGTTGTGTTGTTATGAGCGCCCAGAAGCGCCCAGAAAACGTGACTCACTGATGAGGGAATCTGAAATGCGTAAACATACATTTAAAATTCCAATTTGTTCCGTTTTCAAATCGAATGCAAGTGTTTAAGGCCACGCGGATCAATACATTCAGAAAATGACAAAAAATCTAACGTATCAAGTGTTTGAATATGACACTGTCTGTAGATCTCAATTCGAGGGACGGCCAGGGGCGTACACTATACCTGGGCAGTAACCGATTTGAGCCGTGGTCTACGATTCGCTGGTCGCTGCAAGTGGCTACAAAGAGCTTTGTGGGAGTTAGTGCAGTAATTTTGTGGAACTGCAACAAATAATTGTCGATTAATTATTCAATATTTACCACGGAAAGGTTCTTGAGATGAACCTTTAATGGTCAGACGGTTAGTTATATCTTGTCCAATCAGATAACGCTCGCGCAACTTCGATTTACATCATGTGAATGTTGGTGTCGTCTAGGTGTGATGGTTGAAGGTCGCGTTGATGTTAACTCTTTGTGGTCATTTGTTTTGGGCGCTTATTGGGACGAGCCGGATAAGATACGGGCTGCCCGGGGCTTTCTCATCAGCCGCAAATAATTACGTAACGGTATCGGTTTTATAGCTGTAAATATCAAGACATAGTGCATCTCAGATTTCGTGTTTTTAGTCTAAATATATTTGCAGCCGGTGAGTTTAAACAATCTTCGCTCTTTTATCGCCTTGTCCTACCCTAGACTGTTTATACCCGAGTTTATTCGAAGTAGTGTCCAACTTGAATGTTAGAATCCAAATGTAAATGGTTGATGCACACAAGGTCAGGCGACGCGATACGAAAGGTAGCGAAATGATAGACTCACAAAAGCAATGGAAATTGGTTGGTGATTTTAATAAAGGAAGCTATGGCACTCATGGTTCTTTTTGGATTTTTCTACCTAAAGCATGTTTTGGTCAAAATATCAATTTTTGTTAAAGATAATAAACATTTTCGCTTCCGGTTCTGCATTGATCATCAACAATGAGAGCCTTTGGCGGTTAAATCGTTTTCTATAGAATTCCCTTCTAATCTGCTTTAAAAGTTAAAACAATATTTATAGATCAGAAAAAACTGTCTTTTATTTAAAATGGAATTCCTCCCAAAAGGGACACTTATCTTGAATTAATTCAACTATAAAAATATTTTTTGTCATTTGAGCCATTCTGTGGTAGCTTTGCGTTCAACAATAGAAATGCAAGTTGTCTTTTTTTTATTAATGAGCCATTTTCAAACTTGCGCTGGGTTTTTTTCTACTTCTACAGTCAAAAAGATCATTTGGGGAAATTTCAGTCGAATAAAGCAACTTTAGTGTACAGTAAGCCCCCGAGGTGCGATTAACCACAACACCCCTTACGCCCTATTCAAACGATACAAGGCCGATAAGGTCGTATTGTAAACGGTAGTTTACTATAAGATAGGCCAACTGGTATGATCTTAAGGAACGGGCAGAATTTACGGATGTAATTATTCTCTGGATAATTGGGTGCACCCCTGTGCCACGCGTGTCTGCTCTGCCAAAGCATGACCACAAATTTATTATCGGGCGGAAACCTTTTTTGTAACGTGTCTAGATGACTTGGGGCTTATTTCATTTGATCTATAAGCCTATATGGTTGGTATCTTGGTAACTTCAAGAAAATACTTTCAGGGGCATAAAGGGACGTTTTGAGACCTTAACAAGCAGTTTTATTTGCGATTTTTCGTATGCTTTAAACAGTTTTAGCCTTTTGATAAAAACGAAGGTGACTTTCGGCGAATAAAAATGTCTCTTTTGTTGAACTTTTTATGCATACACTTTATGAACAACTGCCAGTGTGTCGTCGTTGCTAGGCAGCATCAGGTATTTTCTTCTAGAAGGCTTTCCTGAAGATTGGATATCCACATGAAAATGTATGCAAGGAACAATTATATGGAAACTTGTAACGATTGTTAATATTGTCTCGACGGTACAACAGTAAGCTAAGAAGACGGGCGATGTTACGCTAGGATTGTTTAACTCGACAATAGGGAGAAAGTTTATTAAAGGGGTAATTCGATATTCCAAGGGGATCGAACAGATTACCGCACAAATAGATCTGATGATCTGGGTTAAAGTAATGACTCTATGCTTTATCCTGGACGTTTCGAAATTAATCGAAAGTTCGTTGACCTAAACTTCCCCAGATTGCTCAAAAAAAGTAAAATATCGTGATACACAAAGGTTCAGAAGAAAAAAGCACCAATTACTAATGCTATTAGCTTCAGAAGCCTGTTTTATATCAGTCGGCATAAATTTGTACATTAAATGTTTTGTAGGTGTACACGTTTTCGTAGCATCGTACACAACTCAATCAGACAAATGGAAATGATAACTGAGATACTGCTTTGGGTATGACAAGTCTTTCCGAGAAATAAGGCTGGCAAGCCTAATTGGGGCTTGCCAATTTCGTTGAAATTTCCTGTTGACGTATCATAGATACGGAAACATTCATTGGTCGACGTGGAGACGCCCATTCGTCGTTTAAACGGAAACACATTATCTTGAATTTTTGTCGAGAACTGAAATGTTGAGTTATCGAAATGGAACGAGCAGTGGCTTTGCTTGAATAATTTAATAAGACTTGCTCCACGTCGTAAATATTCATCCATTCGTCCATTCGTTATTTATAAACAGGCTGGAAGACAAAATTCCTCATGTGCGTTTTTTTATTTATTAGGTACTCATTGACTATAGAGTGAATTATTACACGTTACCATTTACTCGGTATGGTTTTACCTCAATTACAGCGAATCATTGGCCTGCCAAATATAGTAGACGTTGAATAAATTAATAAAGATGGTATGCTGTTTTGGGGATTCGAAGCATTCATCATGTGGTTGATTTGTATCCACGTATCTGTTGTCACGGCATCTGAAAAGACACTCTTCATCAATCATCCCGTGCAAATCCAACCACTTATTTATAGTGACATCTTCTGATTAGTGTCTGCCTGTAAATCTGTCTTTCTTGAGATTTTACCTCGTTAGTACAAATCATTTCCACCGTGTCCTCCAGTACCTGGATAATTATTTGTGCGCAGAGTTCGTCAAATTATTTTTAAAAATGTCCTGAATTAATTGGAAAAGTGAAAACGAAATGAATAGAAAGGAGAATAGACGGTAACAAAGGCCGATTTCGTATTCTAAAGACGTCGAAGCCAAAGCCCTGCTAAATCAAGAAACGGGGACTGTCGTCTTCACATTTTTGAACCGCTGAGTCGCAAAGCATGGAGTCCCAGACATTATACAGAGCGACCAAGGAGCAAACTTTGAGAACACTGTTTTCAGTCATTTTTACGCATAACTGGGCATACACAAAACTCCCTCGATCCCGGGTCACCCTCAAGGGAATGGTCAAACTGAAAGGACCAACAGAACACTCTCGGACTTCCTTAAGAGTTTCGTCCAAATCAACCATCCACACGACTGGGACTGTCACGTAAGCCGCAGCCTACTTGCATAACGGTCAGCAATCCAATCCTTCGCTGGCTTCTCGCCTTTTAAAACGACCACCGGCCGCGAAATGAGAATTCCGGGCGACATGTTTAACGTGGACTCCACACACCCCTAATCGAGGCCACCGGACGCTATCCTCAAACTCCAGGAGTACCTCTGAAACACGCATCAACTAGCCCGCTTACATCTCAAAGATGCCTTCGACCGCCAGAAGTCCAACAACGACCGTTACTACCGGACAACGACCTTCAAAATAGGAGATTTAGTGCGCAAACACCGGCAAGGCCCGCCTCGTGGAGTACCTAAAAGGTTCCACCCCCCCTGGAGTGCTGAACCCTACCGTATCGAACCTGTTCTTCAACCAAATCTCTACGTTATCAAAGCAGCCGAACAGCAACAAGCTCCCCCTTTAAATGTTCACTATAATAACCTTACACAGTTTGGAGGTATTCTTGCAACCGAAGACGCCGAAACTACCCCTATCCTCCCTGAATCCGCGATCCCCTGAGTCCCTACTCCGAGCACTGGCGACAGTGCTCCCACTGGGACGGGGGTAATGTACCACCCCTTGTTTTACCGTGATATTTTACCTCTCAAGAGAGGCGCGCGGTTTCTCAAAAACTTCCGTTGCCAACTCACGCCAGGTGTCCACGCATACAGTAATCGCCATTTTAATACTGATGGTTGTTTCGAGAAAACACATGGGAATAATATGGGATACGAGTTTGCGCGTGCGTTTCTTTGGATAAATTATGGAATCCTTCCTATATGCGAAAGTTCCATGCTATATGTTGTTGTGACAACATGGTATGACCACAGTTCACACCAATCATCAAAAATATGTAATTGAAAACTTGTCTGTGGAAGCCGATTCCAAATATGAACTCCTAGGGAGGTGTAAATAGGTGCATGGTTAATCCTTAGTTTGGGCATTTCACAGTGCTTGACTATTTTAGAAAACATTAAAAGAAAAATATTGGAAGAAAATCATTTTCGCGGCATCAGTCTCCCTCTCCATCTTGAAACTGTGCTCGGGTATCAATTTAAAACGTCGCGTAACTGAAACATGCTCTAAGAATTACCAAAACCCCCACCAAATATTATAATTCGACAAATTGGGGAATGCCTACCGTGGAAGTAACTCCTTGGACTGGATAGTCATATGCTCCAGTCCATTCACCACTCGAGTAGTTATTTTTCTTTTGTTCTCCCGAACCTTATTAGCGTGAATATAATTAGGCATGGATATATTCCCTAATAGCTCCTGACTCTTGCCGACACGCAACAGCAAATTCGATTTCGATTTTAATACACAAAAAATGAGGGTTCTTTTGTGCTGCCAAAACAGACAAAAGACGGTCAGATATGTGATGATTGTTGTCGATCGGTAACAAGCTACAAAGTTTCAATGTATAAACACCGCCGATGATTTATTTACAACCGCATTTGACTGTCGGTGCCTCGGGGTAGCTGTTAATCTCAGCAAAGCTATAATGGCACCAGTCTCCAACTCAGTTAACTTTTTTCGGATTAATTCATGGGAACCTGCTTCTATTATTGCTGTCACGTAAATGTGTGAGGTAAGAAGAAGGCTGGGATGTTTGAGTCTCGGTATCCTTGGACCAACCCTGCGGAGTAACCCAGATCACTAATAATTATATTCCAGTATCCTGACTCCTGTGTCAATGCACCGCCGTTCGTACCAAAACCTATGATCCCAAGATATCGTGGTGTTCAAGCAATTTCAATCAAAATACCCAAACTCGACTTGCCTGGCACACGAAGAATATGACAATCACACCGATGAGCATGACGTCGGTTTCATGGCGCCGTGTTTTGACGCCTTGCTCGAAGCGCATCCGCTGAATGGACTGCTTGATCTCCCTGACGAGAAAGATGTTCAGCACTGCAATGACGATGGAAGGGACGCCGATGACGAGAACACACCAGGCCCAGAGGTGGTAGCCGAACTTGAATGTCTCCGACTCGCCCATCCCCGACAGTTTGTACCACTGCAGCGGCAGGTGAACGCTGTTTTGGAGTTGGTGAGGGCTGACTAACGTCCACTGAGTTTGCGGGTTGAAGTAGGTGTACTCGTGGAAGCGGGGTGCGGTGTAGCCGAGGCTTGCCGCTACGATGAAAGCGAGGACAAATTTACTGCGCCTTCGGGTGCACCGCCGTTTGGCTATGAAGGGGTGACAGATCATGAGGTAGCGGTCCACTGTGAAGGCCGCAGTTAGCCAATTGGAGCAGACCTTGAAGAATGCATAAAACTGGTTTGTATTCAAATCAACCTCTTCTGGGGGCTCTGCTGACTAGTGTGTATCAGTCGTTTATTAAGCTGAGAGGTTATTCCGGGAGATTATAATTCAATAAAGGCGACTTAGTAGACTGAAAAATAATGTTTGACATCGGTCGACGTCTCGAGAGCATGTTTAAACGGCGGCCCATTATGGCAAAGAGATAACAACGGCTTCACTTTTGCGCTTAATTGGTTCCGATATAGATATGATCTTTTGGCTGGCGCTAAGTGTGCTTATGAATGATTAGGCATCATGGATTTTGGAGACGGTCAAACAATGGTATACCCTCAGAATGTCATAGGCATTTTTATCGATTTCTTGAACCCGTTGAATGAGAAAACAATTTAATGAGTATAAAATGGGAAATCAATGGGTGTGATTTAATTTACAGCTGGAAAATGTTTTCATCTTATTCAAAGTATAGTCTACATTAACATAAACCGTTTTTATGGTGGTGCACTTGAAGGTTTCTGAGTTTTCCCCAATCAAAGCCATTGCGTTTGATTGATTTTGATCGTTCGCGAATGGGACACCGATAGCTTAATGTTGTTAGATTTGAAATTCACCAATCCGGAGGCTAGAATCGAAGCTATACGAGCGTCAAAATGAATAGCCAAAATAATAAAATGTATGCTAACCATTTTTTGTCCTTATGGCTAAGTCATTTGGCCTTGATATAAATTAACAGAGGCGCTATCAGAAGATCTTTTTTTATAATTAATTTGTTAGATTTAGCTGATTAACTTCTTTAGGCAATGTTTTCAATAGATTATTAGCATAATTAACACATGAATGAAGACCCCTTCTGCTAGTTAAGAGTATGCCGCTCTGATGGTTTGTTTGTTGATAATTCATCATCTTGCGCTGTAACAGCATGTAAATTCGTGCTCGATAAGAGCATTTTAATTAGCGTATTCGAGAGAGTGCATGATAATAAATATTGGGTACAGCGTCCATGAGCCTCTGCAACCTTTTACGACATCATGGTTCCTGGAGGAGAATCAAGCCTAAAAATAATTAATTTATGACCAAAGTCGTTAAATTGCTCATATACCTAAACACCTACACCTGTCATACTTTACCTGTTTGGTTTAAGTGTGGCTACATGTTAAGGTGATTGGCGTTTATCGCGAAATTAACCCGAGAGAGATCTGATCACCGCTTCCGCAGCACAACGAAGAGTGAAATGTCTTTTTATTGCCGAGACGACGATATAATAGTCAACCGCGGCTATTTCAGAGACTCGGTTATGAAACCCTCCACGCCCATCGGCTGTGTCCCCCGAAGTGGGTAGTTAATGCACAAAGTTCCGAGGCCAAAATCAAAGGAGGAGAAACACCGTGTATGCTGCTTGCATCCTCTTCTTTTTATATTTTTGCCTTAAGCCGCAATCGTTTGCAGACCGCCAAAAGAGTGTGATCGGAGGTGTGTTTTGAGTTAGGACTTAGGGCACATTTAGCAACTGGGATTTTGACTGGATTAACCAAGAGCATTCTTTGTTCACAAATTTCGGAGCCCGCGATCTCTACAAGTTGTTATTACTTCATGACTCTAGATTCGACAAATCGAGTTATTTAATCAAACAAAAAATAAAGACAGTTGACTCAGAAACCCGAATAAACATTCCAGTCTTACGATTAAAGGCTGCAACTACTTCCTGCATTTAAGATAGAGATTGTGGGCCTGGTATTTGCCACAAGGACTCCCACGGTTGCATCTAATGTCACAAAAAGATTGTAACGGCAACTTAGCCATTGGAATAGACGTATATAGCTATGGGGAAAGACTAGGGTTATTTTTGTTTTGTTAATGTCGTGAAATAATGGATAGAACCTTCGGTATAGAAGACATTGTTGTAGGCTTGGTCTGTTTTAAACAGCTCTGTTGATTCGTGTGTCACGTGGTCCTTTTACATAGTCCATGTCAACTGAATGCTGTAACCACCTCACGAATTGACAACGTGATCTTACGCCTATCTGTTCATAGTAAAAACACGTGCGTACACACAACGAAGGCCACATAAGCCCAACCTGGCCTTATGCGGATAACGGTTTTTTTCAATCAAACAATTCCGATGTTGTTCAGGCAGTCTTTAAACACCGTATAATGCAGCCTCACATCTTCTTGATACGAATAAGTAAATACTGTTCATTTTGATGGAATTTCTTGGATGTAAAACCGGATAAAATCCTATTTTTCTAGAGGGACTATAAGATCGATAAAAGGTGACTGTCGCTGGTGATGGGCATTTCAACCCCCTAATTTGGTCATCTGATTGGGGACATGCCGTGTAGCGACTTCGCAATTTTCTTACGCTTTTACGAAGTTCGTTTTTCGGTGTTCTATTGAGGTACGTGGGATATTTAATTGGATTCGCCCGGAAGCGACAAGTTGGTGAAGCGTTGGTGATGGAGGGGCAGTAGAGGGCGACCGTCTGATTTGGCTTAATGGCCATGCGTGCCTTAATGAGAGTCTGGTAAAAGGTCTGGCTATTTTTACCATAAAATGAGAAGGGTGAGATTCGATGCGCAATGCAACTCCTTTCACCGCGTTGTGACCCCTCAAACATGGCTCCGGGGAAAACTTAAACACTTCTTGGATATTTTTAACCGGAAAGAAATCCAAAAAACGTGTTGAATAGAGGAGACGAAACCTACATACGCGAAAATCGTTCAATTGGGATACTTACACAAGTTATCAGATCTAATAGTCTTGAGTACAAACAAATACTTCATCGGTTTTATTGACTAGGCTGCTTTAGACAACGAAACACATGCGCGTTAACCGGTTGTTGCCAACATAAAATGGGGTTTCTATCTAGACTGCCGATCTTTATATATTTTTGTATGCAATGCAAAAGATTATTTGGTTCATTGGTGGTTTGGTGACAGTTACTGAATTAGTTTCAACAGTTTTTGAAACGATGATTATGGCTTATTTTGTTTAAATAGTGTAGTCTCTGTCACAATGCAATGGATAGCCCCAATTCCTGTTTTGGTAACCGAGAGACGCTACTTTAACTATTCAATTTTATCCTCTGTGTGGCTTCCAGTTATTCACAAGGCCATCGAATGGACCAGAAGATCAAACCTAGAGTTTGGCGTTGAAAGACAAATCGGAATGAAATGCATTTTTTTCATCAATTATATTGAAAGCAAGCTTTTCATATAATTGAGAAAGATTTGATTTTTACACGTGTTCAATTTTAATCATGCCATTAGTATTCAAAATTCCTGTGTGGTCTCTATGGGGATAATCTTCCGCTATATCCCAGGTAAGGTGGGTTTTAAATAAAACGCTTGAACAGAAAAGAATTGGGTGTTTATAGGTAGACATATACTATCGTTCCATTGTGCCAAATTCAGATAACAACAAATGCAGAAGATGAACAATAATAATAAAAAGACTTCATGTCTGATAAAAAAACATCTATACCGAATTTTTTTACTTATGATATTATTATATTTGGAAGTTTTATTTCTGAGGCACGCCCAATTTCTAGAGAACGTTATCGGTCATTATTTGACGAAATAAAGTTCTCATAAATGACTCTTCCATTAATTTGTTTGCGTTCCAATTTAAACTCACTGACCGTTGTACTCAGTGGACTAATTGAGAATGAAGGTGGGGCTTTGCCAAATCACAGAGAACATGGCATAATATGACTCTTTATGTCCACCTGTTAGTATTTGGCAATGAATACTTGCATCCTGCTTCCGGTATTAAAAGATTTCAAGAAATTATTTTGAATTAAAAAACTTAATTTGAAATTCACGACTTAATTAATTCCTACCAATTTAATTTGAAAAAAAATTGTCGTTGAACTTTTTTATCGTTATAAAAGAATCTTCTTATCGGTATATCCACGATCTTTTAAATTGCTGTAGGCGGCTTTCGTTAAACCGTCTGCTAGCTGTCACGAGGTTCAACGCCTAGTCTTTGTTGGTTGACCACATGCGTTTGTAGACGACCACAGGGGTCGGGTTTTATTTCAATTGATATCCCCTCTGAAATTTCCTAGTGCTTAGAAGTTTATCCTTAGGCATCACCAATATTTTAAAAGCACTCAATGGTCATTCGAATAAATGAACAGCAAATATATCCCCTTCATAATCAATTTCTTAATCGATTCTGCTTGCTTTTAAATGAGCGGTTCATTTCACTTTTATGAATTAAACGCGCCAAGAAAAATTAATCGGCATTGAATAATCAGAACAAACCATAGAAAATGGGTTATTCATTATTTAATGAACCCATCGGAATGATCAGTATTGTGTTCTTCGTGAATCCACGTCGATTGCACGAAAAAGGAATGAAAAGGTCCGTCTGTGGGTTTTCATTGCTTAAAGGTTTTCATTACCATAATTATTTCTATGAAATACAACAGGGTTAGATGCGGGTAATGAAAACGTGGATAATATCTATTTCACAAAACATAATATTCCTCTTTTGTAGAAATTCAACACATCGGAAGAAATTAACAGCGTAGGCTTACCTGGAACAGAAGTGCAAATGCATGGCAAATCGGATAGAGAAGAGGAACAAAGTTCATGTCGTCCCATAATTGCCAAACAACAACTCCACGTTGGGGCTTCCGTGTGTCTCGGATGGCAACCAAAATTGCAAAAAATAACATCATTGCATCTGATGCTGCAAGTGCCGTGAGGTACAGATTTGTTGTTGTGCCCTTCATAAATTTGGAAGTCAAAACTCCTATCGAGAGTAGATTTCCGAGGAGTCCAATGCAAGATATTGCCAGAGTGGCAATGCCCATAAAGTAATGTCCGACTAAATCGCGTTGATACTGTAAATCCCAAATTTCCGAAACCGAAAAGTTACACAGAACTGGTTCCGAGAAGTTCGGCTGCATATATGATTCTCCAGGGTAGGATAACATGGTTTATAAAACCGCAGTTATCTATGATTGTTTGTATAAAAACCTGACGAAATTATTATTTAGGGAAATTAGAATAATCCACCAGATAATCGAACGTTTAAATATCACCGTTTGAATTATGAAATAAATTCAGAACATGTGTGTATTTAAATATTTATTCATATAAGGTCAAAATCGAATGTTATTAAATATTGAAGTCAAACAATTTAACAAACGTAAAGCTTTTGAAAGACAAATGGCAAATAATATCAAATACGAAATTAATCTTTATTATGATATCTAGACATCCGTGTCATTCAAAAGCCGCAAATTTTCTCTGTTGTTTGTAGTCTGTTATCATTGATCTTCCAATCGAAAACAAATTTGATCACATTTTCATTGAAAGAATATACGGTCTCAAACGCGCTTTTAACCGGTTCTAAATGTCTGAACAACGAAATAGTTTTAGTTAGGGATAACGAATTTATTAGCAAGCAAAAACTGTATTTGAACGAACCAAAGTTTACCAAAGAGGAAACGCCGTGAAATACCCGGACGTATGCCTAAGTTACTTGTCGAGGTTTTCGGTCCAGGTCTGACTTCTAAAACTGGTCGGATGTTATTAAATCCCTATTTTTTTCTTTGGGTGAACGATGTTAAATCATACGATAAATTGGCATGCATAAAGAGCTCGTGTAAATCGTTTCATCCACGACAATTTACATTGAATGAAAACTCCAAACATTCATGTGTATGGTTTACTTTACTAACGTCCTCCAACATTCGGCGTAACAGCAAGTGCGAAAAGTTTTTCAAGTACAATACTGGCCATCAACTCGATTCACCAAATCATCAGAACATAGTCAACATTAAAACCTACATTCTAGAAATTCGAAGCCCGTCCACAGGTCCCCAGTTCCCAAATTGGTGAACAAAACAGTTATATATCTGCATCGAAAATTCGTAAGATAATATCCATAAAATAAATCGCAGGCCTACTATAACGAAACACAATTCTCCAACGCGACAGTATCTCGATATAATGTCTACCTTCATCGTATCCACCAACGTAGGATCCCTGAGGTTATGTGGCTAAGAGCGCAATTCGTGATCAAAGGAAATCGTACATGAAATCAGCCAACGCTTTCTAAATTTTACAAGTATAAGTGGGGACCATGATATATTCGTAACAATAAATGGATGAAACAATGTAATTTGTAAATCATCAACCTAGGCAACTTACGATCAAAGTTATTCGCTAGTGTGTTGTACACTTTTGGAAAATTTTCCAATCAGCAAGATTAAAAATTTACGTAATTCCGTGTCTTTACTCTAATTCGAATGGAAACTCGATGTGAGTTCCCATGGTTTCCGCTGCCTGTGCATTATTTTTAAGAGACTTGAATGTAACTAACTTTGATACAAATGAAAAAAATATTAATCATCTGGTAGGTGACGACTACCGTTCTAATGGCAATCTATTATTTTAATATTTCAAACTTTGATTATCCACTTATCGGGCTAATAAATGCGTGCATTGCAATAAAACTTAAATTCAATAGTATTGAACGTTTCCCGACAATTTATGCGTTTTCAAACGTTTTTATGTAATGCATATATATTTTTTTATATTTTCGCCTTAAATGGTAATATTAACACAAAAAATAGAAATATAAAGAAAATAATTGGTTTATTATTTTTTCGTTATGCATGATGAATAAATAACTACAGCGATTTACTTATAAAACTTGATGTTGCTGTTAGTAATCTTGGATTCACATGTGTTTGTTTTAATTTAGCTATTTGACGCCATTAGACATTTTCAAAAAATCTTAGCCGCCATATTGGATACGCCGGAAATTTATGATTTTTACTTAATAAAAGAGGTAAATTTAGTAAACGTGCGTTTTTTATTGCACCTTGATAGTACTTGGGGGTAACATTATCTTTTTTCTGAACGTTTTTCGTGACAACTCAATTATTGTGCGCCTTCCCTATATCCACGTCATTTCGTTTCCATTGTAGAATGAGCAAAGTTTCTTTCCGTGCACGGCAAATTGATTACAATCGATCACTTTCAATCGTCAGATATGATTCCGAAGCCTTTCAGGAACTCGGGGAGGGAGCATTTATCAACAGGGGTACACCTACCGTCCCCAGTGGAATGGAGCGCGAAGAAGAAAATGTAATTAATTTTCCGACGAGTTTTGATTACAGCCGTCATCCCCATTTCTGGAGTTTAAACAATGGCTTGTTGCTTTTTCGATCAATTCTTTCTTGTTCATGGGCGGTTCGTCGGGATGATATCTTCCGTCTAGATATCCCATTTTATGGGGACTGGGATTTTTTGAGTATTTAGTACATTCACGCTGCAATAATTTAACCCGCAATTTGCTGAGGGAAACCATCTTTGTCAATCAACCGTTTGTCGCACGACATTCTTTTATTATTATTCCTTGTTTTCAACACTGATTTCAGGAGCACCACTTTATCGAGGTTATCCAGGCCCTGCAGATTCAGAAAACTGACGTCTGTATACCTGTTCCGGAGATAGTCGATAAATCAGAAGACTACGAAAAAATGCATGATGGAAATTTCTCTCTTCCCAAGAATTTGATTCACATCCGCAGTAAGTTTGTCCACGTTATGTTAATACATGAATTTCAGTGATAGCCCTCAAAGAAGACGAGCCCGTGGCTTATGATATGGATACGGATGATGAAGACTGGTTACGCCGCAGCGACCTTGGTCTATCGTCGGAGAAGTTCGAAAGTATGATTGATCGACTAGAGCGTGGTTGTGGTCAGCGAGTTATGAATTTGGAGGAAGCAAAACTTCTCCTTAGTGAGGACCCGTCTTTAGTCATTGCGGTTTATGATTACTGGCTGAATAAAAGAATCCAGGGTCGACAACCGTTACTCTTAACCGTGAGACAGGAGAAACGCGATGGGGGCAGTAATAATGACCCCTATGTTGCGTTTCGAAGAAGGACGGAGAGGATGCAAACAAGGAAGAACCGTAAGAATGATGAATATTCTTATGAAAAAATGCTTTTACTTCGCGAGCAAATGAAATCGCTAGGGTATTTCATTGTCATTCTCTAATTTAATGATCTAGAGAAATTGTGGATCGTGTTCAAAAGAGAGAATCGACAAAAACGGCCGCGATTGATATTGAACGTCGTATTTTCCAACTGCGGTATAAACTCTGTGATTGGGAGGCCAACCAGTTATCTGAAGCCGATTTTGTTGCTCAAAAGTCACCACGCTCATTAGAACGCCTTGTTAATCTCAATGTCCGAAAGGTAGGCATTTGCTGCACCCTCCAAATATTGTGCCACAGATTCATGCGTCAAGAAAACGAAAGAGTTCACGGCGGTCTCCCGATTCGACGTGTGTGGATTGTTCGGACGCTTCTAATGTGGATACGCCAAACAAAAGAAACGACCCATTCGCATTTGTCCGTCTTCCTGGTTGTAGATACCAGAAGCCTTTGTGAGTACTGAACTTCAGGCGCGTATCGTTGCTATTGGATTGGGTCATTGAATTTTTTTATTTGTAGGGATCTTGGAAACACCCCACGACTGAATGAAAGTGCCAGTAGCTACCACCTGTCTCGGATACCTCCTCCCTTCGTTAACTCTCCCAATCCATACACCGGTTATATTCGGCGCCGATTCGGTCGTGGTGGGAGAGTTATCTTCGATCGTTTACCGCCGCCCTCGGGTGAAGAGCTTTTAACTCAAGGCGATGAACAGATTCCCCAACCAGAATCTCTCAGAACGGTTCTCCCTAGGCACACATTAGTAGACAACTACATCCTATCTAGAGATACCAACATGGGAATAGGTCCACACAAACACGTAACTTCCGAATTGCATCGAGGGCATACGCGATCCAGAGATTCCATTGCTAAATGCCTGCAGCTTTCCTTCTTAAGAAGCCAGTCGAGCCGACAGCTAGCTCTGTGTCTTTCTAGGCTTACTGGTCGCAATTTTAGTAGTCGTTGGTTAGGACGATCGGAAAACAGTGTTTATCCGTCAATGATACCGGGCCCTGTAAATAATGTGAATTCTGAATCCTCCTGCACTATCCCCAACTCTCAGTCCCTATCACAAGCTGTATCAGTTCCCCTGCCGCCGAGGAAACACGACAAATACCCACAAGGGAATTCCGAAGTGTCGCAGCGCGGTAGTGTCACCGACGGTCCCATCTCCGACAAAGACCAACTTGTGCAGTTGGGCGGTCGGCCCACTGCGATCTTAGCTGCCACGGTGAGCACTATTTCAGTAAACGTGCTTTTGTATTTACTGTAATTGATACTAACTATCGTAAATCACTAATGGCCTGTCGTCGAAAGACAGGCTAAAATAGAATAAACATGTAGTTCGACTAGCCATCATTAACGAACTGCGGTGACTGAAATTGTTTCTTTTTATGTTAATAAATTTGTATTAGCTGTCTGTCCGTATCTGTCGTTATAAATGTACCCGGGGTTTGGGTCAGTTGCAAGCTGAAAACGCCGGTAGTCGGTGTAAATTACGTGCAGCGTTAGCTAGGAGTAATGGGCGGCGTGTACTACCACGGTGATCGTTTGAAAGGTTGATTTAAAAAGCAGAGGTGGTAACGGTGCTGTGACATTTACTCGTGCGCGCGTACGAGTGATATTAAAGCGGTGAGCATTAATTTACTGTTTGTATGGTAGAACATCGGTTGAGTCTTCTGAGCCTCTGATAATCTGAAATGGAAAGTAAACTGTGCGGTGCGTTTGGAAATCACAAAAGGAAACATTTTTTCAAACATATTTGACACTATATCGAGGTCGTGGCTAATAAATGCATGCAAAGCGAAAGAAAATTCTTGAAACCAGAGAACGTGGGTTGGGAAGCGAATGTTGAAATTATGATCTTACAGGGTACTGGGTGTTTAGTTTAGCCGTATATGTCGGATTTCCCTAGAGAAACCCAACTAACGCCCACTGTTTTTTTGTCCAGAAATGTATAAAAGTCGTTTCCTCGACGAGATTGCCCCAAAGTCCGTTATCCAGGAAGGTGCAACTCCTGAACGGAGTAGCGAATCCCCAAATTGCCGCCGACGACAACAACTTTCGTTGGATCGCACAGCATCAAATAACGCCAGTTCGTAAAACAGCGTCTGTTACTTCACTTCTGTCTGTGACGAATTCAGCTGTTGTCACGATGCAGCAGCCACCATCAGAGGAGAACCCCACAGATGGCTCAAATAGCATAATACAACCCGTTGTGTACAATGTTTGAACAATTACACGTACTACACTCCGCCAAACTCTACGACGGTCCTCAGTGTTCTACCCGTTGTCCAATATTCTCCTTATTTTCAGTCCCACCCGCCCCAAATGCTTTTGTACAGTCAGAGTGTCCTTTCCACACCCCAACCACCTCGGCCCATATATTGGACTCTAGTCGCTCTGTAACAAGAATTTATAAACAACCAGACAAAAATAACTGTTTCGCATTTCTACTCCATCCAAACAAATCATAGTTCTTATTATATGGGGGTTTTTGGAGAGAAGTACTTAGTACACAAAAAACGGCGTATTCTACCGCAAATGCACTTCTAAGTATATGCTGGTAGAACATAAGGAGACTAATACGAAAGTTGGAGTCGCGAACCGAACTTGGGGATCTAGGCTAAATTCATAATCTGCTTACCAACAGTTTGCATGCCAGCCCCGGTGTGCTGTTGAACGCGGAATACTGCCACGTCGGAGATGCCTACAATAAGCACACAGTTATAATTGACCATAGGAAATAATTTAAGCCCGCTAGAGGCGAAATTACGAGACGTTTATTGCGTGCCGCTATCGACAATATCCATATGGTTCTATTGGGGCCAATGTAGCGATGCCGGTTGGCATGAAATGAGAGGGTCGGGTATTGGAGCTACGCGTGAGGAGTGTTTTGTCGGAATTGTGGCACCGCCGCTTAAAAATACATGGAATCCTAGACGCGGTCTTCTGGGAAGTAATGGCACAAAAACGAGTGGAAACCAGCCTATTTGTCGATGGCAGCGCTATCTGGTACGAGGAAACGAACGCCGAACATGATTTTATTAAATAGTGGTCCGATAATTATGTCTGGTAGCAGTTTTGCAGACGAACTTCAGGGATAAAGTGTAGCGTTTGGACGGTGACACATCGAATTTCGAAGTCTAGAAGTGTTCTGACATCCCGGCAGCCAATGGCTAACTTATTTCGATGAGTATGACAATAGAGGATCATGGGATTGTTTTACAACGGAGGTCCCAAGCGACACTCAGATTTGGTCGAGGGTCTGCAACTGAGTTACCGGGGTTTGGCCGATGGTTGAGTGCAGGTGGAGTCAAACAACTGGGGTGTTGCCATGAGTTAAATGAACAATTCCGGATGGTCCCATACGGAGAGAAAACACACAAGCATCCAATGACACGCGTTTCCCCGAAAATTCGGGATAACTAAGACAGTCGCCGGAGCGCGCAAGCCTGATCATTATTATACATAAATAGGTGTTTTAATTGAAAGCGAGAAATGTTGAGCTTTGTTACACAAGTCCGAAATGACTGAACAATAAAACCCATCAATCACCTTTATGTGCTTTAGTCGGAAAAGAAATCACGGCAAAATTGTATACTCTGCGTTTACAAATGAACAACTTCAACAGCAACACAATTAATGAAGTAATCGTGACACTCAACACGTAATTCATTGTATA
Source organism: Proteocephalus fallax (assembly GCA_028672205.1). NCBI lineage: Eukaryota > Metazoa > Platyhelminthes > Cestoda > Proteocephalidea > Proteocephalidae > Proteocephalus > Proteocephalus fallax. The sequence goes on along the minus strand of JAPUBX010002137.1, from coordinate 160,906 downwards.
CAAACACACCAAAATGCTCCTAGTCATTCAAGCTCATTCATGCACTCGAGAAATGTTAAAGCATGACCAAGGAATTTGTTTCATACTAGGACGTTATTAAACAGTTAATTTTCGCTACGCATGGATCCGATGAAATGGCGTAATTTGTCTATAATTAGCAGCAATTTATTCATAGATTTGTCTCTTAAAATACTCCACCAACCCATGGAGTAGCAAAATGTAGGTGTCCCCGTGATTGTTTGTGTTTAACGGCTACATGACGACCTCCGCGTAATCAAAATATAGATGTTTATAAAAGGAAACGAACAGGTCGACGAGACAATTGTCAAGAAATCGGCGTTTTTAATAATTGTGGTGGCTAATGAGCATCTATCGTTACGGAATCTGCCGTGCAATAGGCTATCTCTTCCGGGTGCACTCGCTGCGATGACTAATCATAAACCGCTTGGGTCAATGACGCAAATGCGGCGACAAAAAAACCCGTGAGACCAGACAAGGACCACGCGTGCGGCTGGCACCCCAAATCACCTCACAGTTAATCGGAGTGGGAGTTGGTATGCGCGCACACAGTGAAAGTTCGATCATTACGAAATGACTAAAGCTGGACTTCTAAATGAAATGGATAACACTCCTGCAGCATAGAGACGAAGTAGAAGACGTAGAGAGCACGGAATGGCGCCTTAATCCGGCGTGGAAATTGAGAAAACGCAGTTGCGGGACACGCGGTCAACGTAATTGCGCCACACCCGAAAATCGATGATTTTGAAATCAGCACACACATACAAAATGAAACGGAGGCAGCAGAAGGTAATTACCGATGTGAACACGAGAGTTAATTTGCACAGGGAAAAATTCGAAAAAGGCCCCAGGTTTAATAATAATTTTATTAGCTTTATTAAAGTCATGAAGACCGATAAGTGGACGTGATCCTCTTTTTTATCCCAGGCAACCAGACTAAACAGTTCACGTTAACGCAATACAACAAGAGACAAGCACAACATTAAATCGGGAATAACTCCCAACAATAAATATTGTCTCAAACTTGATATCGGCTGCGCTATTTCTCACATGCCCTGAATGCAACAAGAGTGACAGTTGTCATTAAATGAGCGCCTACTTGTGTAAGGATCCGTACGCAAACGAGCATTAAACGCGTGGGGGTAGACGGGTAAAAATAACGAGGAAGGAATTGGATTTAATTCGAAAATATGGCATCACGACAGAAAAAAGGTGTATCAGCAATTACGTCGGTTAAAAAGCAATGTGCAATTTTTGGGACACGGGAATGGAAAAATAGTCAATAGTGGTTTTGGCTAAATCAATGCACAACTTACCAGACATTCTTGCACGATGAACAAAGCGAACCACTAAAAACAATGAGATTATCAATAGAAATATATGATGCGTTGATTTAGGAACAATTATTTAGTCTCATGCAGCTTAGCCAAGATATATGAAGCTAGAAACATAACGTGAAATCTTTCAGAGTGTTTAAGACGGCCAGATAGTTTGGCTTGCAAAAGGTTTTCCATAAATTTAATTTAAAGTTGCATGCACTGATAACACGCGAAATCGTTACGAATTGGGCATAGTGGTCATGATAGTGAAACCGATATTACCGAGATGTATTTAAAGTAGGTAGTGCTTGGTAGCATAGCCGAACCAATGATTTTATAAAAGATGTAACGAATACAACGAGCGCCGTATTGTAATATATTTCGAACTAACTTTTCACACGGAGGAAAATACACATATACGATTACATTCACCTCGCAAAGAGAAACGTACCAACTCAACCTAATCGTCTAGTGATCCGACCGTTCTGGCTTCGATTCTTGAAGCACGGACACCATGGAACAGGGTACATATTTCGTTAAGCAACAGAGAAGGATGTGCAAAACGCCAAGATCCTATTATATTCAACAGGAGCGGTTTTCAACAAACCTGTTCCGATTAAGTTGCATCTAAAAACGATAATGATCAAACAACCAGAAAATGTACCGTTTTTTTCGATAATATGCCTTAGTATTGCTTCAAATAATCATACTGACAATCCAACGGTGTTGTCCGATGCCATTGGAGACAATAATATCTCGGGTTATTCGAAACTTATTACCATTGAGCCAATTACCGGAAGCAGAAATAATGTGGGCTATATTTGTAACATATTTACATGCGAATACGCGATTAGGTTATCTATATTAAATTAAAAATAGTAAACATTTTTTCCTTTATCTAACAGAAAAAGCGATAAATTGCGGTCATTCCTGCATTTAATCTTGTATATTTGATCATATATTAACATAAATATCGATCTTGGGATACCACTAAAATGTTTTGAAGGATTAATTTCATGATGTATCCTGAAGGTAAATAAAGTCGGCAACTTGACTCAGTTTTTTTCTTACTCAAAATGATCAGCCTATAGTTCTGGCGAGCTGGCTCTACGAATAATAAACCACGTTACTCCTCACGACAACCGTCTTTTGCCATGATGCCATTTTTATATTGGACGACGACAACATTGGCAAGTATTTTGTTATCGGAAAGATTATTCTAACCATGATGATCAACATAAATGCTTAACATTTTGACCCGAAACTCTACCTAAACTATGTATCATCCATGACACTCTGGTATCACGATTCGCGAAATTCCGACCCCATCGTCAACGTGAACATATAGACCCGCAAAATTCACCCCATCGTAAATTTGATTAATTGACAGGCACTTTTCATTGCACGAACAATTTGCAGGTGCTGATAGCGAATATAACTGTTATCGTTTACTCATGTATCATGAACTTCCGTCAGTGACATATTTGCCTTCGAGACAGAGTTCCCGGACACACAACCTGGCGGGTATTCACAGAGCACCCTCCGCGAAACTCGTACTAGCCTTACATACGCTCCTTGATACGTCTGTTTGAATAATGAACCATGCGGTTCCATCTAACATTATTCCTTGGCCATTTTTTGATATTAGGCCACGAACAATTCACTAACACGTCGTGTTTATCAAACACACAAGTCAAATTACGCTAACTTTGGCTTGATGGAGAAGTGTAGTCTTCCAAATGTTACATCGGATTAGGTTTTGAAATGCCAGGAGCTAAAGAGTCAACAAGTCATAAATGATCGGGGTGGCTCGATATCATTTGACACTCCCTTAACGTTCAGGTGGTTAATACAGCCCATTAATTGATTTAATTAGGTACACCAATCTGCTGGAGAAGATATGGAGAATTCCTGGAACCCTTTCGCCTCGGTATTTTATGGGGAAAGTATTTACAATATTTACGTGTTCCTCTGGGCAATTAAAGTTTCCCAATTGCTAACCAATCATACGTGAATGCAAGCACTCCTTTATCATTATTTATGTTAAAATGTTCATAAGCGGAACGATAAAAGAATACAATCGAAAATCATTTAATTGAGCAGATTAGTTCGAAGAAATTTCAAGAAGCGCCAATATCGTGATTCCTAAGCACTCTAGGCCATTCATCTTAACAAGTATCGCAGACAAGCGGCCAATCCACATTCCAAACAACGCCGTCGGTAGCCATAATTGGTTCACCAAGGGCCATGGTCTAAATTGAGAAACATAGACATGAAAATAACTAATTTAAAAACAATTATACGGAAAATTCAAATAGACAAACCTGAGAACGTTTTACAAGTTAAAGTAAAATTTCAAGCGGAGTGTAGAAGAATACATTCCTTAATTGAATTTATGCTGCTAGATATGTCGTTTCATAATAATAAAAATAATTGTAGTGGCTTTATTGAGGTCACGAGGACCAAAACTTTCAGCAGTTAAAAGAGGCAGCATAACAAGTATTAGATGTGAAAATTGCATTTTAGTTCCTGTTTCACCTGCTCTGGTGAAACTAAAAACGGGGACAAATAAGGAATGACCGAATTGCGATATGCCGCCGTTCTTGTTGGTATTGAACGGTATAGTCTACGCATTGGTCTTAGAGATTTACATTCAGATAAACTAGAGTAGAGGGGATGGGAGGGGTCACTCGAAAATACGAGCAGCGATTAGAGAGTGCAGTAGTTGTAGGCACAAAACCGCTGTTCTCATGCGGTCGGTCGATTAAAGCCGCATTATCAATGCGAGGAACATATTGATTAATCAATGCCTTTTTACAAAATAACCTGCGAGACAGCGATTTGCACTTTAGAAGGGTCTCAGATAGACTTGCGTCAACAATTACGTTTTTGCGGTATTCAGTGAGCTGTTTTCGCGAGTATTTTCGTTTGATCAATGGTAAATCCATGAAATTAATGAGTTAAAACAAAGGTAATTTTTTGCAAAGTGTAGTAAAAAGATCGAGGAAGATGTTTCGAAAAAAACAGATTTTCCAAAAAAAAGCAAAATAATTTCTTTTTAATGGTGGCGGCCGTCAAAAGGCCCCACACCAAAAAAACATCACATAATATTCTATAGGCGCTTCATAATTACTTCATTTAAATGCGCTAATCTATTCTATCGGCAATCGAGATTTAAATGAATAGTTTTCTTTAGCTATCTTTTTAATCATAATAATATTATAAGATATGATAAATCGGAAACTTGCCCAATTTTTTGGATCAAGACCGTCGTAGCCAACAAACGTGCTTCCGTCAAATTTTCTCTTAATTTGAATTTTTTTGCCAGACACCGAATTTTGCATTTGAGCTGTCTCTTCGGGAATGTTGCCACTGGGCCCCGTTAAAAGCTGATGGGGGATGGTATGCATCTCGAAGAGCTGAAACGTAAAAACAATCAAAAGGAAGAATATGATACTTAATGAAAACCTTTTTAACATGAAATAAAGCAGGTGAAAACGTTCTCGGTTAGAATTACGCGGACCACATACCCTGTCAAATAACTCCTAATCATTTAGTGCGCCTTGCCCTGGACTAAATCCCTGACACTCCGACACTCATATTTACACCATAGAATGATTAAGGATGCCTCGTATTAAAACATTTTATGCTGACAAGCTATTAACCTAAAGCCGCCCGAAAGCAATGAGGTGGTAGTTATAGGAATTGTTAATTAAAGAAAAGGAAGATTTTGTGAACTGGCCACATCCCACAAATCTGCCAGCCGTGGGCAAAGTACATTGTTCATTATTCACGATGCGAATTGTATTTGATATTCTCAAAAACGAATTACTTATTTGATGCCTGAAAATTCGACAAAAAATAATGGCAGTCATATGTTATTTTATGAGTCGTAATCATACCTTACGAAGATCCGAACTGCCATACTTGTTCTCTTTTTCCCTCGTTTTCCAACCGTGATTCTGAGGTGCAAGGAAAACTACATTAGGCGAATGTTGCCCCAGAACCTGGGAGAATCCCGCTTTCTGCATTTTGTCGTAGGTCTCACTAAAAACCGAGAAACACTTGAAGACAATCTTTAAAACACAAAAGGCTGATAATCTTTCTTGTGATTAAAAACATCGCCTACCTGGTCTCAGGATTGCCTTTTATGATTTCAGCCATTGTTTGAGTCGGTAGTTTGTTCATTGTGGAAACCGGATATATAACTCCGTCGCGGAACTGAACAGGCTTCACACCCGTAGTCTTGGCCAGCCCAAAGTGAAGCTAAATATAATAATATTGCTACTAAAATTCCCAGATGTAAATCCTTATAAATGAGACTGTGCCATGTAAACTACCTTGCTTCCCTCTCTTGTACGGATGTACTGATTTGCGAGAACTGGTTTGCCACCGCCCGAGGGATTGTATTTCGACGTGTACTTACATTCTTGCGGTACTCCAATACCTTTCCCATTCTTCATTTTGCATTCGCGAGAAGACAGCACGTGGTGTTCATAGACCTGACAGGGATTGCGCGACACGATGTTGGAAACACTCGGATCTACAGAAATTACATACGACCAATCGCTATTTATATGATATGCGCAGTACGAAATAGGCACGCACCATTGAGAGCATCGTTGGTTGGAAGAAGAACAACTGCGTTTTCGTCTTGGTTTACGCTGATGCGGCAATTCGCCATTTGACTTGCTGCTTTGCTAAGCTCATTCTTCGGTCCATTTGAAAGGCAATTAAGAGCACCGTTTAAGTCCATTGCTGAAAAAAAAAGAAACGAATGCATAAAAAATTAGTCGCTTATTACAACAGTTGCAAAAGCATAAAGAAATATTAATTCCCCGAATGGGAGCATTCAACAGTCAATTAAACTGTTTTGAAGTTGTTAGCAACCCACCTCCAATGCTCTGGAGGGCATTGTCCAGCTTGAAGACAGCACCATTTCCAGACATCAAATCCATCTTCTTTATGTTGACCTGTTTTCCGCATACGTCCTCCATAACCCGGGATCCATCCGGTTTCTGCACGGCTCTAACCCACGAGTTGGTTTTCGATGGACCCACGAGTCTACCCTCTTGATCGATCGATAAACCACAGGTCAGGCCATCCAACACGTGTTGACGCACAAGATCGTCGACGGCCTTTGCACAGAATAGAATATAATTATTTCTACTTAATTTGTTTAAGTAAATCCTTTCAAAACAATAATACCTTTTTTCCTGAAATCCCACTCTTAGCCTTCTGCCACGCAGCGTTTCCAGGCACCAAAACAGTGTAGCGATCGTTTCCATCAACTGTGCCGAGTTCACGCTGAATGTCTGATGGCATATCAGCGACAAATGCGGAAGCATCAGGGTCGTTTTGAAGGCGTTGGAGAATCGATGGGTAAGTGCCTGTTTCACCAATATTCTGCGTGAAAAAGAACACCATATGACCTTCTCTTTGCAGAATATAGACATGTTTCTTATCTTAATCCGAAATTCAAACTCACACCACTTATTTCATGGATGATTCCATTTGTGGTTTCATGATCGGGTTTTGTGAGGAGTTGGCATTCCACGAATTCTAACTACAAGGAATAAGACGAATTATCCAAAGCCAAACCAGGGAATGCCCCCCGCCCCAATGCACGAAATTTACATACTCCGTTGGGATATGTTGACACCTTGAGCGGATATCCATCCCTCGTCTTAATTGTGGCCCCATTCTTGAATGTGTTTGAGTAGTGACGGCCATCAGCAATGTGTAATTTGGTGTTCTCTTGTGGCCTAAGGTAGGAAAAAAATCACGAAAACTACGATAACGTTTACTTCTGCTGCTACACTTACTATTGCTATAACTTTAAGAACTAATAATACAACTGCTATACTAAAATAACAACAGCAACTACTAATATTACTCCTACTACGCCCAAATTCTTACATTTTTTGGAGGCTCTGTTCATTTTCTGGCAAGAAAACGGTATAATCTTGTCCGTCATCGCGTTCGAGAGCTGGCAGAGCCTTCCCGAAGAGGTCAGCCGACGAATTGCGTTTCATCGAGGCGATTGTTCCGATGATGGGCATGTACGTTCGATCCTTTTCGACACATTCGTTGTTTACAATGGTACTGCGCACAAAGCCGGGGCAACAGTCATAGACTATACGGCTAAACAACAAATACTACGGTGAAGTGAATTTATAATTCGGGTTTCATAAGTCGTCATAAATTGATTGCATCTAGTTATTCCTTCAGTGAACCGACCATGCCATCGTTAGTTCGGCAAAAGAAGAGACTCGGGAATTTATTGAGGAGGAATCCAATCACCCCTTCCAGCGATCAAGTAAGCGCTGACTCATTTAAGATAATGGCGAGATAGATAAGCAAGATAGACGCTTCATCAATAAAGTAGTGTCATTATACATTTTCACAAAAAACTCGGTTTGCAATTCATTTATGTAAGACCTTAAACGATGGATAAGTCGAACAGTTAGTAATTCGTTTCAGTAATACGTTTTAGTTATGCGTTTCTGCACAACGCATCGCCAGTGAATATAAACACTCTGATCGGATAGCGGCACCAAATGTGACGGCCATTTAAACGTCACTGAGGCCGGTGTTTATGTCGCACAATATAGGAACCTAGATTTATATTGTTTATATTACGCAACGTCCGTTGGATCTCTGGTTTAAAATGTGAATTTTCTGCTGTATTTAGTAAAATACACGAATTTCGACAAAAGAATGTGGGTTTTAGAAAACTGGTGTGTGTTGAAATCAGCAGTTAAGGACCGTTCTTTCGAGAAATTAAACAAAGAAATGAAACTTGTACTCGGAATAAGAAAATAATTGTCAGCATGATAGCAGTTATGATACGTTTTTGTTTTAGGCCTTCCATTAAAATTATCATTTCAATGCTCCAATATGGTGCAATAATTAAATAATCAAATGGGAAACAAGCAAAGTATTTACTTAGCACGCTGTTCTACCTCCTACAGTGATCTGAACCTGAAAAAGTCTTTGTTTTCGGGAAATGGCGGCAGATACCCTTCTCCAGGCGATTATACGACGCCCTGGAACACCCTATGTCCGGCTAAGCGGATTTGGCGTTTGCGGACATTTAAATGACGAGTTTTGGGTATAAGGTACACCTATGATGTCCTCAACATCATCCAACATTCGATCTAGTGGGTGAACCTCTAGCCTTCTCACAAGGAAGTTCAACAGGCATCCCGTTTATTAAATCTAAACGTCGTGCTGGCCATGGGAATCGTAAGTAGATATCCTCCACCTAGTCTTTTGGAATTCGCCTAAACATATTCCTTGTGAGACAGACTTCCAATTTATCCCGCTTCAGTTGATTATCCCCTCTAATGTCGAATAACAGTCCATCTCTTATTAAGATTTTGTATCCGACCCCTCTGCCGCGGATAGTTTATCTGTCCTTCATAGACGCGAATTCTTGCATGTTTGATTGACGCAAAAGCACTGACCCTTCATCAACATCGAAAGTTTGCCAGCCACGCTTACCCCGATTGCCCGTTGGGGCTGACACCGCAAATCCACGCCTTTGCTGGCGAACCGCCGCCCTCTTGAGTCACTTCCTTGTAGGCGCACTGATTTATTCCCTCGAAAAGCGGATCATACTGTTTGGGTTGGAAGCGCTCAGGCAGTGTTGGTTCAAATAACTGAGCCCGAGTCCCGTCACGGTTTAACAAAAGCACCAGCAGCAACAGCGATGCCGAGAGAAGGCCCTGTCGACGCATCTTGGATTGTGTCGCGGGGTATTGTCGACTTCGTGTGCGCACACCTAGGCTATATGTGTGTGTGTCTGTGTGTGCGTGTGTCAATGGGAAGACCGATGGGGTTGGTTCAACCGCGGGTGCGTGTAAACAGATGGGGCGCTTGGGTACCTCCGGATGTGCGCCGGAGTGCGAGAATTAAATTTGCGGACACTGGCGCCTCGCGTCGGTTAAAATAATGGCACAAGCGCAAGCCTGGTTGTTGAAGACGAACCGGTATCGGCCATGTTTATTTTGATATCTGGTGCCCAGGAGGCAATCTTCCTGGAAGTGTCCAAAAAAAGCAAAGCCTATATTTTAATGAATATATAGGTATATTTTACAAGTTTCCAAATATGATTTTGAATAACGATTAACATTGGCAAGTTCTTTCACGAATACAAAATGTATGACACCGCCCACTAATAGCAAAGCTCAACCATCTTCTGATACACGCGTGCTTTTGACTTCGAAGGTTGGGTTTCCACACAGCATTCATTGGAAACTGTTCTTACCACATTCTTGTAAACTATCCACTTTTCGTCTCCATTAACCAAGCAGGCAACAAACAGTCCATTCATGCGAGAACCGATATTCTACGAAGAAATTCGATTTATTGGAATGTTCTTGCTTCATTATTAGAGTTTTGACTCATAGACAACCACTGCTGTCTTTCGAACTGGGATGGTCCTGATCACACCACTAAGCACCATTATTCATCGAATGGAATTCCTAAAAGGGGTTTATTTTTAAAACACGTCACCTGATGCATAGTTTGTAAGTCATCTTTAAGCATATCCAGCCCGTTGCGATGGCCTCAACAAATGCTCACACAATGTTCCGTGTTCTTGCTGGCTCCACCAAGTTATTTCATTTTTAGCATCAAATATTTTATGTAGACTTGTTCCTAACTTTTGCAAGCGGTTCTAAAAGCATACTATTCAAGCAGTATCAATCACTACGTCCTTGCACCATATACATACTCGAACCGTTTTTATTCCAGTCAAGATTCTTATTAAGGAAAACACAACTTCCACCTCCAGTTGATATATTAAGGTAGAACCTTTCAGCATTAAATTTACAAAAAAAGCAACCAATAATTAGAACGGGAAATGCATTGAATAAGGGCAGACTAATTTAGGCAATACGTAGCTACACCTCCGTTAATTCATTCAGCTATAATCTTGTTCAATGAGTTTGTTAAATTGATGAATGCTCAAGTAGAATGGAGCAGTTAGGGCCTCTTTTGTCATTCTCTAGGCTCCATTTTGTGTTAAAGTAGGCAGCATTGGCATTCGTAATTAATTTTTGGAGACGCTAACTCTTACGATGTCAGTCAAGTTATTGTATGGCAAATTGACAAGATAGGCAAACACAACGTCATCGTTAGCAGCATGTTGCAGATCAAGGTCGAAGGTTTTTTAGGTATGAATAAAGTGCTTAATGCAGATCACGTTATTATGGTTTTTTCATCCCACTTAACCACTTTATAATTGACGTCACTTCAGGTAAAATGCAGCGATTTATTTGAATAAACAATGCTTTAAACAACAATGGAAGTAATAAAGTCTTAATGGGAGGATTGTCACATCGATGTCGGATAGTTGAGGTCAACTGGCATACATTGGAGTAAATCTATTATTCTCAGGGGAGTCAAATGTTCGGAATAGATGAAACAAAAACATTTACTTCTATGGACTTTTAGAAGAATGAAAATTTTCAATGTACACATTTCATCGTCGTCAAAGTCATAAGTAAAGTTAAGAAGAAAGACAGGTTTGTTGGGGAGTGGATATGGGGCGTGTTAGTTAATTTACAGACAAGGAGTACGTTCAGAAAAACAATGTGCAATGGCGTCTCTATAGGTTTTGTCTTTTGAGGGTATTAACCGGTGTATCGACAATTGTTTCCGACAGCGGATCGCGTACATAATCACTCTCTTTAGAGTTGATTTGGTGGACCTACAAAGAGTTATAAAATATTACTACTTTGAAATACTCAGTAAAAAGGCTATAAGTAGGCATACTTGACGCAGTGGTCCGGCACCGTTCGTGAGCGGCATATTTGGAGGTAGAGGCCGTGGAGTCAATCCATTGCCCTTGAAAACGACAGTAGCCGAATCCTCTCCATCAAACGACCCTCGGGCATATGTTTTCAAGGCGCCATCTAGTCGGCTAGGAGAGACCGTTGTTACGCCACTGGGGGCCGTTAGGGTGTCAACTGAGTTGGAAGACTGCATCGTGGACTCTGGATGATGCTGTGACTGGTAGTCCTCGAAGGATGGAATCGGCGGCCTCTGGAGAGTCTGGAATTGCTGAATGCCCCGGGGCTCAGCTATTGCAAAGGCACTCAATGGCGAAGATCCGTTTTGATGTTCCCATCGTAAACTGCCTATTACATTAAATGAATACATAAACTATAGTTGCATACATTGCTGTGCTGTCGTACAAGGTTTAAACGCCTGATGAATTAATAATATACCCAAATTCGTTCTTATATAAAGCCAGTGTGTACGGTGAATAGCAGGTAATGTGATATTTCAATTTATCTTTGATTCAGTGTTATACGGGGCTGTTTCTGTGCATTGAGTATAAACTCGTGAAGCGAAATGATCAATGTTATCGAAAAGGCCTCGGGATAAAAACCCGTCTTTGTTTGGACCTAGATGTATAGAATTTCAAACAAGGTTTGCATTGGAAGCCTGATCATCGGTATTGGAGACACTTTGAAATTAAATTAGTTCGCGCACACAGCAACTAAGGAAATAAGCCTATTACCAGCTCTGTTGTGTCAATTAAAACACGGGATTCACTGACACACAGAAACATTAAAATGCACATTGACACATAGGGGGTCATTCCTTTTCCCAAACACCGTTTTCAGCCAAACTATTAATTTAAATTGCGAACGACACGGTTTAAATAGTCTACTTCGGATTCTTAAAAGCACAGTTACATGCTGGCAAAACATGGCAAAGCACCACAACAACCGAATGTATGTACACTCAAAATGGTGAGGGGGCATCATGCAAGTAAAGGTCTACCCAAATCGTTTGTGGTGTCGTCGACGCAGGCCTCGCCGCTTCCTGATGGCGACGTCGTCGCTGCAGAGCTCTCCAACAAAGGGCTGCACACGGATTGTGGGCGTGATGTATGAGGCTGGGATGTACCGTCGGAAGCTGGGCCGTTCCGCTGTCGTGAAATACGGTTCGATCGCCGAAGATCAGCATTGCTCGCATAGGAATGCATTGCCTTTCGGTACAGAGAAGGCCGCCCGTTTTGAAAATTGGTGGTGACTGATTGCTGGTGATCTTGTTGCGACGCCTGCGAAGCTGGGGGTATGGGGGGCAGTAGTGAAAGAGTGGATTCCGCCCAGTACGGCTGTGATTGGACGGTCGGAGGTGATGCGGGGACCAATCGGGTGCCTCCGCCCCCACCCCCGAAGAGGTTCATGGAAGTTGCTGTGCGCATTGAAGATTCGGGGTGTCTGGGCTGGTTGATGTCGGGATTTCCATTAACCGGGAAGCGATGCTGCTGATTTGATTCAGTTTCAGGAATGCCGAAAAGACTGAGTCGCCGACCTAGTAGAGTGCATGGGGGAGGGCGGGGGGTTTTCGTGAATCAAAACAACAACAACAAGTACATGCAAAGAAACGATGGTAAATATCCAACCGGATGAGGTCATGCTGTCAGTGAACAACAAAGCACAGCTACCTTTCATTTTTCCACTCAGCCATTTAATCCAGGGCTACAGCAACAACAATCGATACGTGCTTTTAATTGGTCCCTGCTTACCTGAGGCCGAGAGGTTACCTACGCTGCTGCCGCTTGGTCGATGATAAAAAACGGCACCCTCGGGAGGAACAGACATCTGTAGAGGCTGCAAGACTTGGGAGCGACGGACACAGGCAGCTGTCTGTGGGTACACGTAGAACACAGAGGGTTGCGTCGACGTGGGAACAGCCGCCTGAGGCATTTTTCCAGAGGCTGTGGTGGCAACAACGAGTCTGGGATGTCCACCACCGCTCTGCACCGAGAAGCGGTCCGATCCTGACCCGAGCGAGATACGGTCGGAGGCGAGGGTGTTGGAAGACATGCCGACAGCGCGGGTAAGGTGGATCTGGGAGAGGTGTTGAGGATGCATCACTGTGCCCACTGGCGAACCAAATCGCTTTTGGCCTGGCTGAAAAGGCGCCTCGACATAACTTCGGCGAGCCATTGTGGATGAAGCGGGCACGTACCCGACTGTGGGCACCGAGGAGACACCGCCTGTTGCCGAATTTGCTGAAAGAAAATTTGGATGTTCAGAATTACAGAAAACCGAATCCTGAGGATGTGGGCATCAATCATGCGATCTTTCGTGGCTCAAATACAAACCCCAAAATATTCTCGATTATTATTTCTTATTTGGCGTGGTCTACACCCTTAGCGCAACAGGCCTCTAAAGAGTGCGACACGATCTGTTTTTGGACCGTTTGTTTTTCTTTTAGAGAACGGAATCGTCTTAAAAGCATCCGAATAAACAGATCGCTTCGTTTCAAACTGTTAGAAAATCCTGGACTCAACAATCCGGGACACGCTCGGGACATGAGTAACTCATAGTCACCCGAGAATATGTAATATCAAAACGAACCTAGATACACCATTTGCACAGGGTCGCCGGCTCCGCTAATGACACTACCCGGTCGTAGAATCATCAGCCGTCCATTCTCATCCACGAGGTATGACTGTCTCCGTAGATCCGGGCTCATGACCTGTCTACCCGGGTCGAGAATCATTGATCCCTCGTGAGCACTCCTAGAACCATCTCCGCCATCTGGGAGCATTCGCACCGACTCAAGCAGGTGTTTGTCTTTGGCCTGGTGCGAATTCCCAACAGTCTTATCCCAAGGGAAGAAGGAGGAGTTCGTTTGGCCGTCGTTCCGGCGTCCATAAAAGTTTGCGTTTTGCGGCGATCGTCGTCGAAAACAACAGGTCAAGATAACCACAGTTATCACGGCGAGGAGGAATACGAGAGCAAAGATGCTCGCGATGATGTAGCCGTGCATGGGGGTCAGACCGAGAGCGTTGGAGTCCGGTTTTAGTGGGGTTAGGTTCTGGGAAGAAAGAGACGAATTTCACTTTTCAATTCGCAAGGGTCTTGTGCACATGGGTAGCCAAGTATCCCGGACACGCTCGCACGTCATGCTGAATGAGACTCTGCTGCATAATATACATCGACAAATTAGTTGAATATTGTTTATATTTTCGACACCACTGGACGAAAAGAATAAAGACAAAAAAAAGTTGGCGCGATAGATAGTTCAAAAATGTCGGTCTCCTGTACGGAAACATGCAATTTTTCCAAACAAACGATAATACACATTTTTTTATAATAATTCCACGTTGGCGATATAAAAACCTGTTTCTTATAGGTTACCAACCATCCCACTCTCCTAGGATTAGTCCGTATAATCTTAATTAGTCACATTAACGTCACGCTCGCTTATGATTGGTTAATCTGATTAAGACTAAAACAGGGTCTTGCTGGCCTACTATTTTCATTGGATTTATCTGCCCGAAGGCTTGTATAAAAGGACACACAATTGCACAAACTTTAGGTTTTTAAATCGAATACCTCACATTTTGTGCTTTCTTCCGGTAGGTAGAACGGTCTTCTGTGTAATTCGTCTAGGCCTTAACTGTCATATCATATCTGTCTAACCTATTTAGTTAACCTATAAAGTATCCGACATTGATATAATTGAGACTGAGCTGAAACTGCTGGCAACGGTTTCTGCTAACCCGTCTTAATCCATCGATCAAACCGCCAAATTCATTTCGGATTTCATATTTGATCCTGTGTGTTATATCCCGAATTTGACGTAGCACCACCAACCGTTAGACATTGAAAATAGATAAGACGCCAGAGGAGTTCTAGAGAATTGACCTGAAGAGCCTCGTTAGGCCTATCAATGGCCGCCATTACGCGTTTGCCAAACTTCGTACACTTCAAGGGTTTAATTTGCCTTTCTTGCAAATTTACCTCGTTTTATTTTTGTTCATTCTTGTTCAATTATTTTACACCTGCTATGTACAATCGCAACTTCTTATATATTTTTTGTCTGTTGTAACATTTAATGCTGAAAGTTCTGGTCCTCGTGACCTTAATAAAGCGAATACCATTATTATACCGTTTAAAAAACCGGCGTATTGTGGTATTTATATAAGGGTTGGTGGCAGTAAGGCCAGGCGGCCAATGAAGAAGTGTGAGGAATGAGTCACTTAATCGATTCGATCGTGACACGACAGAATGTTTGCGGAAGGGGTGTGACAAGCGATGTTGTGACCTCTTAACGCGGCGTGGGTGTCTACGCGCTACGCCAATTAATGAATTGATTTAATTCAATAACAGTTTCTTGGGGAACCAAAACGCTTCCCCAACACTGTGTCTACACATTAATTTCGAATCCTGTTGCAGAATATCCAAATACTTCTTTACTGATCATTTATCTGGTCGGGACTAATCTTGGTGCATCTGCACCTACGTGATCTCGCACGTCTTGAGAATGAACGGTAAACCAGTGTAACGGATCATTAAACGAAACGGATAGGACGATGATGTGGATCTTGGGAAGTAATTTTCACTCCTCAACACTCGAGACCGAAGTCTCCAACTAACCAAACGCGAGGCTGATGCCCTCATCACTAGCTCAGGCAATGTCAATCGAGAGCGTAATCGTTTCCAACTCGTCTCTCTTACAGAGGACCCGTTCGAAATCCTGCAGTTTATCTAAGGTCTTCAGTCCGCAATAGGTGCCTGATAAAGGTTCAAAAGGACCCCAGGCGACAAGGTAAACAAGGGAAAGAGCCCATAACAGGCGTAATTCAAAATCAACAATCAAGTAAATCGATAATCTTAAAGAGTGGAAAGAGTTTGGGAAAGAATAAAACCACGCAGATATAAATAAAATAAGACTCACAACGAAAACGGAGGATGCCTAGACATGCGTTAATGACGAGGTGATTCGGATTACTGTGAGAGCTCATTTTAGCGTCTCTAAGAAGAGCGTAGAAATTTTAATGTCATTGACCTCTCACGACGCTATGGAGAGCTTGCACGAGATCGTGCGAACATGCGGGCCAAAACTCACACGTGTCCAGCTTAGTAAAACAAACATGCATGTTTCAAGACCCGTAGATCTATCTACAACATCTCAATAGTACTGCCAGGGATACATAATTATACAATTTTCGAAACAGCAAGCCATCTTAGTTTTCCAATTTAAAGAGCCGTTTAGCGCTCGCTATGGATCGATGGCATTTGAATAGCCGTCATTACGTGTTTACCAAACTGCATGCCAAACTGCTTCGAGGGTTTCATTTGCTTTTCTAGCGAATCACCTCCTTGGTATTTTTCGCGCATTCGTGTTAACTTAGTCGGAATCTTCGTCGTCGTCAGAAAATTATATTCCCACAAAATTTCCCCAAATTGCAAATTGAAGAGAATCCAGCAGAAACAACCAAGCGATGAAACGTTTGGAAAGGTTTGTCTCCTGTTCTATGTAAAATCGCCACTTCCTGTATCCACTTTATTTTTTGCATATTTTAATGCTGAAAGTTGTGGTTCTTGTGAACTCATTAAAACGATTGACCTTATTATTAAGCTGAAAGACTAATTAAAATTAGAAATAACATGTATTAAAATCGATCAATGCAATTGAGCAGAATTCAACTGGCATGACTCTAAAGAGATGAGTGCGTCTAGCTCATTAAAACAAAAAAAATCATGTTTAATCCAGTCAAATGACGACAGTCTTTGTGACCTCTGGTAACAGCGATGGCCACAGCTATGATACACTGACCTTATACTGAGTTAGAGAATTGATTAATGTTTACATAGGGATTAGTGTTGAGCATATGGAGTGTCATATAGGAGGAGTATCTATGGTAGTCATGGGGTTTTTCAACCTGACAGTCAACAAACACCTGTGGCACCGAGTATCTGCCTTCAGCAATTATTTCAATGACCATTCAAGAAATCGTCGTTCAAGGCCACATCAAAAGGCGTCTTCCTCGAGAGCAGATGTTGACTTCACTCGGTTATTTCGCCTCCGGCTTTAAAAATAATTATTTTATGTACTCAATCCAAGGCGCAATTATTAATCACCAGGCAATCACTTGTTCCGTGTAAATTAGCTGACCCATCCCAGCTCCCTATTTTAGTGCATCTCAATGTAAATATCTTCGACCAATGCGAAGAGAGATCATCTTTCAACGCAACTTCAATTGTTTTTCACTAATCGCTGCTCGTATTTTAAGTGACCCCTCCATCCCCTCTTTTCAAGTTTATCTAAGTGTAAATCTCTTCGACCAATGAGTAGGCTATACCGTTTAATACCCACAAGAACGACGGCCTATCATTCATAGCATTGGTCATTCCTTATTTGTCCCGATTTTTAGTTTCACCGGGGCAGGTGAAGCAGGAACTAAAAGACAATTTTCATATCTAGTTCTTGTTATACTGTCTTGTTTTATGCTAAAAGTTTTGGTCCTCGTGACCTCAATAAAGCCACTACAATTATTATTATTATTATAAACTCAATGTAATTCGACTTACGCGGATCTGACAGTGCCGTCCAGCATATCCAAGGGAGCAGTTGCATTGATAGGACCCAGGCAAATTGACACAGAACCCACGACGCGGCCCGTATGGGTTGCAGAGGGGGTCCTTGGTAGACGAAGAATGGGCGTCCTCTGAAAGAGCTTTCGCGGCGAGAAGACACTCGTTGAGGTCATGCTCACACCTGGCACCCACCCAACCGACGCCGCAGACACAAACCGGCCCGCTGGGGGCGTCGAAGCACCTGGCGTCGTTGAGACAGAGGGGCGGCGTGCCGGCAGCCAGAGCTTCGGCGTGAGCACAAACACCTGTCGAATTGGCCGACGACGGAGGAGGAGAAGACTTCGGCGTAAAGATCTCACAGTGGGGGCCCGTGAAACCAGGCCGACAGACACACCTATATGCAGCTGCTGACGACGAGGCGCCGGTACGCTCTTGGGGCACATTGAAGACTTCGCAACTAAAACGTCAAACGAAGCTGGGATTTTTTATTGGGAACAATTAATACGCATTGTATTTTCTCGCATTGGAGAGTCAAGCGGATGTTTTTTTACGAGTCTCCAATGATTTGAAGTTTGGATGATTTCTTTTGAGGATCATTTTTGTCTTTAATCAATGCGCTGCCTTTCCATTCAATTTAGAGCGCGATGTGTACATGGTCTTTCCACGGTCGTCATTAAGCGTTTGGCAAATTATATTTTTCGTGCTTCTACATTAGTTTAATTTCATCCAGGAAATAAGAGCAGTCAGCAACTGATAGGATCGTAGAACTTACTCGGCATTTTTTTTGTCAATTTCCAGAATTTATAATAAAAAATGCAAACGGAAAAGAAGATAAAAGGAAAGTACGGACGAAGCATTTTAGCGCTTTCAAATGTTTGTCGTCAATTCTACGCACACTCCACATCGCTTCAAATCACCAACCTTTAACCAATGTTCATATATATCCTGGGACTGGTGATTCTAGGTTAATTGCTTACTGGACGAACTGGATGGACAATAGGGTATCAAACAATTAATGCAATGACAAAGTCCAGAACACATCCACAATTGTAGGATACTCTACGGGTAATAAAAAATTCTGGTGCAAATTTACTCAAAATGAACGCAGTAATCGATGCCCGAAGAAGCTGTCATAACACTGTGGAATAAAAAGCCCTGTCGATTTAGAAAAAAAAACAACTAGAAACCCACCTTGCATCGTTCTGGCAGGGTTTAAGCGCACACAGGTCGGAGACTACCTCACACCGCGGTCCCCGGAATCCACGCTGGCATTTACAGGAATACTGAGAAGCATCTATGCCCAAGGGTCCCCTGTCGATACGCGAGTAGGTGAGGGCACGATGGGAGGTGCAGCTTCCACCGTATTGACAGGGGGCGTAGGCGCAGGAGCTGTCGAATGTTGCTCCTGCCGAGCACTGGTAGTCGATATTCTGGACCCGCACAACTTGGAGGATTGGAAGACTGTTTGGAATATCGATAAGAGCTCCTGGTGTCGCAATGAGGTGCTGTCGTGATAGAAGAACCGCCTGCTGGGGTGTCAGACCCACCTGATAGGGGGGCTTTACGTGGTTGACAGTCACATCTTTAATGCATCCTAAAAGAGGGGGTCAAAATACTCTCGTTGAAACATTGAGCGACCAAATTAGGCGATTTTAACAAAGGATGTTTAATGTACCAATGAAACCTGATCTCAGTAGACCCACGCTGGCCGATCGATTGAAGGATGGCCAGGCTAGGTCAACCGCTTCATCTTGTGCGGCTGGAATCCTACTGGTGCTGTCAAATGCCTCGGTTAGTGTCTGGAAACCTTGAACCGGATCTGCTCCTAATAGGAATTCCTGCATTTCAGCGTCTCCAGTAGTCCAATCAATGGTTTGTGAGTAGGAATGGGTACCATCAATAACCAGCTCCGTCCACCATTGCATACCTACACGGATTTGAAAATCATTGATATAATTGAGCCAAATTATCCCGAAATTGTTTCGTAATATTAGATAAATATTCTCACCAAAGATTGAAGACTCATGTCCTTCAGATGCAGTAGCAAAGAGAGCAAATCTCACGCGATGCCATTGGGCGTCACTTAGGCGCACTTTATTCGAAGCCAACCAGACATTATCGATTGATCCAGTGGCGAAATCAACCGGTGAAATCGCAAGATAACCATCATCGATAAGATGAATTTTAAAGGCCCGAAGAGCATTCCATTTGACCGAGAAGAGCGGACCACTTTGCTGTCGTGTCCTGACGGTAAAAGAGATCTCCAGTCGATGCTCCGAAGGTTTCGCCATCTGCCAGTGGACAAAGCTCGCACCCGTAAATTGCAGCGGCCCATTTTCTACAAGAAACGAATAAATATGGCGTCTTCGTTAGCTTAAATAGTGTAGTTGATCAACATAATAGAATCTGACACTTAACACAATGAAATTCCAGTACCGGACACAATCACTTATGGAATTGACAATCCACAATTCTCGTGTAACATCATTATTCGCCCTCGAATTGTTTGGTTGCATGTAAGTCCATTGCTTATGCGCGTGCGCGCAATTATGAAAGCAACTCAACAAACATGGTCTAAATAAATCAAAGTTTTAAAGAGGCCCGAAAATTGGAGTTAGTGGGTGCGCCGTTTGATGTCTATCTCTTACACCAACTTCAACTGGGTTTGTCATGTCTAAAGGTGGCGTGTCCAGTGCCACCCGAGGTGACCTGACCTGGGAGTCGAAGATGGAGCGAGTGTGCTAACCACTACACCATCGGGCCACCAGCGCCTTTAATACGGTGACTTGAAGGCTGCCGGATGAGAGAAACTGTCCCCATGGGTTGGCAAAGTGTTTGATAATGCGACGGCGACCACTGCAACGCATTTGGGTGGCACTGTGGGGCCTTAAACAGTACAAGAGTTTCAAAAAAACATCCACGAAGCCGGAGATAGCTGGACGAGAAAGACCTCATAGATCGACCATCGGGGGGGGGCCTCACCTCGTTGCTTGAAGCACGTCTCGGAGAAGCAGGCCCCGGCGTCACCCAGGGGTCGATTGAGCACCTCGCAGTTGTTTCCGGTCCAGGGGGGAGCGCAGACACAGGCGTGAGCCCCGGGCCGCAGGGTCGAGGGCACGCAGACGCGGGGTGCCCTGCAGGCGACGCTGGCGCAGGCGTTACGCGGGCGGTCACACGCGGAGCCCCCAAAGTTGGATGGACACCGACAGGTTGCGAGGAGGGAGAAGCGCGGGGTCGCATGACTCACGCCATGCACCTCGAAGACGTTAGGTGACGCCTCGGCATCCAGCACTACGCGGGTTGCGCAGCTGCCAGACTGGCATTTCTGGAAAGGGAGATCATTGTTTACAAAAATCAGGTTTAGTGAAATAAAAAAACTGATTACCTGATATGACACACAACCCAAATAGACTTCTCGATCTCTACTGACCTCGTAATTGCTCTAAAATCGTCGGGGTACTGTGAATCCTGAGATAAACACTCCCCAGCTACAGGTTACACGGAAATGCCGTAACGATAATCAACTAGGTGTGGTTTATTACTCTTTGAGATACTCGCAATCGTGTGAGCCAGCATCCGTGAATAGAGGTATCCAGAGGCGCTGCAACAACGATCACCCGTGGTATTGGTTAAACCTATTTGAGGGAATGGTTGATCCTGTTTTCTTACGAGCCACGGAAGCAAGTAGGTCATCAACGGTCGCCAAATGAACAACCGTCCGTGACCATGCATTTATTACGATCGTCTGTATGAATATGGTTTATATAAACATTGTCGTCAGTTTTTTCGAATATAATTGGGATCTGGACTATAATAATCACGAATTATATTTCGATTATACACTAAGCCTGTTATTCAATCAAGCTCATTTATTTAACCCGGCAAACGATTTCGCTTCAATTGACGCCTTCAATTAAGTGCGCCCAATCGCATCTGTTTCAATTGCATGGTTACTGTGAACACACAGGAATGTCAAGCACGTCGTCGAAAGTCTTGATAAAGTGGATCCTAAATTATTCCCGAAGGCTGACGTCGAGCAATTTATTAATTCGTTTGTATAAACGATTCTTCATGGAGAAGTTTCCGTTGGCATTCCTACGACAGCAAATCAACAAACGCACCACAAGTACATTGAGGAAGGAAAGTTATTCAGGGAGAATTGTGCGATGAGGAAGAGGAGAAAAACGAACCAGAATGAAACACCGTTTCCACCACCTCAGTTACAGATATCGTGCCAAGATAGTGTCTGTCCATCTAGAGGAGTTTGCAGAGAGGTTCCATCCATTACCGACGAGGTTGTCATTAACGAATAGCCGAATTTATGGAATTGCGTGCAAATGTGACCAGGAAAAGCAATCAGATCGACCAAAACTATTATTGTGGCTAATTATGCTACCGTTTTGCATTTTTCGTGAAACGACCCTCTGATAATAAAAAAAAGGACGCTGGGACACTTTAATTATTTATCTCAAGATATCGTATAGCCAAACACGCATTCAATTGGTTGGAAAACGTTTTCACCGACGGGTCGCTAATTAAAATGGACCAGGTTGGAAACTTGACTCAATCAAAAGTAGAACGAGGTAGAAAAAACGGTTCGTAGGTTTGACGGATCACGAAAATTTCCTAATATTATTTTTATGCTTACTTATACATTTGCAATAAATAGATAAAAAAACAACTCAAGTAACGCGTCGGGTAACGCATGACTTGTAAATTTTCTCCATCATTCTAGTGATATTAAATGTTTTTAGTTTTGTGATTGTATTAATTCAGCAAACTTTAAATAACATTTATTCGATATATCGATCCGGAAATGCCCACGGGCGAGAAACAATATGGCGACGACGCTGACGAGCATCAGTTTGGATGTTCCCTAGAAATCCGATAACCAGCAATGCATAATCTAAGTAGATTTTGCTCTCATAAAAAGTATTTCCTTCGCTAAAAAGCCAATTGATCACAAAACGACCTGTGTGTGCGGTAAGGGTGTCTCAAGACCTCGATTTAAATGCAGAATTACTGTAACTGAATACCATTCGATGCCAACCAATAAAATCGTTGCTACCTTTTGTGCACAGAGGCTGTTGTAGGCGTGTATCTGGTGCCCAACGAGCTTCGAGAGATTGGACTGTAACGCGTGGATCCTTTGAACAAGATGGCCCGATTCGATAAAGTGTCGCTCCAGAGGATCGTATACAGAAATGAGAAGATCGACACCACTGCCGACCGCACTTCGTCTTTGCCTTCGGCCAAACTGCACAGATGCCTGCACTGAGAGGATAAAGACGTGCTCTCTCCCATCGTCGCCTGCCAGGGATCCCCGAAGGAGACTCGTGGCCAACTCCATCCTGATGCTAGTATCGAGATGCTGTATGAGGAGCTCATTCGGGGAGATTTCGGATATGTGGAGCACACAAGCCGACTCCAACATTTCATCCGTTACGGAAGCAACCTGAGAAAAATAAACAAAACGAATGGTTAAAGTTCATTCGCGCTAGCAATTAAGAGAAGTTTTTCGACCAATCGGTGGGATAGTTGAAGTTAATTTTGATGGGGGAGGGGGAAATTTTAAGAAACACTAAATGCTGATGATTTACTAAATTCAGAACGATCCAGGAACCAAATAGGCCCGAGATGGTCTCGGTCTCTGCGTGATATTGGGGATCGTTGATTCAACCTTTGCGGGACGCGGACACGAAAGTAGCAACAGGGGTGAATAACAGATTTGTCAAAACACGAAAAACCACAAATGTAATGAATATGAAGTTCGCCTCCATCGATCGAAAACAGGTATTGAAGCAAATAAGTTTAATACAAACGGCAGTGTCGTCAACTGGATGTAAAACAATGGTGGAGTCAGAACTTGGTTGCTTACCTTTACGTAAAGTGAACCATTCGCGCTGAGCGACGCGTTCGTCACCTTGACCCGAAGCTCGTACAAGCCCGAATTGAGCTGTGCCAAGGGATGCAGTCGTGGAAGATTCGGCTGTAGCCACGCAAGCGACTGGTCTATTTGATGGTCGGGCACGAGCGACGGATGCGCTGGAGGTGAAGATTCTGCGAAAGGTCTTACTTTGATGCTTCCACCGTACTGGTCAATGGTGAAGTGAGCGGAAGCTGCGTCAGGCAGAAGCTCGAAGAAGAGGCGGTCGTAGGTGGTTCGGTCTCGAACTGCAACTTGCACCAATGTGATGCCGTGAGACGCCTTTTGTTTGTCTGCTGCTGCAGATGTTGTCGGCGATGTTAAATCGTCAAGGTCAAAACGAGGCTTCATCGAGAGGTCGGCCGCACTACTGCCACGGTACACTACGAGCGTCGTGTTTGAGCTGACGATTTCTGGTGGAAGATCAGACTGGCGCGAGACATGGACAGTGATCGTGACAGCTGAATGCAGGGCCGTCATTCCATTGTCGTGAGCGCGAACAACGAGGCTTTTGGTCCCAAGCTAGAACACGAGACAAATAAAATTCAAAGTAAACAACCCAAAATAACTGTCGGAGTCCTGAGGCCTATCGGTGAGTAATTACAGGTAGATTTGAGACAGTGTAGATGGAGCAATAGCCGGTTTGATTGGGTTCAAGGCCAATGAAAGCCGGTGGAGTTTGTGCCTGGTGGTTTATATCTGAATCTGGAAGCACGGGATGAATGGCGCGAACAGAGAAGAGCGATGTGGACTGATTGAAATTGGAGGAAGAGCCTGCCCAGTGAGGTGAAGAAGATGGTTGATTTATGCCGGAAAGTTTGCACTTGAAGGGCCCGGCATTAGGTGAAGCGTCCAGGTCTGTTATTGCCAGTTGTCCCAACAGAATCTCCCCAGGAGTCTGGCCAAATGCTTGCTGCAGGTCCTAGAAGAAACGAAACCAATTGAAGCATATAATCCTGCTATATTGGTTTGGTATAAACGTGATGAGCCAGGTTTAGGACGAGATCGGCGCCAAATTTCAAGGACGCCAATCCGAATGCTCCTTTGAAGCTGATGACTTAGGGAGGACTAATTGATATTAAAAATCTGTTGCGTTTGTTAATTCTCCTAGTGCGAGGCTGCATTATGCGCACTTAATCAGAATTTGGTAAGAACTGTGACTTTGAAAATCCCAAATAGCTGCCCTCGTGCAGTTTCACGTCGATTGGTAAAACAAATTCAACCAAAAAATTTAAATTTCTATCACACAATGCACCAAAGTAAAGCAATTTCCCATGAGGTATTTGCAGAAATAGAAATTAGCGAACTAAAATTGAATTTTAGAAACTAACTATGAACACTTTGAGTAGAAAACCCGAATTTTCTTTAAATATCTACGACCCAATTTCAGAACTTTCAAGTGCGCGCTGTGTGGGGCTATTTTGTGTTCGGAGCATTATTCAATTGACTTGATCTAATAACCGTGACGAAAATATTTGTCGGCTTCGCGTAATTCTTACCATTTTTTCCAGAGATTTGGGGAAAAATAACACGCTGAAATCACTTATTATTGCCTAAATAAAGACGTTTTCGAGTTATTGATATTTATTTTTGCTATTCTCCCGAACTAATTCGTGCAATAAACTAGGCGAAGATATGATCATAGTCATCAAATATTTACATGGATTTTAAGCTTAAATGACGAAAAGGGTATGATTTACTGAAGATATGTTAAGGATCTTAAGATTGAAAACAAATACATACCACAAACGAATTAGTAGAGACAACATTGCCGCTCCGGTCCACCTGAATAGGAAAACACTCGCTTTAGTCCCAAAACTAAGGACATACGGGTCAAGAACCCAAGTGATCTCAAACACATAAAAAGGCCAACTGATCCGACAAGAAACAGTTTCCTTATCTCCAACAAGAGTATGAGTCGGCTTCGTGGATGTTTTTATGAAGATTCATGGAAATATTGTACAGGTGTCGTCTCCAGCGCACCTCGAAGCAGTTTCACAATACGCCAACCATTCGTCGTAATGAACAACCCGCGCTAGTAACCATTCATAAAATTACGCGTCGGGATGTTTCGTGGCTCAGAAAAAGGGTGACATCTCCTCTTCTAAAACCCTTGAATGATGACGGGCAGGAAACCTACCTATCCCAACTCGTCTAGCAGATTTTAATGAGGTAAAAGTACTTTGTACGTATTTCAGCGATAAAAGCACATTTGAGGATTCGCGGAATAGACCCCCAAATTAAGACAAAAAGCACCGCTCTTAAACTTTCCGACTGATGCAGCTTAGAAGACGACCCACCGATGAACTCGGTAATCTCCATCTAACCGAGCGACGAGGTGACCCAAACACATTCAGATTATCTAGGGCGTCAAAGCGATCGGTTTTTAGTCTTTCTCCGTCTGTCTCACCTGCACAAAGAACTCATAGTTGCTGTGCTCGAACTGCGGCTGGTAGTCGTTGGCGTCGCGAATCGTCACAACGACGTCGGTGATAGCAGACTGAGGTGTCTCGCCGTGATCCGACACGCACACGCTAAATCTATACTCGCTGACGTGCTCGCGGTCCGGCCTGAAGAGCAGCGACAGCTCCCCTTGGGACCCCCCGAGATGGAAGAGTGACGCGATGCCCGGGAGCATCGGGGATCGCAGCGTCGTCGGAGAGCCGGGGTAGGTGAGTGTCACATTCGGCTGCCCACTGGCATCACAGAAGGCGTACAACAGGCGCCCGTTTTCGCCAGAGTCGGAGTCCGTGGCGGTAATCTGGGAAAGGTTAAAAAATTATTGGAAATTGATTAGTGTGCTAGATTCATCCACTTTATTCGCGCGGCTATCTTCTGCTAGAGGATAAGCCGGCTTCAGGTGGCATCCGTGTGCCAGCTGCAGCATCATTCACTCCAAACCAAAACCGGAGGTATGCGCGGAAAGCAGGTCGGTAAAATTCAAGATGATCCAGACGTATACCGGAATGCCCGGCTTGTTTAAGTGGCGTGAACCACGAGCCGCAACAACAGTATCTCACTAATAAAGCGAGGATGTTGAAGATTACACAATCGGGCCACAAAAACCGTAATATCGAAGGAAGTTGCGTTGAAAACCAACAGAACCATACAACGCGATAGCAGGAGGGAAAACTGTTTTTTTGTTAATCTTCTCCTCTAAGAAATATGGTATACCTCCCCACCTATATTTGCTTCCCGCGATATGAATTCTGGTTGTTTATACCAATTACTTAATTCCCTCATGACCTTGGTCGTTGTGGACTTTTGCTTGGAGAATTGGAGCAACAACCAGAAATACCGTTGAAAACAGCATGGTCCCAACTTTCACAACCGCATTGCCGCCAGTTATCTGACATTATCTCAGTAGATGCCGCCTGCCATTCACTGATTATTTCTCGCGTTTCTAGACAAAATGTTTAAATTCAGCTGCAAAAACCTTAATGTGGAACGGCGCTAAATGGAGATACTACCGCTATCCAAACCTCCAGAGACTTTGACTCTGATTGTTAGACTTACGAGCCGAGTTACAGCGCAACCTGTAAATTAGTTTTCTAAACGACCGTTTAAATCACTAGAAGTTTAGAAGCAAACAATGGACTTCCCAGACGATTTCGTATGGAGCACGACACACAAATTACTGGGAATAATGTTCAAAATTGGACGACCAGTCGGTGTCGTGTCTGTAAAAAACCAGTGTTTCTGTTTCCTGTTTTGTAGTTTTTGTCGACAAACCAATCATCGCCAAACACAGTTAAGTATGCATTTAATGACGTTTGATTTAATCAGAAAACAAAGAAGCTCACTCTTCCGATCTGAGAACCAACGGGGCTGTTTTCGAATATCTCAAAGGAGAAAACTCCGCGGTTGTCATTGTTAGATGCAGATGCCCCCTGGCCAAGGAAATGCGGTTTATTGTCGTTCACATCGACGACGTTGATTGTGGCGACCGTAGTGCTGCTCAGTGGGGGATCTCCGCCGTCTTTGGCTTCGACAGTCAGGAAGTAGCGAGGTGTTCGTTCGTAGTCTAGTGCTCCCCCCAGAAGCAGTTCACCTGGTGCAGCAAACGTTGAAAGAAGGGAAACATTAAACCGTTTAATAAGTACCGTATACCATGGGCGCTTCCATCCTCGAATCGCGCACTCGGACAGGGGTTCAAGAGTAAAATGAGGGACTACTGTTTCCGATGTAACACAAGGACTTTCGGCATGCGATTGGAAACACAAATAATACGGACAACGAGATAAGTGATCATAAAAACGCTTCTCTCTTATTATTGTATTTAAAGTTTGATTCTTGTCATTGAGTTGATGAAATTAATAAAAAAACTAGTCCATGCCATTTTCTTAAGTCCTCTCAGATCGCAAAATCTCCAGCCAGGCAAACAATCTCCAGGCGCCAACGTTGTGAGTGTGGGCTGTCTTCAGTCTTTCAAAAACACCCACGACTGTTGGGGCGGTAAATGGAAAGCCGCTCCGACCGATAATATCGCCTATTCTACAGATGATCCAGTCACGTTTTCGTACGCGTTATAACCATGCCGTTAAATTAAGTGCCAAACACTAGTTGCGGTGGAACAGACTGAAATAGGATCACAACTTAGGGGGTTACAGCTGCTGTTGTCGCCCAGTATATGCGATTCTTTTGGGGAAATCGTCCTTCGGAGGTGGAGCCCAGGATGGAATGGGATGGAGGCACATAGAGGCAGAGGTGTGGCTATTAACGTTTCCATGATAAAAATTAGCAATGATTCGCACAAAGCGTTAATTATAACGGATGCATCCGCGATCAATAAATGTAGGGCGATTTTATTCGCCAGTAGCACCCGCAAATCTGTCGTCAAGTTTGCAAAAACTGCTCAACGTTCGGTGGCAACTGACCCACACTTCCGTCGATATCATAGTCAGCGGTTTACATTTGGCCGGAGAGGGGCTGTAAAGAAGCCCCAGAGCGAGAGACAGACAGACCCCACCAAATAAGTGCCATAAATTATCCAACGAAAAAGATCGTTTTTGTGTGTGTGTACATGAGATGGAGAGAGAGAGAGAGTGGATGAGAAAAAGGGTCATGACTTTAGAAATGGACAACGCTCAAAGACAAAAAAAATTACAAATGGAAAAAATAAACGAAACGTCAGCTCGAAAAACCCACAAATATTCAACCGTCGCTAAACACCCCCGTGAATGTGGGACGCTAAAATATTGTCTGGATGACTAGGGTAATAGAAAACATTTAATTAAAATTAAAGACGTGCACCAAACGGCCCAATTCCATGGCCAAAATATAGCTCAGGCAACCGAGAAATGTTCCGTTCGTACCCTATAAAGTTTAAATTGAATAGCTCACTGGAAACCAAGTGTGTGTAGATTGCTACAAAATTGTCGCAAGGAAGTTACTTCCTATTAATGGGTTTGACTTTATTTTCATGGCTGTTTTTTTGTAAAAAAAACTTAGCTATTGGCTCTCAAATAAGGAAAGATTGACGTTTTGCACAATACAAGAACCTCTAATTATAAGGCATTTGCCAGATGGCGTCGTTTTAATTTTCTGGGATGCTCTGATGAGCTAGAATTAAAGAAAGACAAAATTTACAAAAAAAACTTAACACAAGAAAAATCCCCGGAAACGCGAGGGTATGCACAACAACACGGGTTTTGAATGGGCGGCAGATTGAAGTTCCTAAATGGGCTATTGCAAATTAGGGCAAGTAACGCCTTAAACGACGCCATACCTACAGAAAGGTAAAAAATACGGGCGCGGCAAAGTCCTCAACCCATTTAAAAAGGGGAAAACGGTCCTCGAACAAAAAACGAATCGCCAAATAAAAAAATCCCCAACCCTACTATAAACACACCAACGGAAATATGGTTACAGACACAATAATAATAGGTAGAAATCACATGCCTGTGGACGAATTAAGCGTAAATTCCGGCTGATTCTCAAGAAGACGGTATCGAACGACAGCATTATCTCCTTCATCGAGACTGACAGCTTCGAGTTTCATAACGAGGCTCCCGACAGGGGTTATTTCGGAGATACTGGCTTGGGGTCGTGGGTCGATGAATTGCGGCGGTGAATCGTTCACATCCAGGAGGTGGATAGTGACGGTGGTCGTTGCCGTGTGGCGTGGGGGTTGTTTTGCAGAGTCTGGGGTGCGCTGGGCAGCACCGTCAGTGACGGCGACTACAATTTCGTGCACGGCAAGAGCTTCTCTGTCCAGAGGTTGAATAACACGTAGAATGCCCGAGTGTTTGTCGACAGAGAAACTTGTATTTCGTGGAGCATCAAGGCTGTATTCCAGAGCATTTGAATCAACTAAAAGAAAACGACATTAAAATCAACCAATCAGAAATAACTTAGCGCTCGAATTTCCTAATTGGTTAAAGCGGACAATATAAAGAGACAGGTGCGTGTGCGTGTACTTGGTGAGTGGGGGGGGGAGGTTCGGCAAGGTTTTGAAAATACGATTATTTCCGGAAAAGAGGGAGGAAAATGTCTGCATATTCGAACGTTAGGCGCGAAAAAGTGATAGACCGACTTACCGGAGTCCATGTCGGATGCATGAATTTTTCCCACAAGACTACCAACAGGTGCACTCTCGGGTACTGGCGCGATTTCGATTGGATGATCAAAAATCGGTGCATTGTCGTTCGTATCCAGGACTCGAACTTGCAGGCGGTAGCGGCAGGCGCCGCCCCCACGATCCTTAACTTCGACCGTGAGTGTGTGGTGTTTTCTCTGCTCATAATCCAGATAATTAGACAGCCTCACCAGACCAGTGGTGATGTTGACGTTGAACAAATCACGGTTCTCCGAATCCTCTTGTAGATGATAGAACAGTGCCGAGTTGACATCACTAATATCGGCGTCAGTGGCATTTAAAGAACACAAAATCGTTCCTGGTGCCGTAGATTCCAAGGCCTCTATATCACGATCAGGCTGGAAAAAAATAAACCCGGTTTACGTGTCGGTAGTATTAATACCCTGACCTCGTCCCACCACCCTGAACTAACCAAATGGCAGATAGGCGAGTTGTCGTTGACATCGTTGACATTAAGAGTAAGTCTGAATGGTTGGACGGACTCATGCAGTCCGTCGTGAGCCTTGATTTGAAGTACGTAACGATCAGCTGCTTCGGCATCAAGAGGTCCGCGAAGGTAGACATCGCCAGTGGGAGAAACCGTGAACTGATGCGAAGACCCCTCAACCACATAGAACCTGAGCAGGGATGAGTCCGAGCTGGAGTCCTTGTCTGTTACCTCAAAGGTGAAAAGCGATCCGAGCGATAACTCGTTCTCGGTGATATTCACTACAGCCTCCGCCAGGCCATCTTTCCACTCGGGTGGGTTGTCATTGGAATCAATAAGACCAATTGTGAGAGCATCTACGCATACATGACCGGCTGCGTCAGTTACGGTAACCTAGAGAAAAAAGAGACAAATAATTTAATACAATAAATTGTTTGAGTTATATTTCGCGATAAAATACCGTCAAGTAATACGATTGGGTTTCTTCTCGGTCAAGAGGTGAAACAACCGTGATCCAGCCTCTGGAGTCGATTTGAAAGTGGGTTTCTTGAGTTTCAGATTTGAAATCCGTTGTCGTACTAAGTCCATATATCAAAAGCCCGCCGTCCGAAGAATCGCAATCACTGGCAAGCATTCGAAAAACCCGTTTTCCTTGGGCCAATGTTTCCGGCAGGGTTATCTGTGGACTAAAATAAGACGGAAACTATGTTACTCTTGCCAATTAAGTAGTCATTAAAACATGGACAGTGTTCTACGTACGTTGGACTTGTAGAGAATTTTGGTGTACAATCATTGATATCACCGACTTCAATCTCAACTTGTGTGACGGCGATTAGAGGAGTATGCTGGGTGTCCTCGCCTGGAGCTACGCGATACTGCACGGAGAGTTTATGCCATTGATGCACCTCGTAGTCCAGCTCCTTATTGACATGGATGGCGCCCGTACTTGCGTCCACTTTGAATAAACGCATGACGTTTTGACTTCCACCAATAAGTGACCAAGTTCCCCTTTCGTGAGCATCGTCGACCTGACATCCAGCAACAGGCACTCTGAGATCACGTTTGCCCTGAATAAAAACGAATGGTGGTCAGTAAAACAGAGTCGAATGATGAAGCTGATGATGGTGCCTTGGAGTTATTAATTAGCCAGCACGATCAGCCACCACCTGACAGCTGCAGCACACACACACGCACAATAAATCCCGTCGACCCCATGTCCCAACAAAACAACTGGGGTGAAAGGCGTGGGTGTTGCCGTGAGAATGTGCTTGACAAAACGCGCAGCCACATAATATCGTAATTAGGAAATAAATGGTGCAAATAAATATCCAAATCCGTGGGTATTTTCGCGTGGCCAGCCGCTATACGCCCCCATAGGCGACGATTTGAACAGCTGTTTTACGGCGTGCTTTACCGTACACCGAGGGCATCTGTCCCCAAATGTAAAATATTAACTGGGATTAAACCGCAGAAGTGCTCCCTCTCTCGACTTACCTCAGGCACGGATACAGAACTGCAGGTAATACGCGGTGTTGAAAGTTGTAATTTGGAGTTGGCCAGATTTATAGTCACACCGACGGGCTCTGAACACAGAGGTCGTCCGTCTAGAGGCTGATCGCAGGCATGGACAAAAAAACCAAAATTGTTCTGGCTCCCATTCAACGGATGCCTGAGGAGAACATCGCCCGTCTGGGGATCCAAGTCGAACGGTAGGCTGGCATTCGCTTGAGGGCCAAACAGCCGATAGACGGCCTGCCCATTTGGCCCCTCGTCTGCGTCATGCGCCACTATTCTCAGTGGGACAGGCAGCTGGTTGATCGAAGCGGAAGTCACCCAAGCGTCCTCGTTGTACTCGCCTGGTGCCAGCGTAATCTGGGAGAATAAGAGGACAAGGTAACCACGCTAGTCGGCGGTTCGTAGCATTTCCACACAAGGAGCTAGCCAAAACATCCGACCATAATCATCCTGCCACGGTTAACCTTTACACAGACCACTAATGCTAGCGCTAACACCATTCCACTCACGGGAAGTGGGAAAATGGCACGGTAAGAGGAGGTGGGGGTTCGTAGAACCTCGTGAAAAAATGCCAAACCACAAAGAATGGCAATCATCATCCCCAGTATGATTCGCGGAATGCAATCCGCACATGTATTGGAGTATTTTTTGCGCAACGATGATCCACAAAAGGTGAACTTAACACAAATCAAGATGAACATGGTGTGCTTTTTTCAATAAAGAGTCAGTTTTTTTGCAATATTTGCAATACAAAATCCCCGATTATGGGGCACGTGTTATCGTCAAAACGAAACTGGTTTAAATTAAGTGCCACTCATTTATTTATAAATCTAAAAGTATTTTATTTTGTTATAATGCAGCGAACGCTATTGGAAATATCATCTATCAAATCTGTACCAGCCGAAAAGTACCATACTCCAATACGCTGTTGTGGATTCCAGATTCAATCACTACAGCCAGCGCGTTTTTTAAAGCAAGGGTCTCTCTTGGGTAAATGACCGTCGCTTCCAGCTTTTCCACGGGGAGGTTGATTTGGGTACGTTTGCGTAATAGCGGCAAATTCGATTCGGCCAAAACTAATATGGATCCCTACCAGAGCGTGTTTGAGTCACCCTCAATCTTTGCAACAACAACGGCGACACCAGCTATTAGAAAAAACCATGAGATATTAAGTGTCACATAAATCAATTCTGACAGATTCCGAAAACTCGGAAAATGGATAGGTCAGTGCTTTTGCAAAAACCGAACGAAAAAGGCTCACAGAAAAGAACCATTCATCGGCGGGAGACAACCATGCGCATTAGCCACGAAATGGTGAAACCCAGTTTTGTTGTCGTCCAGTGACAGCACATGTCGGGGGCCGAAATTTGCCTTTTTATCAAACCGATTAGCATGATAAATTTTAAGCCTGTTTCTAAAAACTCCACGAATCATGAGCCAATGAGAACCCTTGCAGCTGGACATGCCTGTGCTTGCCTCATAATGGTAATAAAAACAACTGGCGTGGAAGGGGAGAGCCCATTATTTTTCGAATGATGTTATTTAGTCGTCGCCAATGGAACGGATAAACGAATGTTAAAGCAATCAATTGTCGTGATGTCAAAATCGACGGATCTGAATGATAACTGCGAGATTTCGCATTAATTTACGGTTTGAAACAACCAACTACCTCGTATCTGATTTGTTCAATGTTGGGAGCGTTATCGTTCACGTCAGTAACGGCGATTTCCACGACTTTGAAATCTGACAATCCGCCAGAATCAGCAGCCATGACTGTCAGGGAGTAGCGTTTCCTTGTCTCCTGATCCAGTGGACCCGTAAGGGTTAATTCACCTACAAGAGTAGTTCCAATGGATTAGGTAATTGCTGCCCCAAGACAATCCCAAAATGCCAGTATACGAATGGGTCTGAAAGTTCACCAAGAGATTCTTCGAAAGCTAGTAACCATACCCGATTTCGGATCCAGGGCGAATGTGTCAGTGTCTCCAATGAGGCGATAGGAGATGCACCCGAACCGCCCAGTATCGTCGTCGACGGCAGGCTCCAACCGAGCAACCAGGCTCCCTATCGAAAGATTCTCAGCAACGCTGAATGTCTGGGTGGCCGTTGGGAATTTGGGGGCGCATCGGTTGGTTGGAATAACATCCACATGCACCTGACAGGTCGTGCTGTGAATGCCATCGGAGACTTGGACCTGAAGAGAGGGGATTCGTAAAGTGATTCCTCGATAATAGAAAACGGTTAAATGTGCAAATAATAAACTGGCGTGGCAAGACTAGGAGAATCATCGCCAGCTCAATAACGGGCGATGATTTCGCACAGTAATAAAACAAAAGTGCAACTTGGCGGAATTTCATGCGGCCAACCACAGAAACGAGGTAGAGGGGGGCGGTGTTATACCACCGAGTCACCTTTTGACGAGGCTGGGGGATGATGACGCGCCCCGCCCACGCATTCCTCCAATGACCCCCAGCTTTGGTAAATATCGACTAGACGAAAGTCTGATGTGTGTGAATTATTATAATAAACGCAAGACCAATAAATAATTCAAATGCGGCCTTCGATTCACCAACGCAGAAAACGCATCTTCTCAAATAGCGCCCAGCCCTCTTGGCACAGAGATAATTTGGTAAAATTGTAACGGAAGAGAAAATGGATTTTCTCAGATACTGCGCAACATAAACAGCGTCCTATGTTTCAAGGACTCGCTATTTGTTGCACGAAACAGCAAGGGGATACGTACCTCGAAAAGTAGACCCCCACTGCCACGTTGGCCAGCTTCGTAGGCGACGAGGGCGCGAGTGAGTTGTGCTCTTCCCTCCGGAGTCTGAGGAGGTCTCCAGTAAAGAGAGCCGTTCCGTGAATCCAGGCGGAACATGGCGTCACTGCCACTCCCACTCACCAGGCTATAGACCAAACTGTCGTTGACGTCAGCATCCGACGCTATCAGACGAAGGACAAACAAATCAGTTGGGGTGTCGTCACTAATGGCGACGGTGTGGTGACATTTCGACGATAAGGAGTCGGAGGGCCCGCCGTCTTGGTCGAACCGCGGGGGATTATCGTTGGCATCCAGGATAGATATCTGAAAAGAAAATACACCCCCAGTAGAAAGTATTATGATGCAGTCATTTGGTTTACAATGTTTTGGTTTTAAAATACTGGCAAAACGTAGTGGCACAGGGTTGGGTAGGAAAAAACAGGTAATTGAACACAAGGCAAGGTAAATCTGCAAATAAAAAAACAAATAAGACCAACTGAGACCATATTTAAAACGCGTGTGTATGTCGAGCCGACTGTTTAATTTCCGCGTCAAGTTAGTAACGCTGCCAGCAGACCCGACTCGTTATGATTCATTTTGGGGAGACCGGCAAAAAAAGTCACCGATGCCGGCGGTAAGATGGCATAAAATTCGACCATTAGAGATGCTGTGAGTCAAACAATCCAGAGCAGTTTGGTTTTACTAGACTCATGGAGACAGCTTAAACGGCATTTAAGTCTTTGTGGAAAAATGCACAAACTTGGTCTCGAACCTCAACTCTGTTGTGTATCTATTGCAGCTGAACGTTTTAGCAGTCGTGACCTTAATAAAGCGAAGATTATTATTATTATTATTATTATTAAAATAGGACTGAATGTTTTTTAAATGAACGAGCCAATAAGACCAGAGGGGATTTAGTGTACTGTGAAAAGTAAGGCCCAGCATCAGATTGTTTAATTCTACGGAAAACTATCCACCTTTACCCATAATTGTGCAAAACCCTAATTTACTACGGATGTTATTTTAATAAACGGGATAAAAACACATCCGAAAGTCGTAAATCTGAAATCCAAGATGCACAAATGACAATTGGCGTCTATATGAAATGTTAATCGACGGATCCAGGGGTGTCAATACCGTCATATAACATTCCCTTGAACGGCAGAAACCGAAAAACGACTCGCCCAGTTTATGGGCGCAATTAAACGTTTTACAAAAACTTATTCTAGGTGTTTATACACCCGTCTGACACTATCCCCTGTTATTTACCGTTTGTTTTAGCTAAAGATACGTGGGGAAAAATACGTGGATAACAAGATGTTGAGCCAGGTATCCTCCATTTTATCGATTGTGCATTTTCCAATACTGACAGGTTGGGTTATCGTGGTCCCAATAAATGCCAAAGCACACCATCTCAGTCAACTCACCTCAACAAAGGATCTACCGGCCATACCAGGTGACCCGCCGTCCAAGGCCACGATCCAGAAGGTTAGACGCGACTGCTTCTCAAAGTCCAGCTTCTCGGTTAACCAGATTCGTCCGGTGGAGGAGTCCACGTCGAAACCGTCGACCGATCCACGCCGCAGCCACCGTGGATCGCTGAGTATCTGCTCGGGGGCAGTCACGGGATGCAGGTAGTAGCGAATCTGGAAGATGGCGGAGGGGAAACAATAATTAAAACGCGATCTTTATTGGTCGGAAACCATGCAGATTGAAGCAATGGCCATCTAGTGAAGGTCAAACGAACACCAGGAAAAGCTGATTATCTCTACTTGGTTATGGGTCCCAATGAGATACAATTTACAGCGATTTTACAACTAGTGCTTAGCCGTTAGTCTGTCAACTTCAAAGGGCGGAATAAAATGTTGAGGTTGCATAAATACGAAAAACATATTTTTAAATGTCATACAATATTTTAATTAAAATGACTTCCATGTTTTTAAATTGAAATCGGGATTTGGAAGATAAAAAAATCCCAGAGGTTCTGTTGTAAGCGAGGGTTTCTTAGTTAAAGCGGAATTTATTTGGAATATAAATTCGGTTGACTGCATTTCGTG
This sequence comes from Proteocephalus fallax, assembly GCA_028672205.1. NCBI lineage: Eukaryota > Metazoa > Platyhelminthes > Cestoda > Proteocephalidea > Proteocephalidae > Proteocephalus > Proteocephalus fallax. The sequence goes on along the minus strand of JAPUBX010002137.1, from coordinate 123,924 downwards.
GAACAGGAGCACAACGGCTTCAACAGGTGTGGCACCCTCCAACAGAAAAAAAGCACAAATATCGCCACCTCCTAATATTTACACGCCAGCACGCACCTGCGCAATCACACCTGCACATTTATAACAATATCAGCTGTTCATTTCACAAATCCATCATCCAGTAAAAGAAAGAGAGCGTTCGGGGGAAAATTTTACATTTCAGGAATGTTTTGATCTGACGCCGATGAAAACAAAAGGCTCGAATACTTGGCAAAGTTTGTAATACGTGATGGCCATCTAAATGTCGATTCCCAGAAAATCTCTGCGATTTCCGCTGGTGATTCTTGCTCGGCGGGAAGCATTGGCTTCATTAACTCTCTAACCACGATGTTCATATCAGATACATAAAAAATGTACGGTTACCTTCTATTTGTTTTTAAGACTCAAGTGACACTTAATGCTGCTACTCGAACAAAATTCATTTTTCAATGTTAATCTTTAAAAAAAGAAGTTAAAAACAGACCCAACATATAATTATAACTTTTAAGAACAAAAAATTGATTTACAAATAATTATCGATGAGTAATTGTCACAAGAGAGCCGGAAAATGCTTAATAAGACACCGTAGATTCTATATTGTGCGGTATGGTCGAGTTATAATCGCGTTTGTAAAAACGAATATCTTGAGTTTTTTTGGTGCTCGGCCAATTTACCTAATTATTCTAACTTTCTCGAAAGTTTAAAGAGACCGTCAAAAAATAATCTTTCCATGCGCTTAATCTGCAGTAACTAATCGTGTTTGCTTTTGGGGTGCGCGTTATGGATGTGGCCTTCAATATCCGTCATTACTGCCGAATTCTATATATTTCGAGGGTTTAATTTTCCTCGATTTTATTTCTTTTATTCGAGTGAACTTATTCTGAATCTTCTTGTTTCATTTGTGTTTGTTGTAAATTCCAATGGTGGAAGGTTTGGTCCTCGTGACCATAATACAGCAAATACAATTATTATTATTATAAGTATTAGAAACAGGAAACCGTTCGAGAACAGAACTCCGGTTATCTGTATTCTTTGCGTGCATTTACAACCGTCAATTTTTGTCCTCATATCCGAATTAAAACACTCCAGATAGCCGAGATTATCGCAAATTAGCCAATTCCACTAAACTACAGTGTCGATCATTATGAGAAAGTGATGAATCCAGCGTTCTGACTATTAATCTAATCCCGGATCCCATCATTTTCTAATGGAATGATTGGTGTTCACATACATTGACGCAAGCGTTTGTCTAAACAACCGTCAACTGGTGAAGGCGAGCACTAACAACTCCTATTTATTGGAAACCATTTGGATTTGCCACACGCGGCGTTACGTCAAACGGACCACTGTCTTAAATTCACAGGATGTCCAAAAAGGCTGCTTTAATTCAAACAGTTAAACGGTTGTTCGATTGCAGTGCCTGTGTCTGGGTGAAGGAATCCAATCGACAATATGTTATAGACGATTCAACGGAAAGAACTCGTCTCATCCAGAATCAGAATGCGAACATCAACCGCCCGCACTTTGGTCGTTTTGTGACGCTGTTTGCAAGTTTGAAATACTTATTTCTCTCTTTCTCAAACAGAGAATAAATTTTATTCCTCCAACGGCGAGCACTGTCCACTTATTTATTGTTCTTGTGTGCGTGTGTAACCAATGGTGTGCTAATCGGAAGGAAGAATCTCGGGCCAAATTCCTGAAAAATTGATGATTTTCTCAGTGATGAGTCAGCGAGAATGGACGCGCCAGATTTTGAATCCTAATATCATTGAAATTGGGAACACAAGAAGTTCTGTACATGAGTGCGCACAATCCCCCCCACCCACGCACAAAGATCCACTTCTATTGGCCAATGAAAATGCTTTTCATTTTAAAGTGAGCAACTCTTGCCCAATGGTAATTTCCCAGGTTTAGCGTTGGTTAATTATTTGAGCAGATAAATGAAAGCACAAAATGTACGCTATGACAAGCCGGAAAAAATGACGCCACTCCATGGTCTAGATGTATGCGTTTAGGCGTAGCCCAGCCAGAGAACCAGGTTTATCTCCAACTGACAAACGTTTAAATGCGAAAGACGGGGTCGCAGCACACTGTTTACCAAGCCAACACGATTCGCAGTGAAGGCGATACTTTTTACCCCGAGTTATTAAAATTTGCAGTTCATTAGTTCAAACAAAATATTTTTTTATTATAAGGTTCAGTTGGAGCATTAATAATTCGTGCTTTCCAAACAAAAGGTTCGCTGTAGCAATTTCAGATATAATCAAAGTGCGACGGTTGAGAGCGTAGGGCAATGTTTGGTTTCAATTCAATCGGACTTCCGGAAATACCTACTTGTGACATGAAAAATCACCTGAACAACTCCCTATCTCGCTCAACGCAACGAGAGCAATATTACTTGACGTAATAAAACCGACTTGTTTAACATGGCCCTTGAAAATTCTCCAACCTACGACAGACCACCCATTCATGCTTAGTCAGCATTTGTAGCTTCTCATCATTCTAAACCAAATAGGCCGAATATACGCAGTTGCGTGTCAATGAATGCGAGTGTCTGTCGTCCATCTAACACCGCCATGACACCTCTGGATTAAGATGAACACCTGGCCAAATGCGGCCAAATATCCCTCCGAGCAACGGAGGAAATTATTTAAAAAAATAATGACAACACGCATTAAAAACATAGTTACCTCTCCATTAACTCCGGAGTCGTCATCAGCAGCCAGTCTTGGTGGTTCAAGTTCGACGAGGGATCCGACATCAGCTGATTCCGAGATAGAAGCTCGGTAGATCGGATAGGCAAATTTGGGTCTCATGTCATTTGTATCCTGCACAAAGAATCGAACATGATGCAAGCAACAATTTTATTAACAAAAACACACTCTAACTAAGGCGAAGAATATGCTTCAAATTGATTGGCGCCTTTTGTCTGTCGTCCTCTAAAGGTTGATACCGAAATCGCCACTATCAATAGGAGGTAGAATTTCTTGTGCTAGTCTCCAGATTCTGAGCTTTCCATTATTTACGCAAGATTTAACGGTGAATAAAGGGGGGCCGTGTTGTCAAAACAGAGCAACTTCCAACTGACCATGCGCCGGATGCCAATTTTCCCATAGCCGAGTCCTTCCTCTTACAACTGAGAAACCGAACAGCAGGTTGCATGCCTTAAATTAAAATTGCTCACACCCTTTCTCAGAACATTGCTCAAGACAATACGCCCGAAATAAACCAATTGAGGAAACGCAGAAAATTGAACAATTTAACACAAACACGTTGCAAAAGGCCTACTGTAACGTTGACGTAGACATCGACACGAGAAACCACGCCTGTCATCGGATCGAGCGCCTCAACCAGGAGCTTGTGGTAATTTTTATTTTCGTAATCCAGAGGTGATCCCACTCGAACAATGCCTACAAAGGGAAACTGTGCATGAGGGCCGCATTTCTTTAAATGAAACAAGATACAACACCAATTCTGTGGCCGTGATTCTTGCATAGACGGATACACAACAGTAAGACAAGAAAAACTCACATGGGCCTGGCGACTCATACGCTAATATAATTAAACAAAGAGTATACTTGTTGTACAATAAACCCCAAAACACTCGAGCGGTGCTTTTAGTCTGCTAAAGCGTCATCTGCATCAGACCAAAAACAAGAAATTTCGCTGCTCAAAAAAATTACCGCTTTGCGATACTTTCGTAAAACAAGAACGCAATCGAAAGACAGCAACTGTTTGAACCCAAAAAAACGAAAGGTAGAGGTTTCAAACGACTGCCGCTGGTGCTTCATTAAGCAGGATGAATGAGCTCATACATACAAGAAAAAGTAGAATGGTCGTTTACTCAATGGCACCAACTATAATAATTGTTATTATGATGAAAAGGGGATGGGCAGAGGTGAAAAACTAGCTAGCATTGTATACCGAAAACCATAAATCCCAATTTAGCCAATAAGTAACAGGCTGCAATCAAACGTACCCGTCTTATAATCGAGCACAAATGGGCTATCGAGAAGGGTCTCTTCGAATCCATGCGCGACTAAACGATATAGCAGCGTGCTCCCAGAAGCACTGTAGGCCTCCACGCTGATGACTGCGTGACCAATTTCAACATCCTCACTGATCTCGGCAACGTAGTGAGAGGCTGTAAAGCGGGGACCCAGACTGGCGGCTAATTCAACTTCGACAACGGCGTCGGTTGACCTTTGACCTCCGTCTGTCGCTCGGATGATGGCACGCAGACGTCGACCAGCCCAGTCGCCTGGCACGGCTTGGACCAATGACAAACGCCCAGTCATCGGATCGACCGACAGGAGAGGGGGCTCGGTATGTGGGTGTATACTCATCACGCGGTAGGCTATCTCACCGTTCACTCCGGCATCTTCATCCGTTGCTGTCACCTGGAAAAAGGAATCCAACAGATACTATGAGCGAACAGCGACATTGCATAAGGGAAGGATCTAATCGACCACAATGCTGTAAACAATTGAAACAAATTTTCCACCAAAAATATTTGAGCCCCAACATTTGTTTCGGAAGCGGAATCAAAGGGAATAAAATCCACACCCCGAGATCACGATTGCCTGCGCGATCGTACTCTTAGTATTTTTTGAGAGCGATTATTCTTTTTATTAATTCACAATCTCCCTTTATAAATATCAGAATCGGTAAAAAAGATGTCCAAATTAGATGTGCACAATATGTTTGTTAAATATTGACCCCGATCCGATGTTTCCGTTCTCGCTTGTGTTCTTAAGAAATAAATTAATATTTAGATCAAAATAAAAGAGCGTTGGGAAATTGGGAGAATGCTGTGCGTGTGTCGTGACAGCAGAGGCCAACCATATAAGCGTCTTTTGAATCAATTACAAAACACCAGGGTTCATTCATAAATGATCGAATAGACCTTTTGACGGGAACCCGTGCATGATTAAGCCTGATTAATCCGTCAACTGTTGCAAGCCCCCAATGAATGGGTGCGAAGATACTCTGTGTGGCTCATTCCCCGGCGGTTGAGGTAAGGTCCTTCCTTCTTCAAAAAAGATCGATTACCGGGCAAAGCCTCGAGGCGACTATTTGGGTTCGTCCCAAAGAGGGGTGCGTTGACCCTTGTACTTTGGTAGGGAGGTATGGGCGTTAATGGGGACTATTGGACCACAAATAAACAGAACTCACATTGAAGTAATTAGACTGGCAGGCCTCTCTCAAGAGCGACATGACGCGCGATGAGGCCTTTTTGGGGTGTTTGCCACCCGCCTCCGGATACAGTGGAAGCTGAGCGACGTCTTTGGCGCAAAACGTAACGTGATACGGCAAGCCAATAAACTGTGGGGCGTGATCATTTATGTCCTCAAGGTGTACGCGGACGAAGGTTTCGCCGAATCGCTGGGGACTCCGTAGGGAGTTGGAGTGCTCGTGAGCAACCACCCAAAGCGTCATCACCGGGGTCACCTCGCGGTCGAGTTCAGCGCTGGCCGATGGATCCCCAGTGGCGTAAAGAACGCCAGTATGGCGGTCGATTATGAAGGCCCGTGTCGAAGTGTTGGCAAGTTCAAAACTGTAAAAAAATTAATATTTATATGTAAGAACAGATCGATTATCCATAGGCTCAAACCGAGCAGTAGTTGACTCTTTCGTGGGCTGGTCCCAGAAAGGTCGAATTCTGGATCCTTAGAAAATCGAAGGGGTGGGGTAAATACCGGCGGCTCCCCCGTATAGGTTCATTTATTAATGAATGCTGTCTCTTCCACAATGTATCTTGAACAGTCAATTTCTTAGTTAACTTACTGTTGCCGATAACCCCGATCGCCTGCTCAAATTCTCTGGCAACAAGAAAATCTGCTCCAGATGTCTCATCCATAATGTCGTGTTTAATGTTGATGTTAAAGCGAATCCAAACCCTACCTGAAAACCCTTCCTGGCAGAGCGTTTTGAATATGGAACTGTGCAAGAAATTCTGGGACGCCGTTATTTGAAAAGTGTTCGACTAGACGGACATCCAAGCCTTCACGTGGTTCGATAACAAGCATCTTTGAGGTGTCAAGCACGTGGACGAATAAGGAGATATTGTGCGTGACAGTGTGGATTGAAGAATTATCTTTAGCCTCGATTTGTAGGGCGAATTGTCGACGATCAATGGAGGCAGAGGATTCGAGGTGTTTGGAGACACGCAAAATGCCGGTGTTTTTCTCGATTGTGAAGACTCCTCGACCATCCCCGTCAGCAATGTAGTATTTAACCTACGAGAAATTTCCAGATATTAGTTTTTTTAAAACAAGACTCTAAAGGAAACAGGTTCAAAACAACCTACATCGTCGTCAAGATCTGGGTCAACTGCGTGGAATCTGGCGATTTCCGCTCCGGCGTAACTAGGGAGCATGACACGAGCGACAGTGGGGTTGACGCCCGGATGAAATACTGGCGGAGAATCATTCACGTCGCCTACTCGAACCCGCACGACTAATAAGTCATCAAATGTCAGCGGGACCGGTTCGCCCATGTCAGAAATCTCGATTGAGAGGACATGTTCCGATATTACCTCACGATCCAAGCGCTCCTTCAATCGAAGAATGCCGGTATTTGAGTCGATGTAGAATAGGTCTTCGTGAAGGTCAGCCCGTGGGCCGACGAATCGGAACATCGGCTGGCCCGCCAAGCCTGAGTCACCATCGTCGCAGTGTATTACCAAGGGCAACCCGTCTGTAGCTCCCAGGATTGGGCTGTCTGGCGATGCTGATTCGGAAATGGTTCCTTCTAACCAGACAGGGTGTACACGAGGCTTATTGTCGTTGACGTCCAAAACGTGGATCTATACGTGAAATAATAGGCATATTATTAACCCAGAACATCTTTTTATATCGAATCTGGCGTGCTTTACGCGAACGCAAGTAGCCATGAAAGCAAAAACGTTTTGGAAAAAATCTAACAAAAGTTTCGCGGCCTTTTAACGTTGTAAAACCGTACCGAGATAGCCTATTTTCCCCGGTGGACATAAACATAGTGTTAGTAGCCAAGCAAAAGTCCTTGAAACTATTATCTCGCAAGTATTGAATTATCTTTTAAAGAATCTGTAGAAATAAGTCAAAGTAACGAATTTCGCGTTACTAATCCTGCTGCATTCGTTTCCAGCTTAATGGACATGAAGCTCTTTATCGGATACAGATTTCAGTAAAATTTTCTAGTAGTCTCAACTTCTAACAGGTTTATCTTTCGCATGTCTATTGTATAATTAAGAAGTTTTCTTTAATCAGCGGAATCATAAATTTGCAAGCTCGTTTCTTCTCATATTACAACCACAAGACCACCCATCCCATAAATTGAATATAGTTAAGCCCAGCAAAAATCGCATCGACGTAGGCGGTGACATTAACGTTTAATTTCTACAAGAACCGTCCCATATCGAAATTCTTCAGTGTGTTTTTTATCACGTTATTATTATTATTATTTATACTATTAATTTAGGAAAATTCCAATCAGCAAATAAGATTACACGGCTACACTGCAATTATCGAAGGTCTATGAACTAGACTGAACGTTGTCTGGTCTGAGTACTCTAACCAACTGGGATCCAGGGCTCGATCGTCCCGGGACGAGTTAACCAAAGGAGGAAAAACAGCAACACCTACCTCGACTTCGGCAGTGTGTGGCAAGTGAGATGGTAAACCATCGGATCCAGTAATATGAACGACAACTCGGTATAGATCCTGTTCTTCTCGATCTAGCGACTGCAGCGTGAAAAGCGCACCAGATTGCGCATCAACCCCGAATATCCCGACGTCCCCAGCATCAAGGCTAAACAGAACTGGCACACCTAAGCTGAATTCATCGAGGAAGTTTTGTAAGGAGGCGATGACAGTGCCAGCCGCGCTGTTCTCAAACACGCTGGTGACGATCTTGGGTGTGGTGAAAAACGGCAGCGACGCGAAAACGGCCCCTGGACCCGGATTTAGGGACACAGTCAGAAGGGTACTGTTGGTTCGACCTCCAGAATCCCGACAGTTGACGATGATGCCATATGAGATGGGCCATTGAGGCGTGAGACGGGAGGTTGGCCAGAGGGGCCGTTGGTGGCTTATGGCGCCGCTGTTGGAGTCGATGCTGAAGAGATCGGAGTACTCGCCTGAAATGGAAAAATGGTCATTGAATTATTTTAATAGCTACTTTCATGAAAGGGGGTTATGAATTTTACTAAAATTGGCAGGGGTCGATTAACCTTGAACCTCCGTACAATCGAAAAAGAACATTGCTTTCGGAAACCCGTTGAACATTTATTTTTCGCAAAAGCCAACAATATGCATGGTAACAGCCTTCTAACAGATGCCCAAAAGGGCATCTTCATGCTAAAATATATAATTGGAGCACCAAAAATGATCTGGCATCTTAGTGAAAATGTATTGAAAATGTAACCCATAGAGCCATAAATTAATTGGCCTATGTAACAAAACGCTAAAATGTATAATTAGTTTACATAAACAAACGCGTCTATTCGAAAAAGCCCCAAAATGACAATGCAAAGGACAAATCGCCCCTCCATTAGAACAGCGAAAACGAGAGCGATTCACCCAAACTGCCATACCGTTCACGCTTGATCACATGCCGCGGAGAGCGGAAAAATACTAACCGGTGTTGTTTTTTCTTGAGGAATCCTTTTCTCATGACAAAATGTTGGTTGGCGGGGTGGGCGTCTGCATGCCAATGATCTTAAGCCGTGACCTTTGTGACCGAAAGGGCCGCGAAACCACGGCGATTAATCAGTCCATAATCGGTCTACTTTTTGGAAACGCCGAGAATTGGCATCTCGAAAACACGCATGAAAAAGAGGATATTCTTTATGCTTTGTGAGTTTTCGAATTGCAACTAGAAGTCGAGGCAATTGGGAGAGAGAATCGGACCAACAGAACCTATCCCAGCTAGCACACTTGTCGATATTGGCATTTGATGATCAGTAACGGCCCGCGAAGCGGACATTTTTTGAGGAGAAACGAGTATTGATTCAGCCACGGGCAAATGCGAAGCCACACGCTGACAAATTTAACAAACCTTTGGAGATTGAGTAGGAAATTCCCTGCCCACTGTCCTCATAGGAATCCGGATCAAAGGCGGATACACGCCCCAAAACACTGCCAACGGGGCTCTCGGGAGAAGCCCAGAAGACGCCTAGAGGTGTCACGAATTGCGGTGCGAACTCGTTGACATCTGTCACGTGCACCACGACACTCACGTAGGCCTTTGCGTCGGGGTTCGAAGCCAGGACGATAGCAAGCAGCATGTGGTGTTCCCGCGCCATTTCGTAGTCCAACGGCTTGGCAAGGCGAATAACACCTGAAATCGCAATATGGATAGGGTTGGAGGTTATAAAGGAACTTTATCGGGGGCGGAAGGGGGAATATATACCGAAATACAGCTTCCCATAGAAATTTGGGGTTGGCTTCGAAAGTTTAGGCATGGTTTTCGAAATGGGGGAGTGAACAGCGGTTATTTCGAAAGCAAATGTAAGAAAATTGATTGAAAATCATAGATTCCTGCCTTTAAATAGAAAACCCTAGTGAATCCGAGGCAACGGTGAATAGAAAGAGTATCAGAAAACCACCAGTAACCATCAATCACAGCGAAAGCCTGTCTCTGCCATTATACAAGACAGCTGTAGTATGTCAATTTCAATACATCGCAACTTGGGCATGAAAAGAAATTGGCCATTCCCTCTTACCATGGATGTTTTATTGCGAAACTACTGACATTTTGCTTCCAAATAAATCAAAGTAATAAATTAAACGTACCAGTCTCCTTTGATAGATCGAAAAGATCTGCTGCTGCGTCATCACCGAAAGCGATAATCTCGAAGTTTATTGATTCAGACGACGTCGTGCCGTGGGATAAACGACAAATAACGCTACCTACGAGGGTAGACTCGTCAATTGTGGTGCGAATAACAACGCCACTAGCACCGCTCTCTTCGATCGCAGATCTGTAGTCGGTAATGTTGAGAGTGGAATGAGGACCACAGGTCACTCCCGATACCTCGAGAATCGGTGGTTCTTCAGGCATTTGCTCAATGACGATATTTGTCTATCACAACAAAGTTTGGTGCATGGTTAATTGTAGTTTCAGCGAGAGAGAATTGTTTAGAAAGGGGATATTTCCCGAGAAAAACCAGTGCGGCTTTTAGTTATGAAAATGTGAGGAATAAAAGTCGCATCACTTCATCTTATTTATGATTTAATCAAGTAAAACTCAAAGAGAAGAAGACTGATAATTGCCAGGCGTAACATTCCACACCAAAACGTGCGTTGCGATAATATCCACACTGTCCTTAAATCATGCCAATTTCTTAACAGGAATTATCAGCATGGGCCTGGTGATTAGGGTAGATATACTTTGGTTTACAGAGATTTACAGCCACCAGTAACTAGTGAGCATGTTTACAGAGGACCACGGGATCTCGTGCTACATCACAGTATCTTTTTTAAGATAACAGGGGGTGGAAATGTGGAACTAAGCGCGTTTATCAAACTGGTGGTTAAAAGGCGAACACACGCAGTAGAAGCGTTGGCCAATAAAAGTGTTCCTTCTTTACGTTGCGGTTACAGGGGGGTTGGGTATGCCGGGAAAAAACCGGGGAGGTGCAGCCAGCGACGAAGATATAAATCTTGATGGCTGCAGATGTCTGACTCAGAACAGTTATCGGCTGCCGGATACAGTCCAAAACACAACTTTCTTCAACAAAAAAATCGCTCGTTTTTTTAAAAAAAAACGTTTGTTCGACGCCGATATGACGCATAAAGGCGTTTTAATATGGAAAAAATTATTCGTTCCGTTAATTTAAACTCAATGTTACACTGGCCATTAACATTGACTAAGACAAACCCGAAATTTAAGATGAATTCCGGATACAAATGGAAACTGATGCCGTTAATTATTGGAGTAAAACATAGAGGGCCGTGGAATACAAATGAATTGGTTGATTCAATTTGGATCAGACTTTTGCAGCAGTTTTAAACTATTGTGCATTTGGGCTCTAGAAAAGACCTTTAAATGCGAGTGATAAACATGGGCGGTCTCTTGGCAGGCGTTGTACCAATTCTGACTGATGAAGCTCGAAAGGGAGAAAGCTGGGGGATTTTAAAAATGTGTGAACTGGTCGCCTGTGTGTTTAATTTCTTTTTCTGTGCACATCTAACCATCCATTTGTTTTTTCAAAATTTCTTTCCTTGGAGGATCTAGAAAAACCTCTGAGGAAGATTGTAATCTCTAGCGCCGATGTTTGGAATTAGGTTGGTTTTTTTTGTTCGGGAATTTCCTTCCACCTGCACTTTCTGACAGACAAAACCTCAAGAGAACGGTCCATCGCCAGTCACCCATAACCCACCCCCGCTGATCCCACTGGCCCTGTCAAACCTTTGCTTGACGGACTGTCAGTTTCAAGCATCTCGGTGTGTGTGCGTGTGTGTGTAAAACCGGCGTTGAAAGAAGCTTTGTATTAAGACGGCGTGGATGGGGGCGAGTAATTAGCAACCATGTACACCAGGTTGCTTAAAACATGATGGTGTATATACTGGAGCTACTGGTAAGTGAAATGGCTTACATGGCAGTCGAAGATTTTAATCGAAGTAATTACCACCACAATCGTTAAATCAATCAACGGCATTGTTGAGATGGCAAAGATGAAATTTCGAGAAAATGATTCCCCTGGGCAAAAATGATCCGCGCTGAGCTGTGTGACCAAGAGAGTGTGATTAAAATAGCTTGTAAAACACAATCTGCAGCAAAACAACAATGCCTGCAAACGCATTATGCACGCCGAAGGGAATCGGCGTTGTCGCTAAAAGCAGGAGACGCGGCCTCCTTTGTACTTAAGCCCTTCCCGTTGACGCAAACCCGGCAGCCGGCATAAGAGACGATTGTGAATTAAATTAATTCAGCAAATCGGCAGACACTTTTGCGACTGCCAGCTCAGCCATGCATTCCAAGGACCTGCACACGCACAATTCCTTTCAACGTTTCCGGCAATATTTCATGGATCTGGTGTAGTCGGGTCAAGTGTGGGCGCCGCGTGTTAGTCGTTTTGGCAGCCGATTAAATGTCTTCTCGAAAACATGGTTTTGGCGATAGCGAAGACGTGAGAGTCAAGGGTGAGTCAGTAGAACTGATAAGAATTTATTGATGCAACCACTGAAATGGAGGTAAATTGGAAATTGTAAAAAAAACAATTCAGAAAAATCTTTTCGTCCTATTATGCCATGGTTGCGTTCTTTACATAGAAAGGCAATTAATATGCATATTGTTTACTGTTCTCAGAGGTAATGATAGTAACTAGGATTGACAGCAAACAACGGTTGGGAAGGTTTGCAAAAAATATACGTTTAAAAAATTGATAGTTGGAGACGAAAACCCGCCTTTTATCCAAATAATCGATATTTGGAGGCACAACGTCCAACTATGTGGGAAATGCTTTCGAAGCGATTAGGGGTGTAATTATAGTGTACATTGTTCAATTTTCCCCTCAAAATGGCATTCGGTGGCCCATTTCAACATAACCAGAATTTTTAAATCCAGATAAGACAGAATTATTTTAATTTCAGCCTTCCGTGAGCTCACAAATTCGTGATTTTCTAAACGAATGGATTATTTTGCGCATTCTTTCACTTAACATTCCAATTTTTAGACATAATCCTCACTCATACGAATTTTATAAAACAAATAATAGAGGGTTCACATATTCCGGTTAGTCAGGGAATGCCAATTCGTATAGTAGAGGTCGTTCTCGTCCCAGACTCGAGTCACTAATGGAAACACAACTCGTCGATGTTACAGTGTACTGGCGCCTTAAAATGATAAACCTGCCAGAACCAAGTTGTCGTCAATTACCATCTCCTCCCCAAAGTTTTGACACTGGAATGACGAAAAGAGGTGACTCGACTCGTCTCTGTTTAATAATGAATGAACAAACCCGAACAACAAAAGGTAATTTGAATTAAAAAATAATACCCGGTGGCCATACCAATTAAAGTAAATAGGTAAAATATTCCAATACAAGTGGGAAATGTAGGCTTAAGTGGTTATGACCGACATAATGTGTTTGGCAAATTATATTTTTTGGGCTCTGATATGTGTATTTTACTCCTCCGTGTTATTCCAATATCGTTCAGCCCTGTATTGAACTTCGATACACTCAGGTAGTTATAAATATAGGAATTGATTTGTGATTACATGTTAAATACACTCGCCGTAAGATCGCTTGGTAGCCGTCATAGCAATCTGACGTGAACATTTTAATTATGAAACAATCTTAAGAAAATAAATGAATCATGATAGAAGTTCTCGCGACGATTTTTGCCAAAACAACATGAAGGCTGCTAAAAACACAAACGAGCCGTGAAATGAGTGATTGGGTCGACTTGGGGCAAACAATATAACTATCAAGACACATTTCGATTGATAGGTGGGAACCACGAAAACCATTTGGAAGTAAAAAGAGAAATATATTCGAAACAAGGAGGTTTTGGGGGCATTAACGGCAATTTCAGCAATTAATCCCAAAAATGCACACGCTGTTTAAACTTAAAACAAATTCTATATTAACTAAAATTTATTTGATTTCCGATTAAGAAGGGACCGATTAGAGACTACGTGACTGTTGTGGTAAATATTAATAATCACCCGATTTCAATAACCGACGTTTCCGACTAATTATGTGTATCTAGCAACCAACATCAAATATTTTCTCCCAAATTGTTTCTATCTTACAATTTTAAATAAAATCAGTCATATGACCTCATTCGACCTGTAGCTATCAGTGTAACGCTTATTGAGGACAGGTTGAAAACCCATACAGGTCAACGTAAAGACAGCCCCTGAAAACTTCTACACCGGCATTTCAGTTGGCGCGTTGATTATGTTTGAATCATTTAGATAATTCCTCCAAAACCATCTTTGCTACAAACCTTTTGGTTTCCATTACATATCCCCTTTTCTTGTTGATCGTAATTCCTTGTTTTAATGAGCTAATTCCCTCTCGGAATTAGTGTAAAGTTTCTATCAAGTAACCACGTGCCCAAGCCGACTATAACTTGGCGTCGAATATTTGACCCCTTCCGGAAGTCAACTCTTAAAGTATGTTACCATCATTTGCGGCATTATCGTTGGGAAACCGTACTCAGCAATAAACAATAAAGCGGTACACGTTTTCCTCTAAAATTCCCGACGGTGGATTCAACATGGCGTAAGGGTGAATTTTAATTAGAACTAAATGCACGCTCGTGAAAGACAGAGCGTACGACGAGTTGTTCACCTATGCTAATTAAAACTAACGTACAACACAGGGACCTTCTCAAGCGACCCAAACTAATGTGTGACAAAAAGACAAAACAACCAGACAGTGTCGCGAATGTTTGCGCTGCAGAACCTCGCGGTTTTTTCAAAAGAGAAGAGTCCGCGGGAGGGTATGGGTGATCCACCCGCAGCAGCTGGCTAACTAAACGACATCTGCATAAAATTCCAAGGACCGGGCCATAAAGATCTCCCCGATAAGACTGGCTGATTTACCGCAATAATAGGGCTTATTTGTGCTGAAATGAAGAAAGGCCGAACCCCGAGCTAAAGCGACCGGGAATTCCAACCAAGAACTCTCTGGTGCATTACACAACGAGCAGGGAAAAAATGCCTACCCTCCTCGCAGCGATGAGACCTTCACCAGCGAAAGCGATTACGTTGACTTCATGAATAGCTCCGGCTTCCGCGGCGTTCAGTTTGTCGTGCAGGTAGAGCACGGCCTTGCGTGGTGACAGCGAGGCAATTGCAAAGGGAGACGGTGTGGAGATGCCTAGAAAACAACAGGAAATAAGAACGAATGCGTAGGTTTTTGTTGCTGCCAAGTCGCTGATTGGCTTTTGGTGGTTCCTTTAGATAGCGGGTCCTGTGAAGTTTGAGCTGTATACATTATCAGAACACGTTGGAGCGACAATAGGAAGCTTTAATTTCAATCGCGTTCGCGGTGGATTAAACACTGTGACAGACACTAGCTTCTCTTGGAGCTATAAAATTGGGCCTCTCAACGCGGAATACGATTTTCTCGTCCTTTACCACCAAATAGGTCGTCACTTAGAGCTAATTAAATTGTCACCACCCATGGCGACATAAATTCACCTGTAGATGCATCCAACCGTCGACCACCAGGACAGAAACCACACCGACTCCTGACCCCCAACCCAGCAACCGGTGAACACGCGACTAGGTCACAGGGGTCGGGGGTTAAGACCGTACACCCCGATTTGACGATGGCAGCAAAAACATGCGTCGTTTTACGATGAGGCGACAGGTTAATGTGGTGGGTTGGGAGGCGGGGAAGCTGATAAACGGCGACTCACCAATAAGCCCGAACGTCCAGCGTCTCGTGGGGGAGGGGTTTCCGGGCGCAATTTCGACCTCATACAGCACAGTGCCCGGAAGTGATTGTGCGCTCGTTTTCAGTTCTGGCGGCAGCGAAGGGACGAATTCAATGTTCCCCTCTGGTTTCAAGCCTGACGGCCTTTCGTCAGCGGGCAGAATCGAGACGAGAACTGGGATGGCACGCTCGGTATGGAGCGGAGGAGATCCGTTGTCACGCGCAGTGACCTTGAAAACATAAATATTAAATTAATCTGAATCACTGACCGAAAATACATCTGGTTGCATTCATGTCGACGGCAGTTGAACGCGAATTAACTTCTGTGGGGTTAGGATCGCCGAGGGAACAAAATAGCCATACATTCGGCATAATAAGACTAATTCCACGAACGCATGACCTAACATTCCAAGCTCCGCAAACCTCACCCAAATAACGGATTTGATGGGCACTCGACTTCCAGCCGGCATCTCGTCATCCCAGTGCTCAGACGTGCAGATTTGTCCGGTAATCGGGTCCACGTAGAAACGGATGCTGTCGGTGCCATTGGCACCAACGCCACTGGTTGACTCATATGTGACTGTGCCGTTGACGCCTGCATCTGGGTCCATGGCAAATACTCTTCCGACGCAGAGGCCTCCATTATTGATCGAACCTGGAAGGCAGATACACGCGGTAAGTAAAAAAGGAATTCGGCGCGGATGATTATCTTAAAACGATTGGCGATTACGTGGATAATCATGATAACACCGATGTGGTTATTTAAGGACGAAAAAATTACACAAAATAACAGACCAGTGAATGTAAACCGAGGACGAATGTGAAGAGGTTTTCTGTGGGATATGTCGGTTTAATTGATCGGGACTTATGTGGATCATTACACTGGCTACCGCACACGGCTGCAGCAGCCTTGGAGGCAGAAAACAAGCGGTCAGAGAGCTATATTCCGGTTCGAATTGTTGTCCGAAAGAATACCAATGGGAATCAGAAAGTCGTTCGTCTAACGCAACCATTTGTGGGTCAACATCCGTAGGCTTAGTGACGAAATGACAGTTTATAGACCCCCACTACACCATACTAAACCGCTTGCTGAAGCAAATTGAATTCTTTTCATAATTCTTTGAAATCAGCTACAAGAACTGATTTGGGGGGGGCACACATTTAACTCCAGATGTGTTCAGGCAAACGATGGTTCGGTTAAATAAACAAACACTTTCAACCAACCCAATGACCCTTGTTATTGGTTAAACGAAAGAAAAAAAACCAAGACGCTAGGCTTGCAGATGCTGAACATTTTAGTAGCGCGGAATCAAAACTGAATGCTACCAGTAGTGAGAAAGCTGGTTGAAACAGCTTGGAAGAAAGCAATGTTCAGATGAAAAAAAACTTCTACTTAAACGGCGACAATGAATATCAAAATTCGGCCAAATGGCCATCCGTTAAAGTAAGGTTTTAAATACTACTCCGTCTATTTTCAATAAGAAACTCGAGAAGCGGGTTTAGGAAATTCGTTTCGTGGACACGCGGTTATCGGATTCACGATCTTCACAAAGCACAATACTTTCCTCTCACAATTAAACAATTTGTCTTCGATGCCTTTAGAGACACGTGTAAAATCAGGTGTTTTGGTATGTCACATCATTTCCGTTCGCCCAATAGAGCGAAATACGCATGATTAACACATCGTAAATGGGTGGTCCATTGGATGATTTCAAAGGCAATCATACGCTGGATGTTTAAAAAAATCCGTAGGCATTTGCACTCTCATGAATAGCGTTTCGGAAACGTTGGTATAACAATCCCGTTGTCAATTTAACAGCTGCCTCGGTTATATTTATGTATACCGTATTTGATTCATTAAATCGTATAATTTATATTCAAAGAGACATACAGGACGCCGGTGTCGGGGTTATAGCTGTGATCGAACTTGTAGCCGATACGACGACAACATGAAGGACATTTTGCTAGAATTGAAACCAATGGCTGTAAATTGTAAATTTATCTACGGTTTGGGCCAATACAAAATCGATGGGTGGCGTTTCGGCCACAACCATTAATTCAGACAAAAAATTGAATTTGCATTCCCTTATCAACAAAAGCTGGCACACCAAAGGGTATGCTGGGGGTTCTGCGTTCGGAGTGATGATTCATGTTAATTAGCTCGAATGAACATTTAGAATGTTACTTTCTCTCTCCCTCCCTCCCTCCTTCTCGTTAACTTGCGCATTCGACCATCCACGCGTTCTTATGCGTAACTCCATTACCCTAATCAAATTACCTTCTAACCACTTCCACCACCGCAAAAAACCACCACCCGCCATCACCACAAACGACGAGTGCACAGCCCCCACGCAACACACACACGCTCGCACGCAGAACCCGGCGTTTGAGCGCGCATTTTGTCCTGAAATTCGCAATTTGAAAAGCCGGTTGGCTTCTGGAGGAACCCGCGGTCGCCCAAAATCAACATCGAAATCGACAGTTGAAAAAAGAGCCGACAGAAACGGCCACAGCAAACATTTGTCGATGACGCATTTAAAAAGGCGTCGCGCAAACGAGGACCAAAATGATGCCGTTGTTGTTCCGAAGAAAAGAATGACACTTTTATGCTTTCGATATTCCATAGATCCGTCTAAAAATTCAGATCCCATGGATAGCGCTGAAATATTATTCGATCGGCGGAGGTTTCGGTAGGAATAAGTAGTCGAGTGGTGAAATTAGGCCATTACGAAAATAGGTTAATCGTGTCCAATAAAAACAAGAATTGTGGATTAGTTGCCCTTTTCTGAAGACACGCGAAGTATCATAAAAATGAGCATGTCGATCGGCCATTGCGCGCGGTTTTATATTTTTAATGATCATAAATTGCTTGACAATTAACCAATCGTCGTCGTTGTGTGGCTAGCCCCCAATAGAGAATGATGAGCCAGTTTCAAGGATGCAGCAGCTAACGAAACTGAAATTTGGAATTAAGGAACAGGGGACGACCCAGTACCACCTGGATTTTGATCGAGAGGGTACTCTAGCCCGTACACAACAAGGGACTCGGAGATCCACGTGGTCAAACAGACACGTCTTTGTGGACGTCGAAACTTGGAGCATATCTCCTCTGCCCAGTCTACCATCATTGGTCGACGCAGACTCAATCGGGTAGCCGCTACCGGCAGGGACCAACAGTCAAGCGTTTTACTTGGTATTGTCGCTGCCGCTGCAGCCGCAAACTCGGAATCTGAGAGCTGAGTATCAAGCTGAGATCAAAGACTAGGGCGTTACCATGAGTGGCATGACAGAACCCACGACCGGGGTACTACATCTTCCTTGTGCTCCATAACAAATCTAGCGGATATGATGGACTGAATCGAGTTAAACTCGATTCGCCTGTTCACCTACTGAGTAGGTCCTACTAAATGAGTTAATAATCTTATCGATTTTTCTGACGCATCGAGCATTAATGAGCAAAATTTCGAAGTGAGACTGGGGATGAGGGCGATTTCTAGGAAATATTGACCGTGATCAAAGAATCCCACAAAACCCAAAGCTATATAGAATGATACAGAACAGGCGGAGATTTGCGTGGCAATAATTTGGTAAAGAAAAAATGGGATGGGTAAAATGATTATAGTAGCTGTTTGATGACATTTTAAAATAAATAATTACCCATGGTATGAGGGCAGTGTTTATAGATTATAATTTCACGGGAATGGGTAATACTTTGTCGAAGTTCAAATACGTACCAGTGGCACATTTCATATGAACTAAAAAATAAACTTGGGCGCCGCGCTGGGACAGGCTGGCGATATCGGTGGCTCAAGTGCACAAATAAGAAAGAAATTCGGTGATACGAGGAAGTAAAGGAACTCCAACAGCCCTTCAACCTCCTTGTACAATGTTTCCGCATTTCGCATGCATTCGCGCTGAAATGATTGGTCCTCGCAATTACAACCACCGGCAGGCTACACCCATAACTTATTCGCTCATCAAACTATTGGACCGACATTCTAGATAGAGGTCTGCAGACTAGGGCGCACTAGGTTTGGCTGTTGCTGGGGCTTATGAGTTTGTGTCCGGCAACTAGAACATCTTCAACACGCACACACCAGCATCCCAAAGAAGCAGGTGTCATCGTACTCAAACGCAACGTCTAACAGAAAGACGTCTGTGATTTGGAACCAATTAAATGAGTGATATTCAATTAGGCGGGGATTTCAACACGCACCTGGGAGGCTGCCCGGCTGATGGTAAAAATGGTAGCACTCTCCGACGCCATCGCTGCTGATAGGGTCCTTCGTAGAACATTCGTCTCCATTTAAAGTGAATAGGAAGCGAGGAGCGTTGTCGTTGATGTCGTCGATATGGACAGTGGCCTGCACGCGGGTCGACCTTGGTGGATTTCCACTGTCTGTGAGTTCAATCTAAAAAAAGCAAAACCACGGGTTTGAAGCCAAAAACGAACAGAAGAGGAAGGAACCCGTCATCGAAACAGAAGCAAGAAAACGCGACTTCGGTGAACCCGACCGACGGAGCGCCTCAATAATCATCAATGCAACAAAAATAGAGACCCTGCAGTATCCAAATAAACAGGAACGATCCGTTCCGCAACAACCACTCCCCGGGATAAATTTTTATTTATAAAAGTAAACTTAATTTCACTGGAAGTTTTGCGTGACTCGGATTAAATTGATGCCCGAAAGTGCCAATGTTGTCACAAGAAGGGCGTGTCTCGCCTTCTTAATAGTTTGTTGATGGAATATTGAAACGGAGATTAATGAAAATAAATGACGTGGAGACGCTGTGGGTGGTCCGACTACATTCGCGAGTTGCTTCCGCAGACTTACGACAAACTATAAAAAAATCATCCATAAAAACAGGGTTTGCTTCGGCAATAGAACAGTTATTGAAACCGACCAGAAATGGGTGGATCAGTGATCTCTTAGTCGATGCATACAAGTTGGTAATCAACTGTCTCCAGGTCAACACAGGTTTAGCAATTATAATAAACGGGTTAATTCGAATAAGAATTGCCGACTAATTACTACAACATGTCTCCGCGGTTATAAATATTTATGGAAATACACTCACAGTGAGACGGATTTCTTCAACGGGATGGAGGCCTGTGTCAAGGAGAGAAGATTCCCGATCAATCGGTTTGTCCGACGTCGCCGTTTGTCCTAAAGGAATACACTTATGAAAAAAAGTTTCCAGATTTTAAAAAAACAACCGCAGTTTGTACCAGCGATTTATGATTTGGGAGGAAACTAGTCTCCGGTGGCGATTGACACACTTCCCGTTTTTGAATGTCAAAGCAAAAACAATTACCGAATCAAATTAGCCCAATTAATAAAAGATATGCCTCTGGTCTACGGAGGTCATTGAGTTGATTGAAAAAGCGGATTTTACGGGAAGCGTCGGACATTTCAAAAATAAACAAAATTATCATCGAAACCCACCCCTTTAAGGCTACCAAACCTTTTGCAGGACACGGCAACCAAAATCAGTTGGCGTTTGAAATGTAAATTGCCTTTTTCTGCCGGATGAGTATTTTCCGGACACAATACTTTAGCCAACCGGTAGAAACACTTTTACCCAGGAAGAAGAAGCAGATATTGAGACAAGCAAGAACACAAGTAAAATTTCCTAACGCTGCGAATGTTCGCATTCCAGATCCCGGCGGCACAAGAGTGAACAAGCTTTGCAAAGTGGCTGGGGATATCTGTTGGAACGATCCAAATAAGGAGTTTTCGAAATAATCCTACTAATTTAACACAATCGACAATATGTTTCAAGATGTACTGGACAAAACTGTAATTTACGAAAACAGTCTCCAAATTTTGATGAAAACGTTTGATGTCTGCACACAATTCACCGGATTTGAGTGAACAGTTGTCAACAACGGTCTCACGCAACGCTGGTTTATCTTACCATCTCTCTCTCTCTCTAAATATTAGTTTAGCGATCGCCCTGTATACCGCAACAGTAAGCATTCCGCTTAATGTGATAATGCCCAATGTAAATGACCTGGAGAGAATACTTTAATTCAATCAAGAACAGCTGTAACCATCGTTCTGTAAATACGCCAGAACAGCTAAAGAAAGATTCCCATTTGCACAGAGTTAATTTGCATTGTATTTTATGTATAGTCGTGGCTATAATTATCATCACAGGAACAAAATAGTGTAAAATATCAACCTCTCGAAAAATGGTTAAAACATGAAAGCAGCAGTCGCAAAAAGGCCCTCTACTAACACGGCAGTGAAACGATTGGTTTAAAAACACGCTGGCAAAAACACATACCCGTTAAAGGATTTATGATGAAGAAGCCGGCTGGGTCGCCGCTGACTATCGCGTGATGCAACTGTCCACCCGTGGCGTCGCCATCCTTACCAGATATCGTGGCAATTATCGAGCCTGCAGGGGTCCCCTCGGGAACGCTGAGTCGATATTCAGGCGCAGATGGCATCGGACGGTGGTCATTGTCATCTTCAATCTGCAAAAGGTGTCAGCATTCAGTGAACAGACTCGGAGCACAGAACCCCTGACACGATGGAATCTGGTCAATCGAACCCCATTCCCACGGCGTTGCTGTTCACACATCCGGTTAAAGCTGGTGGGATTGTGGTGCGGCTATGGACGTCATTCGGCCAGAGAGACTGGAGGTTGTTCCGCATCGCAATATGTACACAATTGTCTTTATCCTGTCTCAAAAAAAGTGTTTCGGAAACGACCGGGCAACGCGGCATCACAGCGGGTGTATTTCGCGCTTCTAGATCTGTTGGACGCTAGAAAGGGGTATCTTGTTGTTGATGCAGATGGTATACAAGTTTAAACTCCGCGACAACCAACTGACAAGGAAAATTAAACTACAATTTGCTTGTAAAATTACTTTCTGGGGAAATATCAGCTCTACCCTTCCATCCTACCTTCAAGGACAGGCCCCTCGCTCCAACAACAAAATTTCTAGATTTTAATAAAATAAAGCACCGACGCTTCTTAATTATTCTAAACTATTTCGGAATATGTCTCTCTGCATTTACAAAGATACCTCAACATCACGAAATGAAGCTGGTCAAAGATTCGAAAATATAACAGGTTATATATGCAAATCAATCATTATGTAATTTAACAACTAGTCGGTTTTCTCTAGTGGATTTTGTTGTTTTTATTAATGAAGAAGATTTTTCGGAATTGATGCACATCCTCCAAGAAAACACAGGCAGTTTTAGTTAGTTTTCCCGATAGCTAGGCGTCAATTGATATGCTTCGCTTCATGGGCTTGGATATTGCGGCATATCTTTATTCCAGCAACAACACGCTGTAGTAAACATGATGTAAAATGGTGCGAACTAATCGGTGTAAGTAAACAAGAGGCGTGTCTAGACCACATACACACACGTGAAATTGTCCAGACGCTGTTTACGTACTACGATACCGATGGCACTTTTTTTATGCATGTTTCCATGACGTGCCTTGAGAAAATCCCCAGTGGCGCACGAAGAGGTGGGAGTGGCCGCCACATGATCCAACACATAACTTAGCAAGGGCCACACGTGAAACAGAGGCTGGCTAAATTACGGATGACGATGCAGCAACCGGTTTCCGTTAGGCAGCCTTCGAGTCGCCAAATTACGGGCGCATGCCGCTGCAGCCAGCTTATTTATTTAGGTGACCTCCCATGAGTGTCGAATCAAGGCTCACTAACGCACAGAGCAAGAACACTAACATATGATACTACAGATGGTTAACCCACAAAAAACCCGATTCTAACTTATTGAAGAATCAGCCGCTTTTATACAGGTCACTGTTTATCAAGGACTGTGAAATAAGGTCATTTGGAGCCTGGGCGTCTATAAACAATGGCTTCCGTCGTGTGTGACCACGTGGGTGAGTGAGTCACTGAGCCGTGGTTGATGTCCACTCGTACAGCAGCACGTAAAGGCATCATCGTAGTGCTGAAACTGGGTCAGCAGTTGTCGTACACCCCCTACACCCCAGAGGATAGAGGGGAAGCGATCGCGTTACCACGAAATCCGACACCCAGGTGCACCACGACCACAGGAAGGCTTACCTGGACGAAAACCTCGGCCACTGATCGTCTCGGAGGGTTTCCATCGCTGGCTGTCAGAGCATCTTCCTCTTCTCCCTTCTCCATCACCTCCTCATCGGCGCTTACTTCCAACCAGAATCCACCAGAAAAGGGAGAACTTTCTCTGTCCAGGTTGCTTGTTGAGTAGATGAAGCCTACAGAGGAAGTGAGCGATAAAAAACGTATACGCTAATCGGAATAACTGGGCTTTAGCGTTTATAGGGTAGATGCGAAGGACGACAGAAACAGAGAGGAATAGAACATTGATTAAATGGGTTAGCTAACGGGTTTGTTTTCCGTTGTCTTCGAATTAATGAACTCTATTTGTGGTTAATAATACTTGTGAGCTCTTTATTGGGGTTACGAGGACCAAAAGTGATAAATAAGGAATGACCAAATGGTACCGAATAAAGGGCTGTAAATAGTCCACAGGATTTAATTGATTATTAAACTAACGCGAGTTAAGCATAAGAAGCAGAGATAAACATCTGTCTAGTCCATTAAAACGAGCATAAAATCGATGAAATTGAGGTCAACAACGTCACCCCCACCCAATTGGCTGTCGCCAGCGCCACACGAGGAGGGGCTGGGGGGGGGGGTGGCGGCTGACGTCATTAGGGGACTAATTTCAGTCTCGGTGACCGCCGTATCAGAAGCTTTATAAACTCGCACGCGAAATCGCCATACAGAAGCGCATGGGGCTCTGCCACCCAAATTCAACACGATCATAATCACTATAACAACCGAACGTGAATTCATGCCTAGCAAAAAGTGGTTGTCGTAAATCTTTGTAAAATGTCAAACAGCTTATTAATAGTATGTATTACTTTTGGGTCAGTGAAACTATTTATTTCGATGACGGGAATGTTTTGGTTTCAATTATGGAAAATGCGCCATAATGGTGCCCTTGCAGCCCAATGTGGATGGAACCCCCGAAACAAGTCTCTGATTTTTGAGAAATCTCACAAAATTGTCGATTTCAGTCGGAAAGACGAAAGGGCAACGAAAATTCCTCCAACCAAAACCGGTTAATTGATTAGCATGTCCATAAGTTATTTGAAAGCAGTGCTTGCAAATCGGCCATTACTTCCACAGGAACCCAATAATTAGTACACTCAATTGATATAGGAGCCTTAAAAAACAGGCACGTTTGCGGAACGAGCGAACACTCACCATCACGCGTAACTCCGAACCTTCCCAGTCCGCTTCCACCGACAACTTTGTAGACAGTAGGCCAGCCCTCTGGATCCAGCGCCTTCACCTGAAGTGGTGTAGAACCGCCCTCTTGCAACGCGTCCTGCTCTTCAGTGCGCATTACTCGACTACCTATTGGGGCACCCTCGCGAATTCGCCCGAAATAGATGCCGTCAGACACGTCGAATCTCGGTGGATAGACGTTGACGCGGAGGCCGAGAACGCGCACACGAAACTCCGTACTGATTTGTCGGGGTTCCGGTCGTCCCAGGTCTCGAACCCAGGCAGTTAGTGCGTATGTGTGTCGTCCCCGCAGACCCCCGCACTCTCCGGAGACACGCACAACGCCGGTTAGCAGATTGCAGTCGAAACACGCCTTGTCCGCCTCGGGGCCAAATAGGCTGTACTCCAGAACGCCGTTGTTATCAGCGTCGGCATCTCGAGCCCTCAGAGTGGTAACGTAGCTGCCATGAGGGAGGTCGTCTGGCAGTACAATGTTGTCGTAGCGTCCGATGAATTCGGGGATGTTGTCGTTGATGTCAAGGATAGTGACACGGAAATAGGCTGTGGCAGTCCGCACTAAAGCCCAATCGGGAGTCGCGGCGATCGCAAGGGCGTGAAGATGAGGGTTTGATGGTGGCGGAAGCTCAGAGATATCCCTCACTTTAGCCATCACCAGATAAAAGTCTACAATTTCCCGATCAATCCGTTTCTTTAAACTTATTCTTCCGGTTCTTCGTTGAATCTGGCGGTAAAGGGAAGGACGTATTAATCACCGTTCAAACTAAGATTGGGAAAATGAATGAAAACTCACTTTAAATGTGTCCTTGAAGTTCACGAGGGAGTATCGGAGTTTCAACCTCTCGTCGACGCCATCACCAGAGATCTGACCAATGACGGTACCCTCCACCTCATTCTCAGAAAGTGAAAATGCGAGTGATTCCGTTTGTTTGTCAGTAAACCGCGGAGGAACATCTAAAAGGTCTTCGATGTCGATAGTCAAGTTGCTGGCGGAACACGAAGGTGGGGACGAATCAACAACGCAGACATGAATGGTGAGGTCAAACGCACTAAAGGTCTCTCTGTCAACGGGGGCTTGCACATGCAGTGAAATGGATGCGTCAGCTGTAACGTCACTTGTGGTGTTTCTGTCTCCCAACACGAAAGCCTGATATGGAGGATAAACCATTCCACCAGAAGCTAACCTCGTCCCAAGGGCTTCAACGCCATAGATAAGACGATGAACTCCGTCATCATCGGGTGGACTGTTGCACTTCGCTGAGAAGGTAAGGACCGTCGTCCCAAGTGGAAGATTCTCGGGTATTTTTAGTTCTGACGGAATTGTCAGTGAAGGAACCGACACCTGCGGGCGTTTCGTAAACAAACTGTCGATACTCGTCAATCCTGCAAGGGAGGACTCGTATTCTATCCGCTTCTGCTTTTGCTCCCAGACCTTCTCATATATTCCTGAGGGTTGGCAGGTCTTCGAGAAGGTTCGACCTAAGTTACTCTCCACTAGCTGAATCTTCAATTTGAATGGGTTTTCCGAGAAACGCGTTCGGTCCGACGCTTCGAGGTAGACGGTAACACTACTTCCCGGAGGGCCGATGCTGGAGCAATTCAGCACCAGAAGGCCACTTTTACGTTCAACGTTGAAACAGGATTGAGAGACTGTCGATGAAGCGAGGCGTATTTGCACACCACTACCACCGTCCCGATCAAGATCTTCTGCAAAGAAACGACCAAGTTCAAATCCTCCAGAGGGGAGAGAGATAATTTCACCGTTGGAAGCCAGGGATAACTGAGCGTCACATGACTTCTCCACAAACACTGGACTGAATTCATTGACGTCAAGTATCCTGATAACACGGATCACAATCACGCTGCGAGGATAGGGAAGGCCGCTGTCTGAAACCTTTACCTTGATATGAAACTCTGCGGGCATGGTCTCAGCATCCAAAGCAGACCTTAATAGCAATGTTCCCGGTTTGGATGTCGAAAAGTTGAATGGGAACTTCTCCTCGTCAAACAGAGTGAATGACAAACGGGTGTTTGAGAAATCAGGATCCCTAGCCTCAATGTGTAGAACTTCGCTTCCTACAGGAAGAGATTCATCAATCGAGTGTTCCAGACCACTTTCAGAAATAATTGGATCGAGTTCATTGTAATCGATAATATGAACGACGAGTTTTGAATCCGCCATGCTACTAAGAAGTATATTGTTTCGATCTGCAACATTGAACGGAATTTCAAGGCGATCGTCACCCAGGGATTCAAGGTCGATGGACTTCATGACTACAACAGCTCCTGTTTCGGTAACTGCAATGGGCATATCATCGTTTTTTACCTGCTGAGTAAATAGAAAGCTGGAGTTGTGGATGTAAAAATTGACACTGGGATTGATGATGTAAACTGTCGAATGAAGGACGGCCATCTCACTAACGGTGATGTGGATTTCAGTCGGAAGAATAATTTTGAATAGCGACCTAGGGAGAAGTGACACCTCAAAGGAATGTCTAGCTGAAGATGGGATGGTCTCCGGAGAAGCATATTCACTATCCGTTACTTCCAGTGTAAGCTTGGTTTTGGAAAGTAGTGAAAGATCGGAATATTGAGATTTTAGGCGCAGAAGCCATGTAGGTTCGATACCAACTCGTACAAGCTGGAAAATAGAGGCCGCCTCTGGTTCCACGATCAAGAGTTTTAAATTCTTATTTTTCGCCAACGCATCGACGTGAATTTCGGCGTAATCCGTCCCCGCACTTCCTGGTTGTTCGATTTTATTTAACAATCCTACAGATATCTTTGGTTCACTTGGTCGAACAGGAATGATTCTCAATTTTACCTGAGTGTGACTGACAAACACACAAGAAACATGGCTCAAGTTGCCCCGATGCCTTGCGTTGATCTTGAATGCATATTCCTTCAGGCCATGGAACATTGAAAGGTAGGTACTTCCCTCGATCTTCGTTGTATCATTTCGTCGGATAGCTAGACTCTGTGTTGGGTAAATAGCCCCAGTTCGGGAGTCAATGCGAAAAGGAGCCATGTTCCGCCCAGGGTGGAGAAAGTAATAAATCTGCTTATTAATTCCAGAATCAGCATCAGTGGCCGAGACTCTACCAACTTCAGTAAATACTGTCGCATTCTCCAGGACAGACCATTCAAAACTATCTCTGGAGAAGAATGGACAATTATCGTT
Organism: Proteocephalus fallax; assembly: GCA_028672205.1. Lineage (NCBI taxonomy): Eukaryota > Metazoa > Platyhelminthes > Cestoda > Proteocephalidea > Proteocephalidae > Proteocephalus > Proteocephalus fallax. Next base: position 96,051 of record JAPUBX010002137.1, on the reverse strand, counting down.
TCGATTGAGGATATCGATTGTGACGTGCGTTTTGTTAGAGAGATAGATCGGTGGGCGGTTGTTAACTTGCTGTGAGCGAAACACGGCCTGGACATGAAACGAGTAAATCGATCGCTTCTGTGCATTAAATTCAGCATTATATGTTGTCCGAAGTCTAAGAAAATAAAATCCACCACGTTTAACGGTCTCCGAAGAAAAGACTCCGTTGATATAATTTTTTTCCAAGATAGAGAAGGAAACAGTGCCTGTTGGTTGGCCATTGAAGGGTTCAGGAACGCCTAAGCGCGGTTCGTTGGCGTAGACATACTGATTGGGGCCAATGTCGGGTAAAATAGTAGCCGTATACGCGTCCAAAGGAAATGAGAATGGTACAGAATTAGAAAATTGACCGTCGAAAGGATTATGCTGTTTACTGACGATCAAGTCGGAAAGAAAACAAATTAAAAATAGATAATGAATTGAGAAGACGTGTAAACAGTCGTAATGCATAATATCAGCACGACTTAACTATGATGCACGACACAAGTTTATTCCGAAGCGGCATTCAAATTTTTTCTCGGTCGCGATACGTTTCTAAATTGGTAACACGGCATAAGCGAAAACATAAGACGAAGTATTAGATTTTGTGCACCAAACCGGCGGCAAAAGCAAACGACCTTGGAAGACACTTTTAATTGGCAATTACGGCAACCAATTGGACACGAGCAGTCGTTGTGATAGTTGAACCAACGCGAAAATTTGATTACTATTTACAGTTCACCACATTTAAAAGAAACCTTTTATTGGGTAGAATAAATGAGTAATAACGCATTGGAAACATAAGTTAGAGTGAACGTACAAACCGAAAAAAATATTGTTATAAAGGCCGCCAAATTAGCGTTATATTTCGAATATTTAATGTAACATTTCATTTCATATTTGATGCGATTAAAAACTAGAAATGAACTTGAAATCATTTTAAAGCACGTAATAATATAAGCAAGATGCACATGGAAGAAATCTTAGAAACACTTTTTTTTAAATATTATAATATAAATTCCTTTAATTCACTTTGTAACCGCCATTGACCGTTGCAACCGTCAGCTTCAAATGCACTCCATTGAACCTCAATGCTTTTGCGCAATGGAATTAGATCGAGTTCCATTTAGTAAGCTTAACCTCAAACTGATTAACATTTATGATTGATCACGGTGTAATTATTTACACCTTCATTCGTGCTTTCTTCACGTTACTCGAAGTATTTTACCTTCTCGAGGAGTGAAAGGAGACATCATACCAGTTTAATCAAGCCGTGAATTTTATTTATGATGCTTAACGTGTAACAAAATAGAGAATTACACATCACTTCCTGATTGAAGGTCTTAATAGACTGCTTTCAGGTGTTTTAGATGTGTATATTGTCTGACCTATACTGTATAATTTAAATACATACCCGAAAATATTGGACGTTTCTGAAATCGACAAAAGGTGGTTGAGGGTAGCACATAATGATGAGAAAGCAGTTTCCATCGTTGTAGAGATATCTACGCAGAAGGCGTCCTCACGTACGTTGAAGAGTGTTACTTCACCTGGAATTCGCGTCTATCGATACAAGTCGTATGTGTTGCAGCATGGCTTACGTTCGGGTTGATTTAAAGCAGTCAGAGCTCGTGCTTACTTATTAGAAACAGTCTTCTATTGCTGTGAGGTAATTTGCGCAGACAGATTCCTTACGGTAAATGATGAGATAAAAATCACCTCGCTTTCGTTTCTATCGATGCGAGTCGAATGCGTCGTAGCATGGTTGGCATTAGAATTGACATATAGCGGTCGAGGATAGTATATAATGGTTTGTAAAAGGTTTCTGTTGCTTGCTTTCGTGTCTATCGATGCGAGTCGAATGCGTCGTAGCATGGTTGGCATTAGAATTGACATATAGCGGTCGAGGATAGTATATAATGGTTTGTAAAAGGTTTCTGTTGCTTGCTTTCGTGTCTTTCGATGCGAGTCGTGTGCGTCGTAGCATGGATGACATTAGAATTGACATAAAGCGGTCGTGGATAGTATGTGATTGTTTGTAAAAGGCTTCTTTTGCTTGCTTTCGTGTCTATCGATGCGAGTCGTATGCGTCGTAGCATGGTTGGCATTAGAATTGACATAAAGCGGTCGTGGATAGTATGTGATTGTTTGTAAAAGGCTTCTTTTGCTTGCTTTCGTGTCTATCGATGCGAGTCGTATGCGTCGCAGCATAGTTGGCATTAGAATTGACATAAAGCGGCCCTTCCATCCCTTACATTCTAATCTGTATAAATTGAAAAGTGTTCGAACACAGAAGAAGGTAAATCGCTTACCAGAGTCTTGGTCAATAATCGGATGTAACCACTCGGCAAGACATGAGTAGTCTACAGGACCCCCAACAGTTTAACATCATTGCAAAGCACCCGTTAAAAACGATATTCTGCAATTTGAAGAGTTGATTTACCCAACAGCATGGAAAGCTAAGTGTCCTCATTGAGAAAATAGATCCAATTATAGAAAAAATGGGGGATCACAATGACGCGATTGAAGATCCAAGCGACGTTGCGAAACACGTCAACGCGTACTTTTATAAACTGGAATTGGAAGGGATAATTTAATTTAACGATTGCTTCATTTGAGCATTCATAAAACCTTTGGACAGAGATATCGAAGAGTATCCACAAATACTAAACATGGAGGATTTTGTGGCAATTATTTTTATGATGAGGTATTTTAAAGTAACATAATGAAATTCTTCTGTTTTCAAATTTCATCTTGTTTTGATTTTGTTGAATTTTTATTTAATGTAACCTATCCATTGAGACGTTACTTCTAAAACATGCATATTAAACTGAAGTTGTGTCGATTTGTTACATCAACAATGACGTAACCCTTGGTAACCCGCCTTAATAATTAGCTCCGTTGAACGATAGACAATAATGGTTCCCAAAATTCAAAAAATAGTTCGCATAAGGGGGTCTTTATGATATGCTTGACCGGTTTATGGAAGGGGGAATTACAGTCATTGTTAATGATTAATTGCTTCTTTATGCATGATTTGCTAGGGTATTGTTAAAATCCAGGTAATGGCAACAATTAAGATTAATACACAAACACAACCATCTTCGTCCCTAATGCGAAAAAAGGTCGACAATTTCCTGAGATATTTTATCATGAATATCAACCTCCTTGGGTTCCGCTCGAGATTTTAATATCTAACCGTAATAATAGTTGTGGAACTCTTAAAGGCAATACTTCGGTTAAACACGAAATCTGGGCTATTCGATTTTGGCCTAGTGACCTTTAAACATGGAAAATTGATCTAATTATAAATTTGGTTTTTCCTGTATTTCCAATAGGAGCATCTATCGCGACGCCTATTATACTTGTCCCCAACGATCTCTTCAATTTCTGTCCTTTCCAAGGTAAAGTACTTCGATGTATGCGAGCGCTCCATTGTTTGATGGTTACAGGCAGAGCCGCAGATCGAGATTTAACGATTTCCGATTCCTCCCGTTTTTGTTTTATTTTTCCCTTCCATTATGCATTAATGCATTCGTTGTTGTCCTCTTCATATTTTCATTGCTTTTTCGTGAGAAAATACTAAAAACTGGTCGATGTTTAAAAAAATGTGAATGTTATTTCAAAGATAATTCCTTCCGCCATCTGATCAAACGAGAATAAGGGATCATAACTATAAGCATGGAAGCAGGTTTCGCCAAAGCTCAAGGTGGAAAACCAAAAGCATATAATCAATGCGACTCTCCCATCCTGACAATACAATACTGATGAATTGTAAATAATATTGCAGCCGTAGACCAACCGATCGGACCATTATTCAACAAACTTAATTTTATTCGTTTGATAGGGCTAACTAAAATGCTTGGTTTCGAAGGATCCTTGTGTTTAATCAGTTGGGTGCAGAGTTGACGAGCGGATTAATATTGTAACTCTTGTTTTACCGGCGTCGTATTGCCAAAAATAACAAAATAATTGTGGTTAAAAAGCACGTAATGCTTAAACGGAACGTACCAATGATTAATTTATTCGATATGAACACACAAGTAAGTCGCAATCAACTTTGCTCATAATGAATTGTACCTGACTACAGATGCACCTGTTTACGAGACAGCAGCGTATCCACAGACGGTAAGCGTGTTTTTGGGGATGCGAAGGGGTCAAGTGAAGGGAACTAACTGAAATGGTAGGGGTGATAGCAAGTTATTGTGGGTTGTAATTTCAGGAAAACATCGCCTTGAACGTTTTCCACATGACATGTATAAGACATCAGTGGATCCATTTGACCACAAACGTGTCATCGAAATAGACACCGTCATAGCAAACTAGAAAAAGAGAAGTTTTTAAAGAACTGTTTATAAAATAGAGACATTTTATAAAAATAATTCAATTCGGAGGAAAAGAATCGGACTAAATTCAAAATCAAATGAATGAACTTACAGTGCCAATGACCACTTTCATATGTTTTGCAAGCAGTCCCTCCAAAAGATGGTTCAAAGCCACTTTCGACTTTTCCCCAAGGAAGTTCCACCGCGAAGGTGGCATTGGAGTAGAAATATAGCTCACGAAACATTGCGTTATTAGCAGGAATCCACGAATTGCCGTTATCCTCACTTATTAAGTTGGTGCTGTCAGAGCACGACTTGGCCAATAGCATTCCCTGGATTGGCAGATAGCCTATGACCTGTTGAACGTCTTCTCCAAGGTCTTAATGGGATTGAAATGGAACAGTAATTGAAATCAATTATTTGAAACGTTAAGACTTTAAACATGGACGCACATATCCACGACGTTGGAGCACTGTCGTAGGCCCGAAAGCACGATGACGACAATTTGTAGGCTTGTGGACTCGTTCGGACTCGATCGCAGAATACAATAAAGTCGGTACCGGAGACAAATATTCTCTTACTGGCATGATACTTGCAATCCATTCCAACGGCCGAACAGGGATCTAAATAACGAACCAGGGAAATCATTTAATTTCATATCAAAATGTATTTATTATTTGATCATGGTCGCCCGAATGCGTAAACATTTTTGGAGATTGGTAAATATTAATTTCGATTTCTGTGATATTTAAATTTAGGTCGAATATGTGACGCCATTGTGAGTTAACAGATAGAAAATAGTAACACGCTTTAACGCTCACCAAAATCTCGATCATTTTGCTCCATCGAGCATCCGAAAACTTCCACCTCCAAATCTCCAGCTTCATTTCCAACTACTATTCGAATCCCCCGAACACCCTTCATGCTGGGTAGAGCAATACTCAGAGAATTCGAGTCCACTGGCAACGTCACAGGCACCTGAAATACCGAAATAAGCCAAATAAATACACACGCCTTGATTTTCAATAGAGGCGCCTCCACAAGTAACCATATGTCTCTTTTGGGTTGTTTTTACACAAAACGTTTGAGTGTAATTTACGATCACTCACATGCTTCATGAAGAAGAAAGCTTTCCCGTCATCCGTTCCTTGGATGGTGAGAGTCGTTTCACAGTTTGTATTTCCAGAGAATAGGATATTTACCAAGTTTACAACTGTCATTCTACCGAAAAGGACATTCATGGTGTAAAATGAGACTCTCTGCTTGAACACTTGACATGGTCTCAGTGGAATTGACGCGAACCCAACACACATCGCTGAAAGACAAGAAAGAGCATGTTTTCAGCCTGCAACATCCTTAATGGAATTAAAATTAAAGGAACTTTTGAGTAAACTCTTTACGACTGCGTTCAAAAGCTGTACACTAACCTCCTAACGTAAAAGGAGAACTTCATGTTTGTTTGATTCCACAATAAAACTCTATTATTCGATTAAATTCCTTTGTAATTCCTTGAATGTTTTACGCGCTTTATTGATGACCACCGTGAAGTGTTTGCCAAAATGGATATACTTTATGTGTTTTATGCGACTGCGTTCTTATATCGCGTTTAGGTAATCCTAATCGTCTTCAGACATGTATTGGCCTTCAAAGTGCAACGAACAAGAAAATACAAATTAATATCGGTCTTGAAGTCGTTATTAAAACCAATTTCATATCTAGGTAAATGTATAATGGCAAAGGTGTATCTTAGGTGCATTAAACTGTCAATTTGTGCATTAATGGCGTTCATAGAACTCACGGAAACTGTATATCCCAGACAACGTGGTGCGCTGGTTGAAGTAGACTGGTGGATTGAAAGCGGGTCGATTATTACCGGGCTGTCGGTCGTATGTGTGACACTGGAGAATCCCAACAATATTCAGATTGTGGTTCTTTATCTTCAGGTAAGGGAACCTGGGGGTAAGCCTAAGCCAAATGAGAGCTGCGGAATCGAAATAAAGCGCGGCACCCTGAAGGAAATAAAAGGAAATTGCGTAAACAGAAGAAATGCAATATAGGCGCCCAAATATTGCGCAAACAAACTACAGACATCGAAAAAGCTCTGAAACACACCATCAACCAACATGTTTGGGAGAAGGTATTCTTACCCTAAATATTTCAGTGCTTTTATCATTAAGCAGAGCATTTGGTTTCACTGTTCCTGAGGCGAAATCCACATCATCGAGCTCCACATCCAGAAAACCACCATGCAAAAGCCAATAGGTTGCATTATGGCATTCAAGTGTTGAGTTCTCCGACAGAGATAGGTTTATTGCAATCCAGTAGTCATTCCTTGAAAAAGCACAAATTTCTCATTTCAACGCCATGAATTGGAACCGAAATCTGCTATTTCATACTAAAAGACGATTGCGTCTCGAATTGAATTCACAGACTTTTCGCTTCTCGCCCGAACAGTTTACGTAATGGGACAACAACCTTACCCATGTGATGGTTTGTGTTCCCATATTTGTCCGGAGACATGCAACACCGGGTTTTGATGCGACCGGACATTGATCGAAACCTCTAAAAGTCGATCATAGCCGTTGTTGAACCTGTATTTTCCCTCGACCATGCACATACTGCCGTCGTTTACACCCTGGCCATCGGAAAGCTGAAAAGAGCTCTCCATAATCAGACAGTCAACAAGGTCGTCGATTTGTCGGCGATCTTTATACATAGAGCCTGGAGAAGACAGAAGATACAATTTGTGAATAAAAATGTGTTAAGCAGTAGACAAGTAGTTTGGACCAAATCTAAAATATTCGAAGGTCTTACAAAGTACATTTAAAAAATGCTCACACAAACTGTACAACGCTAAAGGAAATTCAACACAAAAAGGTTGTTTGTATAATGCGTACCCGAGTTATAGACGGGCCCGAATGAGTAGTGCATCCGGGTGACCTGGTTGTTGTTTTTTCTACTTTCGGAAGTAAACGGCGGTTTGTAATTTCGGATGCCAGGATAATTGTTTGATGAATTCAGAACAATGTTTTTCAGAACCATAACTTCGTCTCTATAGGTATCCAAGGGGTTGTGTAGTGAGAATTCAAGGTTGTCCAGGTAGACCCCGGGTTTGAAACAAATCGCGAATGAAAGATTACCAATCTCCTTTGGTCGTAGCTCAGTAGGCCTTTCGCCAATTAATTCCACCGTTATTTCCTGTGTAAAGCAGAAATATTGAAATTTGTCTTTATTCGAAACCAAACGCATGCAGAAAAAGGTAAAATATTGAATAATGCGAAACATTGCCGAATATAGGCAATTAATCTTAGAATGAACTTAAAATTACGTATTTTATTTGTTAGATTTGATTATTTATTCGACAGCGATTTTCTTCAAATTGTGAAGGTAGTCGTGAATGCAAAGAACTAGTTAATCCTGGGACGTTAGACTTTCGTGGCTTATTTTTTACATTGATAATAAAGCAGCAACCTAATAACCCGTTGTATCCATGGAATTTCATATAGGTATTCATAGAAGGTTTTTGAGTGAAATCGATTACAATGTAAATCTATTTTTAGGCAATACTTTGGAACTGGTTAACAAAATTAAACATCACAGAGTGCCGTTTCAACAAAATACTTACTTTGTGAATTACATTACGAGATAAATACTCTGAACTGTCCTTGTCAATAGAGGTTGCCAAAAGTAACACTTCCCCATTTATAGTTCCTGTCACGATAATAGTGGTGTTTTTGGGCAAATCAGAGTGCCTCGCCCTTATATAGGCGCCGACTGTAACCTGCAAAACGGCAGAACAGTTTTCATTACTGATATATTTATGTCCACTATATCGATTAACGTAAAGTTATAAATTTCACAGAATACGTACTGTTGTAGAATAACCATGATTCGTCAGCAAGTATCCCATATCGTAGTCCGTCTCGCAAATGGTTGTAGTAAGGAAATTAGTGGCATTAACACTGAAATAAGAATACGCGAACAGGGAAGTTCCGCTGAAATTTAGAGTTTTGTTGTATGATTACTGTTAAATATGTTCACTTATCTTTAATCGATTAAACGTTTTCAATGCAGCGCCACAACCGCGATTTCCACACAAATTAAAAGGACCAAATGGCTTGCCTGCTTGTCTTGCGCAATCAGTTTCGCTAGTGAAGTTCTTCTTAACACCGCACAATATTTCACGCCTGGTGGTATTATCTTATTTACCGCTTACAAACTAAACAGATGCCATAGTGGTGTTGCATTAATGAACGTATTATTTATATACACGCCGTGGGCGTAGTATAATTCTCTCACGAATTTATGTACGAATTAATTGTTCATCAAATTATTGGAAAACGGATCAATTGCAATTGATTTTCAGTCGAAGTGCTCATACTGTGACAATAAAATGAATTCATTTTTAGAAACCTACCATTTGACAGGACTTGCACAGTTCTGAAAATTGTCTCCCCACTCTACAGTGTTTCCGGTTTTCAACACACGAAGAGGCGAAATGGAGACGGCCTCCGTAGACTCAACTTTAATCGACGGGCGAAAATGAAACGTTTTCATGGATTCCACGCCAAACTGGAAAAGTATTAAAGCGATTTCACCCGCTTTGAGAGGTCTTTGATACTTTTGCGATGTTTTTTCAACATCTACCATTTGTATACGTTTGGGCAATTCAACCGACGACGACGGCTAAAACAGGCATTAACTTGAAAAAGGTGCCAAAAATGTTTTACCTGATATAGTAAAGTTGTCTTTATTTCGAATTTGCCATAGGAGATAACACTGTCCATATCAAATTCGCAATCAATCACACCTTCGAAACCGTCCGACGGCGGAACCAGGAAAACGAATTCGGAGAAAAAACTCTTTTGGTTTGAGGGTAGGTCTTGAATTCCCCAAAAAGTAAATAAACCATACACTTTACATTTTCAAGGCAAAACCAATTGATCAACACACACGCAAAGTGCTGTTCAAAGGACTCAGCAAACGTGCAATTCAAACAACAATGCCAACCAGACTTTACGCACCAGTATCGCGGAATGCACCAAAATCGACGGTGTTCCCAGAACACAAAGTGGGGTTCGAGTAGACATTCGGGTAGGCATAGTCGGTTTTTTTGTGGCCAGTGAAACGCAGCCTACCAGGCAAGGAATCCCCGCTTCCGGCAACCTTGGCGTTGCAAGTAAGCGTGCACGTTGTGCATGCATTCGGTACCGGCTTTATTTCAACTTCATAGCGTGCTATTTCACCAGGTCGAAGTTCAATGGTTTCAGTGAATGTCATTTGTGGAATCGTCAATTCAGATGCCTTCAAATAACCAATTTGAATAAAATGCAATTATTATTGCTTTTGTTGCTGGGACATAATATTTTGCTGCTACGTGTTGCTTCCTAGAAATGTTTATGTGATTTTGAGCAATTAAAAATATTGTTGTTTAATATTATAATTGGTTTATCTATTTTTGATTAAGTGGGCTCGTAAATCAGTCTGATACACGACAACCTAAAGAAATTATGAATATATTAAATATCGTCAACGCTTTGCACTAAAAATCTTGACTAATAGCTTACAATCAATAGTCAAAAACGGCAAACATATTTACATAGATATCTTATTCTACCTACCAAGAATATCTTTGATTAAAATATTGTTCAACGTACAAAATACTTAATACCATCGAAGGGAAACGAAACCTCCGCTCGATGAGAATCAACGGAAACAGTTACGACGACTTCAGGGGTTTTTACAGTTCCGACTATGATAAATAGAAGCCACTCCATTTTAGAATTTGCTTCAGTATTTCGGAATGCGACGAGATTCAATTTGGCAAATCCACTAAAAAACATACATGTGACGATTGAGAGGAAGCTATGACTCCACATTAAGAAAACGCTGCACGACCTCAACATGCTTATAAGAGATTAGATTAATAGCATAAAATAAAAAAAGTACCGTATGTAATAGAAACACGTACCGTCCAAGTTCCAATGCAGGGGTATTGCCAAATTTTATTGCCGGTTCAATCAGGAGTGGTTCGATTCTAAGCGAATATACCCCTTCGAAAAAACTTTTCGACGCAAATGTAATAGTAAGTTCCTTTGTTGACATTTCTTGAAGAATATGTGAATATTTAAGAATCTGTGTCGTCCGGGGGTACACTGGGCCTGATGCTGGCTGATAGCGGTGGAATTCAACCTTACTCAATCAAGAAAACAGTGAAATAATTTAAGCTAATCCAAACTGAGAGAATACAATGTTCGTTATTTGTTTAAAAAAGAGGAAGCATCTGTCTTCTGAATGAACGCACCAAAGATCTAGTTGTAAATGACGTAGACAAGTACCGCCCCGATCCACTCTGGCTCACTGACACGTTGATGATTAACTCATTTGATAACACCGCAGGAAGTTCGACCTCCAAAACGAGCTGAATGAATGAAGCATCGGGTGTGATGTTGTCCGCATAAGCGACTAGAAAGGCAGCACGAATTGTAAACAATCATTGTGCAGGATTCCATTGTCTTTTCTTCCTTTACTGGATATGCAAACATTGGCGAGTGTTTCATAAAAATTTCAAACCTGATTATGCTAGAATGTACCATTTCCGTTAATTGCTTTCAACTGGAATGTTTAATGTCGTTTTTTCTCTGAAGTGGGGCGTAAGGCTAAGAGAGACGTGAGAATCGTTGCTGTCATTTTTTCCGCTTGTCTCGTGGACTTGCCGATCTATGGTGGTGCAATTCAAACAGGTTTTTTGTCTTCATATTTACGTGTGTGTTTTATCATGAATTTAATTCATGCTAACCATTTCAGCCCAAATGAATTTAAAAAGTCTATGCACAAATACACATGTATGAAAACTGTTGATCACTGTCGTTCATTTTGCACACCAGGGAAACCAGAGGTTAGATGCCGCATCACAGTCAGGTGTGTCTTAGCGTCAGTCGGTTGTTGAAGATGCTGATATGCGCTGGCTGTCATAAAAGAAAGCCGAGGCGTCTGTTAGACCCGTTACACAGCGCGACTGGTGGATAATTAAACGCTGGAATAAACCCAAGTTCTTTTGGTCAAACAATAATAGATGGATACTGGTGAGGCCAAAAGGCAAGCCCGGCAATGGAACTCTGAAGATTACTTCTGTCCAGAGAGACTAATCGATCCAATGAAAACAATGCGTACGATAATTCTTCTCTACTTTGACAACCCCGGAGACGTTAACAGCAACTGGATGGGCGGTGATATCTTCAGAACCGTCACGAAGGCCATTCGGAAAGATAACGTTTTTGGCGCTGATTGTGATGCTCGATTTGTCCGGCGTAATGTTTACCTTAAAATAAATATTAAAATACCCATAATTGAAGTTGTTGTGCAACGCTGATACGAGCTATTGGATCTTTTTTCAGAACTGAATGAACATAAAATGTTATCTTAAGGACTCGGAAACTTGTACACCTTATGAAACTACTAAGTCCAAATTGGATTTTTGTAGTCCTATTATGAAACAGAATAGTGACTAGGATTTAGGCCAATCTAGTAAACTCTACGAAACTGGTGTAACTCGACGACAAATAGGATAGAGTATGTTTTGGTTGCTTGCCTGTTTATAAACGAGGTTTTTAAGATTCCCGCATTCGCATTTTATTCACTTACGTTGAAGGAACCAGAATCTCTTGTTCTCAAGCCAATAACAATTATATTTTTGCTTCCCAGAAATAGGCGTTTATCGGGGGAGAATAATTTCAGAATAATTGGTTCAGGTAAATCAGCCGAATCGTCAACAAGTCCAAATTCGATATTCTGAGAGTCGCTTTCCGCTATTCCTAAATGGACTTTTAACTCCAAGGTGTATTTTAATGGCCGCGCATCGTCGGCTTCGTATACGGCTGGTGCGATGACCACGGCATCTATTTCAAAGCATCTCCCCGATGAAGGCAATAGACTGCCAAGGAAGCTGTCGAGTTCGACAGTAACGTCATGCTACAACAGATAATAAGGTATGGGCACCACTTCTTCGTTTGTGTTTCGACTGTTATTTCCGAAGAGAATGCGATTCAAATTTATATCTTTTTCCAGATGACGATGGCCATAGCAAGAATTAAATTACAAAACATTACAAAAGTGTAAACGAATTTGAGGATCTTAGCAACATAATATGAAATGTGATATTCAAAAATTACAACATCAATAAATATGCAGGGTAACCACGACTATCCTTTTGCTCAGAATTCTAGCTTGACCGGGAATAGATACAACTGATATGACACACATTTTCCGCGAAGTCTTTATTGTCTTAATGTATGGTTTCTTTATTTACATACATTAACTAAGAAACGATTAGTTCCTTTTAATAGTAATTGCCTTAGATTGCGTATATAAAGGCGGCATCGATGCTGACATATTAAGAAGCTTACGTTTCCCTGGTAGCGGATTTTCCGTGCAAAATTGGACAAATCGATTTTCGGTTCCGGTGAACGGATGTCTATGACGCGGATTTCGCCTTCCAGAAGTTGTTTACCTTCATCATCATACAAACCCTGGAGAAGGAGATAAGCACCATTGCTGTTTTCCTTGGTCGGACAAATTTTAATGTTGATCAAAGTTCCTCGACCCCTGGATGATTTGGTGACAAATTTTGGTTCAAAATCGAGCAACGGGTTCGCACTCGCTAGGTTCTGAAATGTATAACGAGAGACTTATGATAAACCAGCAACCACAGATTGGGGTCGCTAGTCTTCCAAATGCATGTATTTTACATACTGACGTCCAAATTCGACGATGCCATAGCCGCGCATTATTCGCACGAAATACAAGAATCCTGGTTAAAAACAGTGACTTGTTTGAAACGAGCATCAATAGTACAAATCAGCCGCTTACCGCAACACCATAAAGACCAATTTGCTGACCAGGTAATATTTCCAAATCAATTTTCCCAAAAGCATCCTTGAAAACATCGATATTAGACACCGTCACAATTGCACGAGCGGATCCTTTTGCTACCCAAATGTTGTAATCATTTAATGACTTGAACTTTAAGACACCAGAATCGCTGATGGAGAATTGGGGGTCGGTAGGATCAGCTGTTTTTACAGTCCATTCTATTTTCTGGCAAATTGATTCTGGAGCATTTGGTGTCATACATATGTCCAGGTCTGTAGCAATAAGTGTCGTTACGTCGAGCGAAGGCGGTCGCACCTTTTTGATAACGGTATAATTTGGTGATGAAAACGTCGGTGCATTGTTGTCTGAAATACAGGATGATGCAACGGAAAACCTGATTGGTGCAAATCGAATTCGTCTAACAGTTTCAGAACGGCAATTCCGTTCTCAAGAGCAGATTGCTCGAGTACGAACTAATACCTTGAATATCATAAATATGTGGAGTTCAAAAGAGAAATGCATAGCTATCAGCTGATAAGAATGTTTAACACGGCTACTTACAGTCCTCGTTGCATAAGGGCCCACGTTTACATGGCGGGCATCGTCTGTACAGAGTAGGCTCTCGCTCTTCACTGAAATTCAAAAAAACAAAATAATCCTGCTCGAGTGAAAAATAGTTAAAAAAAGCATGAACACTGATCTAGTCAATTGTTTAGGAAGCCCTTTCCATGATGTGATGGCCATTGTTTGCATCGACTCGAATATCAGAACGGCATGTTTCAAAGGTTCTTTAATGTGTGTCACACAAGGTAATTCGAGTTTATAAAATAGATTTCCAATGAAATGCAATTAAATTCGTCTAACAATGACCAAAACGACCAGCGCTAAAACGTAGAATAAATTTAATCAAGTTCTATATTGAAGCAGAGATGAGAGACATGCATTTGCGAGCGAAATTTAATTCATGCAATTGCATTATTTTCATTTTAAACATTTTAAATGAGTTTTGTAAATCGGAAATCGTGCGAGTCTATGACTATCAAGCGAACTCTAGGATTAAAACAATTGAATATAGCGAATTGATATAATAAAAAAATTGGCTAAATGTTAAATAGATAGAAGAGTACCGAACGCGATCACAAACATCTGCCTGAGTTATCTGTTGTTTGGCGGTGAAGCCAGAATCGAAGGCCAGACCGTCTTGAATCGAAATTGACAAAAAGATAATCAGCAACATTTTATGATTTGATGGCGCTGAGATGAGTGGAGTCTGAGAATTTGGCAATTTATAGTTGCTGAACTGGCCAATCGGCGGGTTTTGCACTGAGGTTTTGATTCATTGAAATTTCTATTTACTCATGCGTAACACAGCGAAGAAAAATAGGGAACCAATTGTGTCTTTAAAATGTCTAGGCTTTTTTCGTACCAATTCCTGATTAGACATAATGTGTAAGACAATATTTTAGAAGGACACGCAAATAAACATGCAATGTGAATAGCTGCATAAAATGCAAATATCTTTGAAGGTATTGCATTCATATTTGATCGATACAAAAGAACCATAAGATTAATTTATTTAAAATCTACTCATTGAGACCAACATGTTTTCCTTAAAACTAAACGGACGGCGAATATGTGACGATGAAAAGCCTGATACGTCGATCCTCCCTTCTGATGGGCATTTTAATTGTCCACTTATTGTCAATACGCATTCAAACTCAAAGGATACGGCGGTGAAACAGCCTCTTCACAAAAACTAGGCAAAACTTCGTGAAATGGTAAAAATTCCAATACAGAGGTTGGTGTATCGAGAAATGCGATTCACGGTTCAATAAGGAGTTTTCCGATTCTAAGTTGTTTAAAATGAAAGACAAGAACACTACAAGCCGATTCGTTGCAGTCATGTGATGGAGAACACGTGAGTATTTAATAATCTGTCATTCGAGGTTGCACCACACATACAGCTTCGCAGACTTGGCTCAATGAATAAGATATTGTATGAGTCTGTACTTAAAATGCAAAATGAATAGCCAAAAAATAACTCGTTCCGTTCTCAATATCTGCAAATAGGATGGAGACAATGATTTGCATTGATTAACATGATATGTTAAAACATGAATGGGAAATTTCATCTGCCTTAAATAGAGCAAAAAGTTTTCAATTCTTTCCTTGTTTACGTTTCGGAACCTAGATTCAAATAACAGAATAAAAACGAATTTCAGTGGTTGGATAAACCAGCATTTCAAGTCCCACTTTGTTTATCGGAGATACCCAATTATGCGTATAAGACAATTGAAAAAACTACCGGTGACATTGAAGATTTTTGTTGTATATTGGGGCCAATGGAATTATTGAAAACAAAATAAACTATTATTTACCACTGTGTTGAAAGTGCCGGTGACTTTCTGCCCGTGAAAGATCTACTGGTAATATTTGAGTAGAAGAATTAATCAACGACGTGCAGATTAATACTGTTTCTCTAATGTTACCGGCATCGCATTGCCTGAAATCAGAATATACTTGGATCGCACGAAATGCTCAAACACAACGTAATGAACATTCATTTATTCCAGATGAACATGTAAACATTCTAAAATCAATGTTTGCTCTTTGTGCATGGTGCCCGACAAGAAGTGGGTCTTTTTGCGAGACTGTTGTGCCTCCAGAGAGTGTCAGTGTGTTGATAGGGTTGAAGCGAGATTGTTTGAAGAGAACGAACCGTGTTGCGTTAGGCGCAGCGAGTTGATTGCGGTTTCAAAAGATCAACGGTAACATTGTCCATATGGCCCATAAAGCATCATTCGATCCATTTGACAACAAATTTGTCGTCGAAATAGACACCGTCGTAGCAAACTAAAAAATATTGTCGAAAGAGTTTACATTCAATAAAGCAGTCTTCAAGAAGCTTTAAGACTTAACAAATGGAATTCATGGCATTATCTAAAATACTCAAGCAATAGATTCATTTAATTTAAAACTTAAATAGTTGAAAATTGTTAGCATTTTGTATTTGCTCAAGAATTCGTATTTTATGGAACAAATCTTTATTTAACTGTATTACATTTCGGAAAAACATTCAAAAGCAAATGAATGAACATACAGTGCCAATGACCACTTTGATATATTTTGCAAGCAGTCCCTTCAACAGATGGTTCAAAGCCACTTTCGAGTTTTCCCCAAGGAAGTTCCACCGCGAAGGTGGCATTGGAGTAGAAATATAGCTCACGAAACATTGCGTTATTAGCAGGAATCCACGAATTGCCGTTATCCTCACTTATTAAGTTGGTGCTGTCAGAGCACGACTTGGCCAATAGCATTCCCTGGATTGGCAGATAGCCTATGACCTGTTGAACGTCTTCTCCAAGGTCTTAATGGGATTGAAATGGAACAGTAATTGAAATCAATTATTTGAAACGTTAAGATTTTAAACATGGACGCACATATCCACGACGTTGGAGCACTGTCGTAGGCCCGAAAGCACGATAACGACAATTTGTAGGCTTGTGGACTCGTTCGGACTCGATCGCAGAATACAATAAAGTCGGTACCGGAGACAAATATTCTCTTACTGGCATGATACTTGCAATCCATTCCAACGGCCGAACAGGGATCTAAATTACGAACCGAGGAAATCATTTAATTTCATATCAAAATGTATTTATTATTTGATCATGGTCGCTCGAATGCGTAAACATTTTTGGAGATTGGTAAATATTAATTTCTGTGATTTTTCTGTGACGCCATTGTGAGTTAACAGATAGAAAATAGTAACACGCTTTAACGCTCACCAAAATCTCGATCATTTTGCTCCATCGAGCATCCGAAAACTTCCACCTCCAAATCTCCAGCTTCATTTCCAACTACTATTCGAATCCCCCGAACACCCTTCATGCTGGGTAGAGCAATACTCAGAGAATTCGAGTCCACTGGCAACGTCACAGGCACCTGAAATACCGAAATAAGCCAAATAAATACACACGCCTTGATTTTCAATAGAGGCGCCTCCACAAGTAACCATATGTCTCTTTTGGGTTGTTTTTACACAAAACGTTTGAGTGTAATTTACGATCACTCACATGCTTCATTAAGAAGAACGCTTTCCCGTCATCCGTTCCTTGGATGGTGAGAGTCGTTTCACAATTTGTATTTCCAGAGAATACGATATTTACCAGGTTTACAACTGTCATTCTACCGAAAAGGACATTCATGGTGTAAAATGAGACTCTCTGCTTGAACACTTGACATGGTCTCAGTGGAATTGACGCGAACCCAACACACATCGCTGAAAGACAAGAAAGAGCATGTTTTCAGCCTGCAACATCCTTAATGGAATTAAAATTAAAGGAACTTTTGAGTAAACTCTTTACGACTGCGTTCAAAAGCTGTACACTACCCTCCTAACGTAAAAGGAGAACTTCATGTTTGTTTGATTCCACAATAAAACTCTATTATTCGATTAAATTCCTTTGTAATTCCTTGAATGTTTTACGCGCTTTATTGATGACCACCGTGAAGTGTTTGCCAAAATGGATATACTTTATGTGTTTTATGCGACTGCGTTCTTATATCGCGTTTAGGTAATCCTAATCGTCTTCAGACATGTATTGGCCTTCAAAGTGCAACGAACAAGAAAATACAAATTAATATCGGTCTTGAAGTCGTTATTAAAACCAATTTCATATCTAGGTAAATGTATAATGGCAAAGGTGTATCTTAGGTGCATTAAACTGTCAATTTGTGCATTAATGGCGTTCATAGAACTCACGGAAACTGTATATCCCAGACAACGTGGTGCGCTGGTTGAAGTAGACTGGTGGATTGAAAGCGGGTCGATTATTACCGGGCTGTCGGTCGTATGTGTGACACTGGAGAATCCCAACAATATTCAGATTGTGGTTCTTTATCTTCAGGTAAGGGAACCTGGGGGTAAGCCTAAGCCAAATGAGAGCTGCGGAATCGAAATAAAGCGCGGCACCCTGAAGGAAATAAAAGGAAATTGCGTAAACAGAAGAAATGCAATATAGGCGCCCAAATATTGCGCAAACAAACTACAGACATCGAAAAAGCTCTGAAACACACCATCAACCAACATGTTTGGGAGAAGGTATTCTTACCCTAAATATTTCAGTGCTTTTATCATTAAGCAGAGCATTTGGTTTCACTGTTCCTGAGGCGAAATCCACATCATCGAGCTCCACATCCAGAAAACCACCATGCAAAAGCCAATAGGTTGCATTATGGCATTCAAGTGTTGAGTTCTCCGACAGAGATAGGTTTATTGCAATCCAGTAGTCATTCCTTTAGAAAAACGAAAACAATGGTTAATCCCTCATTTCAACGCCATGAATTGGAACCGAAATCTGTATTTCAACAAAAGACGATTGCGTCTCGAATCGAATTCACAGACTTGTCGCTTCTCGCCCGAACAGTTTACGTAATGGCACAACAACCTTACTCATGTGGTGTTTTGTGTTCCCATATTTGTCCGGAGACATGCAACACCGGGTTTTGATGCGACCGGACATTGATCGAAACCTCTAAAAGTCGATCATAGCCGTTGTTGAACCTGTATTTTCCCTCGACCATGCACATACTGCCGTCGTTTACACCCTGGCCATCGGAAAGTTGAAAAGAGCTCTCCATAATCAGACAGTCAACAAGGTCGTCGATTTGTCGGCGATCTTTATACATAGAGCCTGGAGAAGACAGAAGATACAATTTGTGAATAAAAATATATTAAGCAGTAGACAAGTAGTTTGGACCAAATCTAAAATATTCGAAGGTCTTACAAAGTAAATTTAAAAAATGCTCACACAAACTGTACAACGCTAAAGGAAATTCAACACAAAAAAGGTTGTTGTAATGCGTACCCGAGTTATAGACGGGCCCGAATGAGTAGTGCATACTGGTGACCTGGTTGTTGCTTTTTCTACTTTCGGAAGTAAACGGTGGTTTGTAATTTCGGATGCCAGGATAATTGTTTGATGAATTCAGAACAATGTTTTTCAGAACCATAACTTCGTCTCTATAGGTATCCAAGGGGTTGTGTAGTGAGAATTCAAGGCTGTCAAGGTAGGCCCCAGGTTTGAAACAAATCGCGAATGAAAGATTACCAATCTCCTTTGGTCGTAGCTCAGTAGGCCTTTCGCCAATTAATTTCACCGTTATTTCCTGTGTAAAGCAGAAATATTGAAATAAAACCTAATAAAAACATTTGATCACGAAATTTCATATCGGTATTCATTGATGGTTTGTAAAGTGAAATTTATTTTTTACGCAATCTGTTGGATCCGGCTGGCAAAATTAAGTATCACAGAGTTACTTTTCAACAAAATGCTTACGTTGGGAATTACATTACGAGATAAATACACTGAACTGTCTTTGTCAATCGAGGTTGCCAAATGTAACACTTCCCCATTTATGGTTCCTGTCACGATAATCGTGGTGTTTTTGGGCAAATCAGAGTGCCTCGCCCTTATATAGGCGCCGACTGTTACCTGCAAAACGGCAGAACAGCTTTCATTGCTAATATATTCAGATCAACCTCGTCGATAAACCGAAAGTTAACAATTTAACGGACAACTTACTGTTGAAGAATAACCATGATTCGTCAGCAAGTGTCCCATATCGTATTCCGTCTCGCAAATGGTTGGGGTTTGAAAAGTAGTGCCATCAACACTGAAATAAAAATACAGGTACAGGGAAATTTGGTGCAGCTGAGAGTCCTGTTGTGTGCTGACCATCCAATCAGTTCCATATTTATGAACTAATTAATTGTTTAACCACTTATTCGAAAACCGATCAATTTGATTGGTATTTCAGTGGAAGAGCTCATACTGTGACAATAAAATGTATTCATTTTAACTAACTTACCATTTGACAGGACTTGCACAGTTTTGAAAATTGTCTCCCCACTCGACGTTGTTTTCTGTTTTAAAAACAAGAATAGTCGAAATGGAGACGGCTTCTGTAGACTCAACTTTAATCGACGGGCGGAAATTAAACGTTTTCAGGGATTCTACGCCAAACTGGAAAAGTATTAAAGCGATCTCTCCCGCTTTGAGGGGTCTTTGATACTTTTGCGATGTTATTTCAACATCTACCATTTGTATACGTTTGGGCAATTCAATCGACGATGAGGGCTAAAACAGGCATTAACGTGAAGAAGCTGCCAAAAATGTTCTTACCTGATATAGTAAAGTTGTCTTTATTTCGAATTTGCCATAGGAGATAACACTGTCCATATCAAATTCGCAATCAATCACACCTTCGAAACCGTCCGTCGGCGGAACCAGGAAAACGAATTCGGAGAAAAAACTCTTTCGGTTTGAGGGTAGGTCTTGAATTCCCCAAAAAGTAAATAAACCATACACTTTACATTTTCAAGGCAAAACCAATTAATCAACACCCACGCAAAATGCTGTTCAAACGACTAAGCAAACGTGCAATTCAAACAACAATGCCAACCAGACTTTACGCACCAGTATCGCGGAATGCACCAAAATCGACGGTGTTCCCAGAGCACAACGTGGGGTTCGAGTAGACATTCGGGTAGGCATAGTCGGTTTTTTGGTGGCCAGTGAAACGCAGCCTACCAGGCAAGGAATCCCCGCTTCCGGCAACCTTGGCGTTGCAAGTAAGCGTGCACGTTGTGCATGCATTCGGTACCGGCTTTATTTCAACTTCATAGCGTGCTATTTCACCAGGTCGAAGTTCAATGGTTTCAGTGAATGACATTTGTGGAATTGTCAATTCAGTTGCCTTCAAATAACCAATTTGGATAAAATGCAATAATTCTTGCTTTTGTTGCTCGGGCATAATATTTAGCGTATTATTCAAGTGCGTTTTTCGATGACATTTTACGTGCACGACAGTACACCACGTGCTTCTTCCTAGAAATATTTATGTGATTTTGAGAAATTCTACATATTTTTACTGTATATTCTAAATGGATAATCTATTTTTGATTAAGTTTTTTCGTAAATCAATCTGATATGCCAAACTCGAGAAATTATTAATATATTAAATATCGTCAATGCTTTGCGCTAATAGCTTACAATCAATAGTATCAAACGGAAAAATATTTACATAGCATTCCTATTCTACCTATGAAGCAATATCTTAGATTAAAAATAATTTTCTACGTACAAAATACTTAAAACCATCGAAGGGAAACGAAACCTCCGCTCGATGAGAATCAACGGAAACAGTTACGACGACTTCAGGGGTTTTTACAGTTCCGACTATGATAAATAGAAGCCACTCCATTTTAGAATTTGCTTCAGTATTTCGGAATGCGACGAGATTCAATTTGGCAACTCCACTAAAAAATCATACATTTGACGATTGAGACGAGTAAGTCTACATTAAGAAAACGCTGCTGACCATAAAATGCTTATACGAGATGAGATTAATAGCTAAAATAAAAAAAGACCGTATATAATAGAAACACGTACAGTCCAAGTTCCAATGCAGGCGTATTGTGAAATGTAATTGCCCGTTCAATCAGGAGTGGTTCGATTCTAAGCGGATATACGTCTTCGAAGAAACCTTTCGACGCAAATGTAATAGTCAAATCTGTCGTTGTCCTTTCTTGAAGAATATGTGAATATTTAAGAATCTGTGTCGTCCGGGGGTACACTGGGCCTGATGCTGGCTGATAGCGGTAGAATTCAACCTTACTCAATCAAGAAAACAGTGAAATAATTTAAGCTAATCCAAACTGAGACAATACAGTGTTCGTGATTTGTTTGAAATAGAGCAAGCATCTGTCTTCTGAATACACGCACCAAAGATCTAGTTGTAAATGGCGTAGACAAGTACCGTGCCGATCCAGCCTGGCTCACTGACACGTTGATGATTAACTGATTTGATAACACCGCAGGAAGTTCGACCTCCAAAACGAACTGAATGAATGGAGCATCGGGTGTGACGTTGTCCGCATAAGCGACTAGAATTGTTAACAATCATTGTACAGGATTCTATTGTCGTTTCTTCCTTTACTGGATATGCAAACATTGGTGAATGTTTCATACACATTTGAAATCTGATAATGCCAGAATAGACAATTCCCGTGAATGCCTTACAGCTGGACTGTTTAATGTCTGTTTTCGAGTCTCGTCTGCCGTGGCTCCTAAGGCGTGAGAGATGTGAGAATCGTGGCTGTCAATTTGTTCGCTTGTCTCGTGGACTTGTCGAGCTATGGTTGTGCAATTCCATAACATTTCTACTTCATATTAACGTGCGTGTTTTTTCAAGAATTTAATTAATGTCACTCGTATACCAACCAATTTAGCCCAAATAAATTTAAAAGAATCTATGACCAAATGCATATAAATGATAACTATTGATCACTGTCGTTCATTTTTCACACCAGGAAAACCAGAATTTAGATGCCACATCATAGTCAGTTGGTTGTCATACATGCCGATATGCGCTGGCTGTCATAAAAGAAAGCCGAGGCGTCTGTTAGCCCCGTTACACAGCGCGACTGGTGGATAATTAAACGCTGGAATAAACCCAAGTTCTTTTGGTCAAACAATAATAGATGGATACTGGTGAGGCCAAAGGGCAAGTCCGGCAATAGAACTCTGTGAATTAATTTTGTCCAGAGAGACTAATTAAACCAATGAAACTAATGCGTACGATAATTTGTTTCTACTTTGACAATCCCAGAAACGTTTACAGCTGCTGGATGGTCGGTGAGGTCTTCAGAACCGTCACGAAGGCCATTCGGAAAGATAACGTTTTTGGCGCTGATTGTGACGCTGGATTTGTCCGGCGTAATGTTTACCTTAAAAAATATTTAAATACCAATAATTAAAGTTATTGTGGAACGCTGAATCGAGCTATTGGAACTGTTTCTGAACTAAATAATCAGGGACTACAAAAATGGTGGACGCATGAACTTTTTAATGGGAGTATACTTTTCTTTGGATTAAATATTTTTTCATTAAGTAGATTATAAAATTAGAATATTGCATAAACGTTCAGTTTAATTTATTCAACAGAACGAAACCGGTAAACAGTGGGTGGACATTTGCTTATCGATGCTTTTTGTAGCCCCGATTCCGTTCAGGTCAAATATCGAAGGTTTTTAAGATTTCCGCATTCGCAATTTATTCACTTACTTTGAAGAAACCAGAATCTCTTGTTCTCAAGCCAATAATAATTACATTTTTGCTTCCCAGAAATAGGCGTCTATCGAGAGATAATAGTTTTAGAATAATTTGTTCTGGTTGATCAGCCGAATTGTCAAAAAACTCAAATTTTGCATGATGTGACTCGTAGTGTCCTAATCCGACATGTAGGGTTAACTCCAAGGTGTACTTTAATGGCTGCGGATTGTCGGTCTTGTATATGGCTGGTGCGATGACAACTGCATCTATTTCAAAGCATATGCCCGATGAAAGCAATAGACTGTCGATGAAGCTGTTGAGTGCTACATAAACCTCATTCTACAACAGATAATTAGGAATGAGAACCGCTTTGGCTTCGATGCTTGGACTGAAATACTTAATACGGGTTGGATTAAAAATGTTTTTTTTTCAAATGAAATTCGTAGACCCAACTGCTAAATATCATTAAATCATTGTGTGCCACTTGAAATCTTTTTCTTATCACACTAGAAGAATAGGTTAAACCGATATGAGACACATTTACCACTAGAACTTTATTTTCATAATGCATGGCTTCTTTCATTCAAAAAACAGTTTCCATTCATTTATTAATGATTGGCGCCTTCTAATTTTGAAATTATTCCATTAATTATGCAAAAGTCGGCATATATGCTAGCGTACGATGATGCTTACGTTTCCCTGGTAGCTGATTGCCCGCGCAAAATTTGACAAATCGATTTTCGGTTCCTTTGAGCGGATGTCTATGACGCGGATTTCTCCTTCGATAAATTCTTTACCTTCACCATCATACAGACCCACAAGAAGCAGATAAACACCATAGTTGGGCTGTTCTTTAAGACATATTTTTATGTCTATCAAATTGGCTCGACCTGTTGAAGCATTGGTGACACACTTGGGTTCGAAATCCAGCAAAGAGTTTATTACACATGAATTCTGAAATTAATGGCAAGAGACCAAAATATATGATGCAATAAACCCGCCATATAAGCACGAAACACAAGAATCTTAATGGACAACAGTGATTAGTTTAAAATTAGCATCAATAATATAAATGAGCTGCTTACCGAAACCCCAATTTGCTGATCAGGTAATATCTCCAAATCAATGTGCCCAAAATCATCCTTGAAAATATCGATATTAGACACCTTCACAGTTACACGAGCAGATCCTTTTGTTACCCAAATGTTGTAATCATTTAATGACTTGAACTTTAAGACACCAGAATCGCTGATGGAGAATTGGGGGTCGGTAGTATCAGCTGTTTTTACAGTCCATTCTATTTTCTGGCAAATTGATTCTGGAGCATTTGGTGTCATACATATGTCCAGGTCTGTAGCAATAAGTGTCGTTACGGCGAGCGAAGGCGGTCGCACCTTTTTGATAACGGTATAATTTGGTGATGACAACGTGGGTGCATTGTTGTCTGAAATTCAGGATGATGCAACGGGAAACTTGATTGGTGCAAATCGAATTTGTATAGCAGTTTCGCATGTTTGAACGGTAATTCCGTTCTCAAGAGCAGATTGCTCGGGTACGAACTAATACGCTGAATGTTATAAATCTGTGTAGTTCAAAATAGAAATGCAAAGCTATCAGCTGATAAGAATGTTTAACACGGCTACTTACAGTCCTTGTTGCATAGAAGCCCACGTTTGCATGGCGGGCATTCTCTGTACAGAGTAGGCTTTCGCTCTTCACTGAAATTTTTAAAAAAATCCTGCGAGTTAAAAATAGTTAAAAACGCATGAAAATGGATACAAGCAATTGTTTTGGAAGCCCTATGTATGATGTGATGGCCATTGTTTGCATCGATGCTACCATCAGAACGGCATGTTTCAAAGATTCTTTAATGTTTGTCACAAAAGGTTATTTGAGCATAAAAAATGGATTCCCAATGAAATGTAATTCAATTCGTCTTACGATGACCAAAACGACTAGCGCTAAAATCTAGAATAATTTTACCCAAGTTCTATATCGAAGAAGAGATGGGAGACATGCATTTGCGAGCGAAATACAAATTATTTATTTATTCCTGCAATTGGATTATTATTATTTATACATTTCTAATGAGTTTTATAAATTTAAAATCGTACGAGTCGATGACTATCGGGCGATATCTAGCATTAAAACAATTGAATATAGCGAATTGGTGTGATAACAAAATTGGCCAAATGTTTACTAGATCGAAGAGTACCGCGCGCGATCACAAACTTCTGCCTGAGTTGTCTGTCGTTTGGTGGTGGAGCCAGAATCGAAGCCCAGACCGTCTTGAATCGAAATTAACAAAAAGATAATCAGCAACATTTTATGATTTGACGGCGCTGAGATGGGTGGAGTCTGAGACTTTGGCAATTTATAGTCGCTGAACTGGCCAATAGGCGAATTTTGAACTGAGGTTTTTATTCATTGAAATTTCTATTTACTCATGCGTAACACGGCCTCCAAAAAATTGAATCAATTGTGTCTTTAAAATGTTTACGCCTTTTTCGTAGCGATTTCTCAATCGACATAATGTTACTTTAGCTAGTATAGAAAAACACATGGGTAACGTTAAACCTTACAATGCCTTTTAGAGCAGCGCCTTCAATGTAGCCAAATTTAAAAAAAATGGAATTTATTTAATTTGCAAAAAATGCTTCAAGTTGGACCATTTTAAGTGTAGTGATCATTTGAATACTGTCTTTGGTAAATACGGTCGCCTTTGCTTCCTAGTTCGCTGAATCAGGAGACTTGGTTTAAGCTCTTGCCGAATAAAATCCTTTGTCTATGTTCATATAATGGCTCTTATTGCATATTGTTCCTTAGTAATTTCTCCCGGCATTAAATGTTCTGACTTTTAACCCTTCATAGGCTTTTTAAAATAATCTCGTTTTCTAGTAGTCTGCCTATTCTCTCCATTCAAGAAATCATCTTTTAACGCTACTTTAACAGTTGTTCAGAAATCGCTGCTCGTATTTTAAGTGACCCCTTTCATCCCCTCTATTCAAGTTTATCTAAGTGCAAATCTCTTCGACGAATACGTAGCTATACCGTTCAATACCTACAAGAACGGCGGCATATCGCCATTCGTTCATTCCTTTTTTGATTTCACCAGAGCAGGTGAAACAGGAAATAAAAGACAATTTTCATATCTAGTACCTGTTATACTGTCTTGTTTTACGCTGAACGTTTTGGTCCTCGTGACCTCAATACAGCCGCTACGATTATTATTATTAATAAATTATACACACTCCACTTCATAGTTGATGATGACATTCCATTCAAAATTGGTTGTTAATTTTAATTCTCGAACCTTAAGGACCCATTTCGTTTTTAATGAAGACAATATTATCATTTTCAAAGTTCTAATCTCGAATATATGCGACTTAAACGATGCGATTCGGCGTTCTTTGGTGTCACGCCAATAGCAAGTTATTTCTTCTTAGCCATCAGAATAATCGACGTTGGTTGATCAGTCTGGCATTTATTTTCAGAGCCAAAACAGATCTGTGATTCAACATGAAGGAGAAATTCGATATTTTGATCCATATATTTATTGATACTTCGACCTCAGAAACAATAGAATTTTTTTTTATATAATTTCGGCCTGGCGTTTTCAGTTAATTTTCATCCATGTTGTCTTTAGGTAATTTACAAGGTCCCACTTTCATTTCTTTAATTTTGCTCAGCGTTCTTGTGACCATTTTTTTAAACACCGGTTTCCATTACAATGTCCACTAGTTATAGGGTAACGATTTCACAGTAAATTTATAGTTCCATTATTGCCTTCATTCGTCAGCAAATATCCTATTCTGTAGTCCACCTTCCAAAATGTTTCCTTTTTGAACTTGGAATCCTTATCACTAAAATAAAAACACACGTTCATTAAATGTCGTAAAGTTTTGATTTTTGTGGTATGGCCACATCGGGTTCATATATTTTTAGATTTAACTTCATTATATTTTCACATACAGCTATCATCTTCATTAACCGTTTCGAAGTAACGTAATCAGGCGCAAATTGGTTCACGTGTTAGGTTTCCATGTATGCAGAGTTGTTTAAATTATGCCAGAACCATTATGATTTTCCTTTATTTGCGTAAATCCTTTTTTCAATATATTCCATACAACGTGGTTCCATTTTTAACAAAAGACCTAAAAACGTACGAGTTTGCATGAAGAATATAGTTTTATTATCTGTTCGAAATTAATCTGCATTGGCTTGTGTCGCACATAGAATCGGCTGTATCATAGTTGACCGTCTTTTAAGAGCAAGTAAGGCGAAAATGTTGATTCGGGTGTAATTTGACAGCTGTACGGTCTTGACCATTGTCCAGTTTGTTTGTGCACGTTGTGCATGCCTTCGGTTCCGGCTTTATTTCAACTTCATAGCGTGCTATTTCACCAGGCCGAGGTTCAATGGTTTCAGTGAATGTCATTTGTGTGAAAGTAAATGCAGATACCTTCAAATAAACAATTCGGATAAAATGCAATTATTATTGCTTTTGTTGCTTCGGCATATTATTTTGCGTATTATTCAAATGCACTCAAAATCTTCACTTATAGCTTACAATCAATGGTCACAAACGGCAAACACATTGACATAGCATTGCTATTCTACCTATCAAGCAATATCTTAGAGTAAAAATGTTCAACGTACAAAATACTTAAGACCATCAAGAGGGAAAGGAAAACTCCGCTCAATGAGAATCAACGGAAACGGTTTCGACGACTTCAGGAGTTTATAAAGTTCCAATTATGATTTTAAAAAAGCCACTCCATTTTAGAATTTGCTTCATTATTTCGGAATGCGACGCGATTCAATTTGCAACTCCACTAAAAAAACATACATATGACGATTCAGACAAAGCTATGACTCCACATTAAGAAAACGCTTCATGACCACAAAATGCTTATACGAGATTAGATTAATAGGTAAAAATAAAAAAAGTACCGCATATAATAGAAACACGTACAGTCCAAGTTCCAATGCAGGCGTATTGTAAAATGTAATTGCCCGTTCAATCAGGAGTGGTTCGATTCTATGTAATTTTCAGTTACGTGGTCGTCATTTCTTGAAGAATATGTGAATATTTAAAAATCTGTGTCGTCTGGGGGTACACTGGGCCGGATGCTGGCTGATAGCGCTGGAATTCAACCTTACTCAATCAAGAAAACAGTGAAATAATGTAAGCTTATCCAAACTGAGACAATACAGTGTTCGTTATTTGTTTGAAATAGAGCAAGCATCTGTCTTCTGAATGAACGCACCAAAGATCTAGTTGTAAATGGCGTAGACAAGTACCAGGCCGATCTACTCTGGCTCACTGACACGTTGATGATTAACTGATTTGATAACACCGCAGGAAGTTCGACCTCCAAAACGAGCTGAATGAATGGTGCCTCGGGTGTGATGTTGTCCGCATAAGCGACTAGAAAGGCAGAACGAATTGTAAACAATAATTGTACAGAATTATATTGCCTTTTCTTCCTTTACTGGATATGCAAACATTGGCGAATGTTTCATACACATTTGAAACCTGATAATGGCAGAATAGACATTCCCGTGAATGTCTGACAGCTGGACTGTTTAATGTCTGTTTTCGAGTCTCGTCTGCCGTGGCTCGTAAGGCGTGAGAGACGTGAGAATCGTGGCTGTCAATTTGTTCGCTTGTCTCGTGGACTTGTCGATCTATGGTTGTGCATTTCCATAGAATTTTAGTCTTCATTTTAACGTGTGTGTTTTATCATGAATTTAATTAATGTCACTCGTATACCAACCAATTAAGCCCAAATAAATTTAAAAGAATCTATGACCAAATGCATGTAAATGATAACTATTGATGACTGTCGTTCATTTTTCACACTAGGGTAACCAGAGGTTAGATGCCGCATCGCGGTCACGTGTGTCTTAGCGTCAGTCGGTTGTCATAGCTGCCGATATGCGCTGGCTGTCATAAAGAAATGCCGAGGTGTCTGTTAGCCCCGTGACACAGCGCGACTGGTAGATAATTAAACGCTGGAATAAATCCAAGTTGTTTTGGTCAAACAATAATAGATGGGTACTGGTGAGGCCAAAAGGCCATACAAACCCTGGAGAAGGAGATAAACACAATTGCTGTTTTCCTTGGTCGGACAAATTTTAATGTTGATCAAAGTTCCTTGACCCCTGGATGATTTGGTGACACATTTTGGTTCAAAATCGAGCAACGGGTTCGAATTCGCTGAGTTCTGAAATGTAAAACGAGAGACTGAGGATAAACCAGCAACCAAAGATTAGGAGCGCTAGTCTTCCAAAATAACGTGACAAAGTCATTCATTTAAAATACTGGCGCCCAAATTCGATTATGCCATATGCGCGACTTATTTGCGCAAAATACAAGAATCCTGGTAAAAACAGTGATTTGTTTGAATTAAGTATCAATAGTACAAATCAGCGGCTTACCGCAACCCCATAAATACCAATTTGCTGACGAGGTTATATTTAAAAATCAATTTGCTCAAAATCATCCTGGAAAACATCGATACTAGACACCTTCACAATTGCACGAGCGGATCCTTTTGCTACCCAAATATTGTAATCATTTAGTGACTTGAACTTTAAGACACCAGAATCGCTGATGGAGAATTGGGGGTCGGTAGGATCAGCTGTTTTTACAGTCCATTCTATTTTCTGGCAATTTGATTCTGGAGCATTTGGTGTCATACATATGTCCAGGTCTCTAGCAATAAGTTGCGTTACGGCGAGCGAAGACGGTCGCACCTTTTTGATAACGGTATAATTTGGTGATGAAAACGTGGGTGCATTGTTGTCTGAAATTCAGGATGATGCAACTGGAAACTTGATTGGGGCAAATCGAATTTGTATAGCAGTGTCGCATCTTTGAACCGAAATTCTGTTCTCAAGAGCAGATTGCTAGGGTACGAACTTATACCTTGAATATCATAAATCTGTTAAGTTCAAAATAGAAATGCATAGCTATCATCTGATAAGACTGTTTTACACGGCTACCTACAGTCCTTGTTGCATAGGAGCCTACGTTTGCATGGCGGGCATCGCCTGTACATTGCAAGGTTTCGCTCTTTACTGAAATCGAAAAAGAAAATTCCTGCGCGAGTTAAAAAACGCATGAAAATGGATGCAAGCAATTTTTTAGGAAGCCCTTTGTATGATGTGATGGCAATTGTTTGCATCGATGCCAACATCGGAACGGAATGTTTCAAAGGTTCTTTAATGTGTGTCGCAAAAGGTTCTTCGAGCATAAAAATAAATTTCCAATTAAATGTACTTCAATTAGTCTTACGACCAGCGCTAAAATCATTTTTATTGCGTTTTTTAAAATCGGAAATCGTGTGAGTCTACGACTATCGTGCGATGTCTAGCATTAAAACAATTGAATATAGCGAATTGGTATGATAACAAAATTGGCCAAATGTTAAATAGATAGAAGAGTACCGAACGCGATCACAAACGTCTGCCTGAGTTTTCTGTCGTTAGGCGGTGAAGCCAGAATTGAAGGCCAGACCGTCATGAATCAAAATTGACAAAATGATAATCAGCAGCCTTTTTTGATTGGATGGCGCTGAGATGAGTGGAGTCTGAGACTTTGGCAATTTATAGTCTCTTAACTAGGCGGATCAGGTGTTTATTTGTTTAAATTTCTATTAATTCATGCGTAACACTGCGAAGAAAATTTGTATCAATTGTTTCTTTTAAATGTCTACGACCTTTTTGTGCCGATTTTTGATTCGACATAATGTATCAGGCAATATTTTAGAAAGACACGCAAGTATGCATAAACCTTACATTGCCTCTGAGAGCAGCGTCTTAGCAAAGTATTTTTCTATTTGAATAGCTGCATAAAATGCGAATATCTTTTAAGGTATTGCATTCATATTGAATCGAAACAAAAGAACCAGAAGAATTATTTATTTAAAATTTACTCATTGAGGCCAGCATGTTTTCTTTAATACCAACACACCGACTTAACGGACGTCGATCCTCCCTCCTGATGGGCATTTTAATTGTCCACTGATTGTCAATACGCATTCAAATTTATAGGATACGGCGGTGAAACACAGCCGCTTGACAACAACGAGACAAAACTCCGTGATTTGGTCAAAATTCCAATACAGAGGTTGGTGTATCGAGAAATGCGATTCACGGTTCAATAAGGAGTTTTTCCATTCTAATGTTTTTTAAATAAAAGACGAGAACACAACATGCAGATTCTTTGCAGTCATGTGATGGAGAACACGTTAGAATGTAATAATCTGTCATTCGAGTTTGCACCACACATATAGCTTCGCAGAATTGGCTCAATGAATAATATATTTTGAATCGAAGGTACACACCAGTTATCTATTTTTTAGTATTGTTATAAGGTAGATAACTCGAGGTTTTTATCATTAACATCAATTGATAAAATTGTATCAATCTTTAATCACAATGCAAAACGAATAGCTACAAATGTTCTTGTGTCGTTTTCAATATCTTCAAATAGGATGGAGACAATGATTTGCATTGATTAATATGATATGTTAAAACATTAATGGGAATTTTTATCTGCGTTCAATAGATCAAACATTTTGTAATTCTTTCCTCGTTAACGTTTCGGAACCTGGATTCAAATTGCAGAATTAAAATGAATTTCAGTTGTCGGATAAACCAGCATTTCAAGTCCCACTTTGTTTATTGGAGATGCCCAATTATTCGAATAAAACAATTGCTTAACAGCGTATACCCACAAATAAATAAATGATACACGCAGAATAGAGGAACTAATGTTAATATTTGAGTAGAAAAATGTATCATCGACGTGCAGATTAATACTTTTGCTCTAATGTTATCAGAAATGAAATCAAAATATACCTGGATCGTACGAAATGCTCAAATACAACGCAATGAACATTCATTTATTCAACACGAACATGTAAACATTCTACAATAAATGTTAGCTATTTTTGTATGGTGCCCGATAAGAAGTGGGTCTTTTTGCGAGACTGTGGTGCCTCAAAAGACGGTCATTGTAATGCTAGGGTTGAAGCGAGATTGTTTGAAGAGAAGGAACTGCGTTGCGTTTGGCGAAGCGAGTTGATTGTGGTTACAAAAGATCGACGGTAACATTGTCCATATGGCCCATAAAGCATCATTCGATCCATTTGACAACAAATTTGTCGTCGAAATAGACACCGTCGTAGCAAACTAAAAAAATCGTCGAAAGAGTTTACATTCAATAAAGCAGTCTTCAAGAAGCTTTAAGACTTAACAAATGGAATTCATGGCATTATCTAAAATACTCAAGCAATAGATTCATTTAATTTAAAACTTAAATAGTTGAAAATTGTTAGCATTTGTATTTGCACAAGAATTCGTATTTTATGGAACAAATCTTTATTTAACTGTATTACATTTCGGAAAAACATTCAAAAGCAAATGAATGAACATACAGTGCCAATGACCACTTTGATATATTTTGCAAGCAGTCCCTTCAACAGATGGTTCAAAGCCACTTTCGAGTTTTCCCCAAGGAAGTTCCACCGCGAAGGTGGCATTGGAGTAGAAGTATAGTTCACGAAACGTGGCGTCATTAACAGGAATCCACGAATTGCCGTTATCCTCACTTATTAAGTTGGTGCTGTCAGAGCACGACTTGGCCAATAGCATTCCCTGGATTGGCAGATAGCCTATGACCTGTTGAACGTCTTCTCCAAGGTCTTAATGGTATTGAAATGGAACAGTAATTGAAATCAATTATTTGAAACGTTAAGATTTTAAACATGGACGCACATATCCACGACGTTGGAGCACTGTCGTAGGCCCGAAAGCACGATGACGACAATTTGTAGGCTTGTGGACTCGTTCGGACTCGATCGCAGAATACAATAAAGTCGGTACCGGAGACAAATATTCTCTTACTGGCATGATACTTGCAATCCATTCCAACGGCCGAACAGGGATCTAAATAACGAACCAGGGAAATCATTTAATTTCATAAAAAAAGGTATTTATTATTTGATCATCGTCGCCCGAATGCGTAAACATTTTTGGACATTGGTAAATATTAATTTCGATTTCTGTGATATTTAAATTTAGGTTGAATATGTGACGCCATTGTGAGTTAACAGATAGAAAATAGTAACACGCTTTAACGCTCACCAAAATCCCGATCATTTTGTTCCATCGAGCATCCGAAAACTTCCACCTCCAAATCTCCAGCTTCATTTCCAACTACTATTCGAATCCCCCGAACACCCTTCATGCTGGGTAGAGCAATACTCAGAGAATTCGAGTCCACTGGCAACGTCACAGGCACCTGAAATACCGAAATAAGCCAAATAAATACACACGCCTTGATTTTCAATAGAGGCGCCTCCACAAGTAACCATATGTCTCTTTTGGGTTGTTTTTACACAAAACGTTTGAGTGTAATTTACGATCACTCACATGCTTCATGAAGAAGAAAGCTTTCCCATCATCCGTTCCTTGGATGGTGAGAGTCGTTTCACAATTTGTATTTCCAGAGAATACGATATTTACCAGGTTTACAACTGTCATTCTACCGAAAAGGACATTCATGGTGTAAAATGAGACTCTCTGCTTGAACACTTGACATGGTCTCAGTGGAATTGACGCGAACCCAACACACATCGCTGAAAGACAAGAAAGAGCATGTTTTCAGCCTGCAACATCCTTAATGGAATTAAAATTAAAGGAACTTTTGAGTAAACTCTTTACGACTGCGTTCAAAAGCTGTACACTAACCTCCTAACGTAAAAGGAGAACTTCATGTTTGTTTGATTCAACACAATAAAACTCTATTATTCGATTAAATTCCTTTGTAATTCCTTGAATGTTTTACGCGCTTTATTGATGACCACCGTGAAGTGTTTGCCAAAATGGATATACTTTATGTGTTTTATGCGACTGCGTTCTTATATCGCGTTTAGGTAATCCTAATCGTCTTCAGACATGTATTGGCCTTCAAAGTGCAAAGAACAAGAAAATACAAATTAATATCGGTCTTGAAGTCGTTATTAAAACCAATTTCATATCTAGGTAAATGTATAATGCCAAAGGTGTATCTTAGGTGCATTAAACTGTCAATTTGTGCATTAATGGCGTTCATAGAACTCACGGAAACTGTATATCCCAGACAACGTGGTGCGCTGGTTGAAGTAGACTGGTGGATTGAAAGCGGGTCGATTATTACCGGGCTGTCGGTCGTATGTGTGACACTGGAGAATCCCAACAATATTCAGATTGTGGCTCTTTATCTTCAGGTAAGGAGAACCTGGGCGTAAGCCTAAGCCAAATGAGAGCTGCGGAATCGAAATAAAGCGCGGCACCCTGAAGGAAATAAAAGGAAATTGCGTAAACAGAAGAAATGCAATATAGGCGCCCAAATATTGCGCAAACAAACTACAGACATCGAAAAAGCTCTGAAACACACCATCAACCAACATGTTTGGGAGAAGGTATTCTTACCCTAAATATTTCAGTGCTTTTATCATTAAGCAGAGCATTTGGTTTCACTGTTCCTGAGGCGAAATCTACATCATCGAGCTCCACATCCAGAAAACCACCATGCAAAAGCCAATAGGTTGCATTATGGCATTCAAGTGTTGAGTTCTCCGACAGAGATAGGTTTATTGCAATCCAGTAGTCATTCCTTTAGAAAAACGAAAACAATGGTTAATCCCTCATTTCAACGCCATGAATTGGAACCGAAATCTGTATTTCAACAAAAGACGATTGCGTCTCGAATCGAATTCACAGACTTTTCGCTTCTCGCCCGAACAGTTTACGTAATGGGACAACAACCTTACTCATGTGGTGTTTTGTGTTCCCATATTTGTCCGGAGACATGCAACACCGGGTTTTGATGCGACCGGACATTGATCGATACCTCTAAAAGTCGATCATAGCCGTTGTTGAACCTGTATTTTCCCTCGACCATGCACATACTGCCGTCGTTTACACCCTGGCCATCGGAAAGTTGAAAAGAGCTCTCCATAATCAGACAGTCAACAAGGTCGTCGATTTGTCGGCGATCTTTATACATAGAGCCTGGAGAAGACAGACAATACATTTTGTGAATAAAAATGTGTTAAGCAGTAGACAAGTAGTTTGGACCAAATCTAAAATATTCGAAGGTCTTACAAAGTACATTTAAAAAATGCTCACACAAACTGTACAAGGCTAAAGAAAATTCAACACAAAAAAGGTTGTTTGTATAATGCGTACCCGAGTTATAGACGGGCCCGAATGAGTAGTGCATCCGGGTGACCTGGTTGTTGTTTTTTCTACTTTCGGAAGTAAACGGCGGTTTGTAATTTCGGATGCCAGGATAATTGTTTGATGAATTCAGAACAATGTTTTTCAGAACCATAACTTCGTCTCTATAGGTATCCAAGGGGTTGTGTAGTGAGAATTCAAGGCTGTCAAGGTAGACCCCAGGTTTGAAACAAATCGCGAATGAAAGATTACCAATCTCCTTTGGTCGTAGCTCAGTAGGCCTTTCGCCAATTAATTTCACCGTTATTTCCTGTGTAAAGCAGAAATATTGAAAGTTGTCTTTATTCGAAACCAAAAGCATGCAGAAAAAGGTAAAATATTGAATAATGCGAAACATTGCCGAATATAGGCAATTCATCTTAGAATGAACTTAAAATTACGTATTTTATTTGTTAGATTTGATTATTTATTCGACAGGGATTTTCTTCAAATTGTGAAGGTAGTCGTGAATGCAAAGAACTAGTTAATTCTGGGATGTTAGACTTTCGTGGCTTATTTTTTACATTGATAATAAAGCAGCAACCTAATAACCCGTTGTATCCATGGAATTTCATATAGGTAATCAAAGAAGGTTTTTTTAGTTAAATCGATTACAATGTAAATCTATCTTTAGGCAATACTTTGGAACTGGTTCACAAAATTAAATGTCACAGAGTGCCGTTTCAACAAAATACTTACTTTGCGAATTAAATTACGAGATAAATACACTGAACTGTCCTTGTCAATAGAGGTTACCAAATGTAACATTTCCCCATTTATGGTTCCTGTCACGATAATCGTGGTGTTTTTGGGCAAATCAGAGTGCCTCGCTCTTATATAGGCGCCGACTGTAACCTGCAAAACGAACGACCAGTTTTCATGACTAATATATTCATATCCACTATATCGATAAACCTACAGTTGTAGAATAACCATGATTTGACAGCAAGTATCCCATATCGTAATCCGTCTCGCAAATGGTTGTAGATTGGAAAGTAGTGGCATTAACACTGAAATGAGAATACGCGAACAGGGAAGTTCCGCTGAAATTTAGAATTTGGTTGTATGATAACTATTAAATACGTTTTCGATTAAACATTTTCAATGCAGCGTAACGACTGCGCTTTTCACACAAATGGACAGAACCAGATGGCTTGCCTGCATGTCTTGCGCTATCAGTTTCGCTAGTGAAGTTCTGCTAAACACTGCACAATATGTCACACTTGGTGGTTTTATCTTATTAACCGCTTAAAAGCTAAACAGATGCCATAGTAATGATGTATTAATGCACGCATTATTTATATACACGCCGTGGGCGTCGTATAATTCTCTCACGAATTTATGTACGAATTAATTGTTCATCAAATTATTTTTAAACCGAACAATCTGATTGCTATTCCGGTTGAAGAGTTGATACTGTGACAATAAAATGAAATAATTTTTAGAAACCTACCATTTGACAGGACTTGCACAGTTCTGAAAATTGTCTCCCCACTCTACGCTGTTTCCGGTTTTCAACACACGAAGAGGCGAAATGGAGACGGCTTCTGTAGACTCTACTTTAATCGACGGGCGAAAATGAAAGGTTTTCATTGATTCTACGCCAAACTGGAAACGTATTAAAGCGATTTCTCCCGCTTTTAGTGGCCTTTGATACTTTTGCGACGTTTTTTCAACATCTACCATTTGTATGCGTTTGGGTAACTTAACCAACGACGAGGGCTAAAACAGGCATTAACTTGAAAAAGCTGCCACAAATGTTACCTGATAAAGTAAAGTTGTTTTTATGTCGAATTTGCCACGGGAGATAACACTGTCCATATCAAATTCGCAATCAATCACACCTTCGAAACCGTCCGTCGGCGGAACCAGGAAAACGAATTCGGAGAAAAAACTCTTTCGGTTTGAGGGTAGGTCTTGAATTCCCCAAAAAGTAAATAAACCATACACTTTACATTTTCGAGGCAAACCCAATTACGCAACACCCACGCAAAATGCTGTTCAAGCGACTAAGCAAACATGTAATATAAACAACAATGCCAACCAGACTTTACGCACCAGTATCGCGGAATGCACCAAAATCGACGGTGTTCCCAGAACACAAAGTGGGGTTCGAGTAGACATTCGGGTAGGCATAGTCGGTTTTTTGGTGGCCAGTGAAACGCAGCCTACCAGGCAAGGAATCCCCGCTTCCGGCAACCTTGGCGTTGCAAGTAAGCGTGCACGTTGTGCATGCATTCGGTACCGGCTTTATTTCAACTTCATAGCGTGCTATTTCACCAGGTCGAAGTTCAATGGTTTCAGTGAATGACATTTGTGGAATTGTCAATTCAGTTGCCTTCAAATAACCAATTTGGATAAAATGCAATAATTATTGCTTTTGTTGCTCGGGCATAATATTTAGCGTATTATTCAAGTGCGTTTTTCGATGACATTTTACGTGCACGACAGTACACCACGTGCTGCTTCCTAGAAATACTTAAGTGTTTTTGTAAATCAGTCTGATACGCCAACCTCGATAAATTATTAATATATTAAATATCGTCAATGCTTTGCGTTAATAGTTTACAATCAACAGTCACAAAGGGCAAAATTATTTACATAGCATTCTTATTCTACCTATGAAGCAATATCTTAGATTAAAAATAATTTTCTACGTACAAAATACTTAAAACCATCGAAGGGAAACGAAACCTCCGCTCGATGAGAATCAACGGAAACAGTTACGACGACTTCAGGGGTTTTTACAGTTCCGACTATGATAAATAGAAGCCACTCCATTTTAGAATTTGCTTCAGTATTTCGGAATCCGACGAGATTCAATTTGGCAACTCCACTGAAAAAAACATACATGTAACGATTGACACAACGCTAAAAAAAAGCTACACCACCTTAAAATGCTTAAAAATTTAATAGCTAAAAATAAATAAAGTACCCTATATAATAGAAACACGTACAGTCCAAGTTCCAATGCAGGCGTATTGTTAAATTTTATTGCCGGTTCAATCAGTAGTGGTTCAATTTTAAGTGGATAGACGTCTTCGAAGAAACCTTTCGACGCAAATGTAATAGTCAAATCTGTCGTTGTCCTTTCTTGAAGAATATGTGAATATTTAAGAATCTGTGTCGTCCGGGGGTACACTGGGCCTGATGCTGGCTGATAGCGGTAGAATTCAACCTTACTCAATCAAGAAAACAGTGAAATAATTTAAGCTAATCCAAACTGAGACAATACAGTGTTCGTGATTTGTTTGAAATAGAGCAAGCATCTGTCTTCTGAATGAACGCACCAAAGATCTAGTTGTAAATGGCGTAGACAAGTACCGTCCCGATCCACCCTGGCTCACTGACACGTTGATGATTAACTGATTTGATAACACCGCAGTAAGTTCGACCTCTAAAACGAGCTGTATGAATGGAGCATCGGGTGTGATGTTGTCCGCATAAGCGACTAGAAAGGCAGAACGAATTGTAAACAATCATTGTACAGGATTCCATTGTCTTTTCTCCCTATACTGGATATGCAAACATTGGCGAATGTGTTATACACATTTCAAACCTGAGAATGCCAGAATAGACAATTCCCGTGAATGTCTTACAGCTGGACTGTTTAGTGTCTGTTTTCGAGTCTCGTCTGAAGTGGCGCGTAAGGCTTAGAGAGACGTGCGAATCGTGGCTGTCAATTTGTTCGCTTGTCTCGTGGACTTGTCCTGCTATAGTAGTGCAATTCCCTAGAATTTTAGTCTTCATCAATTTAATTTATGTTACTCGTATGTCAACCATTTAAGCCAAAATGAATTTAAAATAATCTATGCACAAATTCAAACTGTCGTTAATTTTTCACACCAGGGCAACAAGAGGTTAGATGCCGCATCACTGTCAGGTGTGTCGGTTGTCACAGATGCTGATATGCGCTGGCTGTCATAAAAGAAGGCCAGGGTGTCAGATAGCCCTGTGACACAGCCTGACTGGTGGATAATTAGACGCTGGAATAAATCCGAGTTGTTTTGGTCAAACAATAATAGATGCATACTGATGAGGCCAAAGGGAAAGTCCGGCAATAGAACTTTGAAGATTACTACTGTACAGAGAGACTAATAGATCCAATCAAAACAATACGTACGATAATTCCTCTCTACTTTGACAATCCCAGACACGTTTACAGCTGCTGGATGGTCGGTGAGGTCTTCAGAACCGTCACGAAGGCCATTCGGAAAGATAACGTTTTTGGCGCTGATTGTGACGCTCGATTTGTCCGGCGTAATGTTTACCTTCAAAAAAATATTCAAATACCCATAATTGGAGTTGTTGTGCAACGCTGTTTCGAGCTATTGAATCTTTATTCAGAACCGAATGAAAAAAAGGATTTTCTTAAGGACTCGGAAACTGTTCGATATGTAAACCTAATGAAACTACAAAGGTCATATTTGTTTTTCGTTGTTTTTAACGACAGAATATTGCCGTGAATTTAAGCGAATTTAATAAACTCTACGAAACTGGTGTAGGATTAGGTGTTTCGAGGTTTTTAAGATTTCCGCATTCGCATTTTATTCACTTACTTTGAAGGAACCAGAATCTCTTGTTCTCAAGCCAATAACAATTATATTTTTGCTTCCCAAAAATAGGGGTTGATCAGGGGAGAATAATTTCAGAATAATTGGTTCAGGTAAATCAGCCGAATCGTCAACAAGTCCAAATTCGATATTCTGACAGTCGTTTTCCGCTATTCCTAAGTGAACTTTTAACTCCAAGGTGTATTTTAATGGCCACGCATCGTCGGCTTCGAATACGGCTGGTGCTATGACAACGGCATCTATTTCAAAGCATCTCCCCGATGAAGGCAATAGACTGTCAAGGAAGCTGTCGAGTTCGACCGTAACTTTATGCTACAACAGATAAGTAGGTTTGAGCACGACTTCATCGTTTGTGTTTCGACTGTTATTTCCGAAGAGGATGCGATTAAAATTTAAATCTTTTTTTTCCAGATGACGATGGCCATAGCAAGAGTTTTATTACGTAAAATTAAAGAAGTTTATACTGATTTGGGGATCGTAGTTACATAAAATGAACAGTGATATTCATAAATCGCAACATCAATCAATATGCAGGGTGACCAAGACTATCCTTTTGCTCAGAATTCTAGCTTAACCAGGAATAGGTACAACTGATATGAGACTGATGCTGGCATATGAAGATGCTTACGTTTCCCTGGTAGCGGATTTTCCTTGCAAAATTGGAAAACTCGTTTTTCGGTTCCGGCGAACTGATGCCTATGACGCGGATTTCGCCTTCCAGAAGTTGTTTACCTTCATCATCATACAAACCCCGGAGAAGGAGATAAGCACCATTGCTGTTTTCTTTGGTCGGACAAATTTTAATGTTGATCAAAGTTCCTCGACCCTTTGATGATTTGGTGACAAATTTTGGTTCAAAATCGAGCAACGGGTTCGCACTCGCTAGGTTCTGAAATGTATAAAGA
This sequence comes from Proteocephalus fallax, assembly GCA_028672205.1. Lineage (NCBI taxonomy): Eukaryota > Metazoa > Platyhelminthes > Cestoda > Proteocephalidea > Proteocephalidae > Proteocephalus > Proteocephalus fallax. Next base: position 54,964 of record JAPUBX010002137.1, on the reverse strand, counting down.
GAGACGTAGGATAAACCAGCAACCAAAGATTTTGAGCGCTAGTCTTCAAAATAAGGTGGTAAATGTATGTATTTAAAATACTGGCGCCTAAATTCGAATATGCCATATGCGCGCATTATTTGCACGAAATACAAGAATCCTGGTTAAAAACAGTGATTTGTTTGAATTAAGTACCAATAGTACAAATCAGCCGCTTACCGCAACACCATAAAGACCAATTTGCTGACCAGGTAATATTTCCAAATCAATTTTCCCAAAAGCATCCTTGAAAACATCGATATTAGAAACCTTCACTATTGCACGAGCGGATCCTTTTGCTACCCAAATATTGTAATCATTTAATGACTTGAACTTTAAGACACCAGAATCGCTGATGGAGAATTGGGGGTCGGTAGGATCAGCTGTTTTTACAGTCCATTCTATTTTCTGACAAGTTGATTCTGGATAATTTGGTGTCATACATATGTCCAGGTCTGTAGCAATAAGTTGCGTTACGTTGAGCGAAGACGGTCGCACCATTTTGATAACGGTATAGTGTGGTGATGAAAACGTGGGTGCATTGTTGTCTGAAATACAGGATGATTCAATGGGAAACTTGATTGGTGCAAATCGAATTTGGATAGTAGTCCCGCATGTTTGAACGGAAATCCTTTTTTCAAGAGCAGATTGCTAGGGTACGAACTAATACCTTGAATATCATAAATCTGTTAAGTTCAAAAGAGAAATGCATAGATGTCAGCTGATAAGAATGTTTCACATGGCTACTTACAGTCCTCGTTGCATAGGAGCCCACGTTTGCATGGCGGGCATTCTCTGTACAGAGTAGGCTCTTCACTGAAATCCAAAAAACAAAATATTCCTGCGGGATTTAAAAAAAGTTAAAATCGCGGATATAGTCAATTGTTTAAGAAGCCCTTTGTATGATGTGATGGGCATTGTTTGCATCGATGCTAACAACAGAACGGCATTTTTCAAAGGTTCTTTAATGTGTGTCACAAAAGGTTATTCGAGCATAAAAAATGGGTATCCAATGAAATGCAATTCAATTTGTCTTTTGATGACCAAACGACCAGCGCTAAAATCATATTTATCTAGTTTTTTTAAAATCGGAAATCGTACGAGTCTATGACTATTGGGCGATATCTAGCATTAAAACAATTGAATATAGCGAATTGGTGTGATAACAAAATTGGCCAAATGTTTACTAGATCGAAGAGTACCGCGCGCGATCACAAACTTCTGCCTGAGTTGTCTGTCGTTTGGTGGTGGAGCCAGAATCGAAGGCCAGACCGTCTTTAATCAAAATCGACAAAAATATAATCAGCAACATTTTATGATTTGACGGCGCTCAGATGGGTGGAGTCTGAGACTTTGGCAATTTATAGTCGCTGAACTGGCCAATCGGCGGGTTTTGCCTTAAGGTTTTTATTCGTTTAAATTTATATTTACTCATGCGTACACGGCTAAGAAAAATGGGTGTAAATTGTGTCTTTAAAATGTCTACATTTGTTCTCGGTAGGATTTTTCAATTGACATAATGTAAGTTAAAATAGTTTAGAGTACACGGGTAACGCAAACAAACATAAACCTTACAATGCCTGCTAGAGTAGTGCCTTCAATAAAGCCAAAATTTAAAAAAAAAATTCAATTTGGAAAAATGCTTAAAGTTTAACACTTAAAGTGGAGTTATCATGTAGATTCTGTCGCCTTTGCTTCCTAGTTCGCCGGTTCAGGAGACTTCGTTTAAGCTCTAGCCAAATAAAATCATGTGCCCATGTCTATATAATACCCTACATTATATATCGTTCCCCAGGTATTTTCCCCGGCATTATATGTTCTGACTTTTAACCCTTCATAGGCTTTTAAAAATAATCTCGTCTTCTAGTTGTCTGCCAATTCTCTCCAATCAAAAAATCATCGTTCAACGTCACAGTACATGTTATACTGGCTAATTTTATGCTGAAAGTATTGTTCCTCGTAACCTCAATAAGGGTTCATGTATTTTTAGATTTTACCTCATTATATTTTCATTTACCTTTATCATCTTCATTAACCGTTTAGAGTTAACGAAATCCCGTTTTATAACGCGTAAATTGGTTCACCTGTTAGGTTTCCACGCATACAGAGTTGTTTAAATTACGCCAGAACCGTTATGATTTTCATTTATTTGCATTGATGCTTTTTTGAATCTTTTGCATCGAACGTGGTTCCATTATTAAAAAAATACCTTGAAGCGTACGAGTTTACGTGTACAATATGGTTTTATAATCGGCTTGAAATTGGTCTGCATTTGCTTGTGTCACTCAAAGAATCGGTAGTATCATTGTTGACCGACGTTTACGATTTTTGTGACTAAAGCCAATTATAAAACGATTTCAAGAAAGATTTCCAAGTTAGAGAGAAGGTGCTTCTCATTCACTTTCTACCAGAAAGATAAAATGGCGATTGGTCTATACTTCACAGGTCAAGCGGAACCATTGACCGCTTTCGGAATATGTGTTATAGTAATATCTCTTTATTCCGAAGAAAAGGAGAATTCTCCATACCAATAATTGACGAGCTGGGTGACAATCGAAGAAATCTCGCTGTGAAAGATTTAAAGAACCGCGGAAGGGACCCTATCAACATCAGTCGCCATGCAGCTCTTGAGGCCAGCCAAAATATCGGAGATAGAGAATGCATTGGCGGGTAGAAATGCGCTGGGATTAAGGGATGGGACGTGTGGCACCGCGAAATAGTCAGCGGATTTGAAGATGGAGCCATAAGTAAGAGCATAAATGTGTAGGTAACCACATAATAATAATAATATTTTTTTTTGCTTCATTGAGGTCTCGAGGATCAAATCTTTCAGAATAAAACATGACATAATAAGTACTAGATTTAAAAAATTCTTTTTTGTTCCTGCTCCACCTGCAGCGGTGAAACTCAAAATCGTGACAAATATGGAATTACCAAATTCCGATATGCCGCCGTTTTTGTGGGTATTGAACGGTATAGACTACGCATTGGTCAAAGAGATTTACACTTGGATAAACTTAACAAGAGGAGATTGGAAGGGTCATTTAAAATACGACCAGCGATTAGAAGTTGCGTTGAACGGCGATCTCCTGAATGGAGGGCCTAGGCAGGCCACTAGATACTGAGATTATTTGAAAAAGACTACGGTGGTTTAAAAAGTTCGAACATCTTAAGCCGGGAAAAAATGCTGGGGAACAAAATACAATAAAGGCAACTATACAGGTACGGCATAAGTTTTCATACAAATAGAGTTTAACCCGAGTCTCCTGAAACGGCGAACTGAGAAACATAGGCGGTGACATTTATTGAAGACGGTATCCAAATGATCCCTCCATGATAACCGACTGCCAAAAATAATGCAGAGGAATTTCGATTTTGATCTTGAGGCGAAATTATGGAGTGAAGAGATTTCAGGAGTGACAACATCGACAGGTTCACGTCAATCTAATTAGATTTTTCCAGAGGTAACCGTATTTCGATCTTCTGAACAGCTCATCCACAAATATCTGATTTAACCGTTTTGCCTCAACTGTAATCATGACCGAAATTTATTTAATTTCTCGATTCCTGCCCTGACGGCAGAGCAGTTTTTCCTTTCGCCTCAATTGTTTAAGAAATTGATATGATACGAAACGGGGGGAGGTGGGGGGTAGTTCCGTAAGTGGGCAGTGCGTATCGTACAGAAATCAGAGATGGTCTGTTTTGGTTATCGAGGTCGGTATCCGAGAAAAACTTTGTAGTCGGTTGTGGAAACGGAATTTCTAAAATCGCACTGGTTGTGGAGGCAGTGCTATTGGATGCAAAAACGTTTAGGGTTAGGACAACATGAATCGTTTTGGTTACCTTTGCCATATATTTTCGGTAGAGACACATCGATGCCTGTAAGCCTGCGCTAAAGGTGCACGTATACAACATGCATACAGAGAAGAATCGGACACAAATATGTGTAGGAAAATTTACTATGGTGTTCAGACAAGTGTAAGAAGTGGGCTTATAGGCGCAGAATTAAAATGATTACACATTAAAATAAAAGAATCATCCATAATTGAAGAAAAAAGGTAGCATGGAATCATAGAACTTGCTTATATCTGCTTTGGTAGAAGATGGTTGCATATACAAGCTAAAGAACTGGCGTTAAAAGATTGGCTCCTTACAAAGGTCATAACATTTGATCCCAGGGAACATAACTGGGAAATACGATATAAATAGGGAAACAATACAGGCGTAGACGAAGGTATATAAACTTTTTGAGCTTACTCCAGGTTTCCCGACCCGGCGACCGACGAAACAGAGGTATAAACAGAGGTATTTTCCGAACACCTAATCAATACCATACTCCAAGATACGTATTGGTGTCGGTTAGAAAAATAATTTGGAAGTCAACTTATTAATTATCTTAACACAGTTTATATAGGATATTTGCGCGTCGAATTATTTTTGAAAGTTGAGGTTAATTCCCAAAATACCCAAATAACGGCAAAGGTGGAATCAGCAAAATCCCTTCAGTAAGTTCAGGCAACGACTGCAAATCGTTTAAGATTTTGGCAAATATGAATAGCTTGGGTTGTCTTTGCCACATAGTCTCGGTAGACCAACAACAATGCAGTGGTCGTATTTGCCTAGAGTTGCATATTAGAGACATGTATGCAGAGAAATATCGCGCGTAGGTAAATTGGCTGCTGTATTGAGACCAATTTGAAGAAGTGCCCTAATAGGCGCATAATTTAAATCGCTTCACCATAAAATATAAGAATCGTCCATAATTGTGAAAATTAAAGATATCACAGAATTCTAGAACTAAGATACATCAGTTCTGGTTGATGATGAACGTGCGAATGGGTGTTGGTGGGTTGGTGGTTGCCGGCCCGTATTCGTAGGCAAAAACATTAATCCAGCAGTTTTGCGACTGAATTAATGCACAAAAATTGCGCATTTACATTATAATATCACGGGTTTTCACATTAAATTCGTTTGTAAATATCGAATTTAATTGAAAAACATTATTGAATTTGTGCTGAATCTAGGGTAATGGGGTTCTGGTGAACGTTTTAATCTAAACTGAGGATTAATGTTGTAAATTGGACACAAATTTGATTTATTCACAATTACCAAATAGATAAGCGCATCGGTTTCTAACTAAGACAAAATTTCACTCGTCTATTGCGTTTTTACATGCTCGTTCTAATCTATGTGCCCAACTGCGGCGCTACTACTACTACTACTACTACCGAATCTACTATTATTTTGGCTGCGAGTTATGGATACAGCCGTTTAATGGACGTCATTACGCGTTTGCCACACTTCATAGAATTCGAGGGTTTACTTTGGTTCTCGTGACATTCTGTTTCTTAAAAATTGCAGTTACTTAAATAAGTGAAGTAGATAGGCTTTTAAGATTAGGGGAGAACCTGGTAATTATTGAAGACAAAGTTGTGGTAATTTGCTTGTCAAGAAGATTCTTCGAAAAATCATCTGTTTTCCTGTTTAAGTGGACGCAGTAAGCATCGGAACTCCGCGAAGACCGCTTCGGCGAAACGATGATGACTGGCAACCAATTCTTTCGCTTCTCAACACTGGGTAAAAATCCTTTTGACTAACCAAACGAAAGGTTTTCGAATTCATCGCCTTCAAATACGCTGTCAACATTGAGTGTAGACCCCTAGGCCATTCCTCTATTGATACGACTTGTCACCAGCTTTTTTGGCGGAATGTTTGTCTGACGGATATGATTCGACAAAGTTTTTGCAGGAAGAGCGGTCAATCCTAGAAACGTTGGCGAGCATCTCCGACTAGAAATGATCTGAATAAATCGTACAAGCGAATAATTCGCTCGCAGGCTTACACTGACGCGGATTCCCAATGTTCGGGGTTTCTTTGTCCACGTCCAGTTTTATTATTATTATTTATAAGACCACCTGTTTATACATTATATAAAATTTAAAAACGCATGTATAGATTAGATTTATGTGATTAAAGTTCATTTGAAGCTTGTATTGATTATTCTTCGGAGTGCTATTTTGAACGCATAAAACTTTATGAAGGCATTTGTAAGTTTCATCTTACAATCAATATCATATAATGGTAGTGTACTATTTATCACGTTACCCACCACCTCAACTCTATTCTAGATATTGTCCTAATTTTTACTCATGTCTTACAGCTTGGATAAATTACGCTAACCAAAGCATTAAAAAACGATTAAAACGCAAGCCTTTTCATACAGGGCTAAGCCCACGAGGATATCTTCCACTTTAAAATTTAATTTTAATTTTTTGATTAAATCAGAATTACAAACAGAGGCGAAAACATATTTTACTTCGGGTGAGTAGACAAGGTTATACCATCTGTGGTGAGCAGTCGGTTAAGCTGATTTGGGAAAGTAGAGTGGCGTCAAGGGTATTTTCTATTTGTGAAACCCTTTATTTCTTACGTTTTCGATTGGCTTTTATTGGTCGCTGAAGATTAAAACCACACACTACAACACCACTTTGATCTTGGAACTCCGATACGCGCGTAATACACCTTTTGACGATTCTCCAACAGCCTTGAAGCCCCTGTACTTTTAATTGAATCGAAATCACGAAATCCGCGACAAGATAATTTACACTACCTTCGTAATTCATATAAAAATTTACTTAATATATGTACCCGGTGGTTACCAACTATGCATTTGATTATCGGATTACACATGATGGCCTCAACACATTATAACCAAGTTGAAAAAAAATGATTTCCGATAATTTTCTGAGTCAATCCACAATCACTGCCTTCTACACAGTAAACTAATGGGGTTCTTTTTTTATGACGAGAAGAATGAAACTAAAACGATTTCATCTGTCCATCCAGGGGCCTTTTCCTTGAATATAAAACTTTCACATTTTTGACGAGCAATCAGTAAAGTATGTGACACCGAAGTCCCGATTAACTGTTGTTTTGTTTTGTAATATGTGGGTGAAAGTTAGTCTCGTTTGAAAGCCATTTGAGTCATTGTTATGGCAAAACGTAGCGGATGCAAACATTGGCTAACGTAAAGGACCTTTCTGATTGGCTAAACCGAGTATATATTAAGTTTAGGCGCACAGCGTAGCAGTGCGTTTATTTTGAATATGAAATTGCAAATATTAAAACCCCAGAGGTAACGCCTATGATGGCAACGCATAGCATCGCATCCAAAATCATCCTGCTCACAGTTGTGTTCTCGATTATTTTCTATACCCTTAACATCCTTCCAAGAAAAACTTCCAAGATCGAGGCCCAGTCAGAAATGTTATGGCCCATTCGCATTCATACAACACAACAAGGTTACATTGAATTGAGTCTTGATTGCAAACACGACAACGCGACGACTGTTACGGATCTAATAGTTGCAGATGACCTGGTGATGACAAAGCCTCCACGCGGTCTTCAGATGACGTTTGGAGATGTCGTGTTACTTCCCGATTCTGAATGGAAAGTACCCGTCCCACGAGAATCCTACCTTGTCTATCCACAACCGATCGATTTGGTTGGCACAGTGAACAGTCTGATGCAAGGAAATCCTATAGCAATAATAAGTTTGAAGTCAATCTTAATTAACACCCAAATTGCATGACTGGCTTATAGATTCAAAATGAATAATATTGATTAATTATTTCCTCATTATAGACTCCAATTCACAACAGACCCATTCGATTTCGCCAAATTAGCAAGGCTGTGTGTAATCCTCTCTTCTCCGAAAGCCACAACTACGACGTAATCGTTGTTGTGAAAAGTGCAGTTCCAAACTTTGAACGTCGAAAAAGCTTCCGCAAAAAATATGGCGCATTCACAAATGCAAACGCAGGACGTAACGTGGGCATTCGCGTTGGTCAAGTTTTTATGTTGGGGTCTCCAAGAAATGAAGAGGACATTCCGCCTAATTCTCCTCAAGAGAAGCCGATTCCCAACTTCTCACAACTCAATTTATCAAACGAAATGCTTGACTACGACGACTTGATAGTCGGAGGCTTTGAAGACACTTACAAAAACCTCAGTCTCAAAATGATTCATGCTTACCACTGGGCGGCGACATTCTGCCGACAGAATCGTCCTGTATTTATGTTCATGGACGATGATGTTGGTTTAAATATGAGAACAATTGCTCGTATCTTCAAATCCAAACCCAAAGATGACTTCGAAACTAAATTCATTGGACATGTGCAATTCAATGCACCCGTGTACAGAACAAAGTCGCCAACAAATTCCAAATGGGAGCTACCAAAACATGAATTTCCATTTCCGAGATACCCGACATACGTCAAAGGAATGTGGACACTTGTCGGCTTCGGTAACATTGAGAAACTTGCCTTGGGAATGTTATTTACCAAACGGATATACATTGAGGACGCCTTTATTGGACTTGTGTCTATAAAACTAGGAATAACTTACAGCTCGTTTCGCGTATTTCTTAATTGCAATCAATGCCCATATAAATTTCAACTTCGTCACATGAATAGGCAGCATCATTGTTGTTACTATTTTTAATGCCATTTTCTTAAACATTGACTGTTGAATCCACCGCCATCACTTATTTTAAGAAAACGTATTCCTCTCTGCAGTTTATTATTAAGTAAGGTACTAAACGATAGCATAGCAAAGGATGGTAACATACTTAAACCGTAGGATGGCTTAGATATAGTTCAAATTAATGGTTGCCGGGTTATATTCGGTTTCAAAGTGCCACTTTCTGAGTCATAGTTGACGGCTAAACAAGCATTGTGTATATGTTCATTCAATCAAAGGATTACATTAGGAAGAGCTGGGTATTTTAAACAGAAAGTATCAAGGGTTTATAACACTAAATGGGAGAATAAACTTAATTATTCCAACAGAGTCAACAATCACTAAGGTTGACTATAAATTTGACACTTCTTTTTTGGTAGCTAAGTTGCCGCTGTAGGCAGAACCGTTACAAAATCTTCAGATCTGTTGTCATTTAATAAAGAAATCCAGATAATTTTTGCAATCGTAAGATTCAAAAATAGCTCAAATACCAGTTTTAATCGACATTCTGTAATTATATTTCGTCTTCTTCGATAACACCAAAATAAGCCTGTTTGGAAGTTGAATTCGGTATGTTTCGAAAGAGAGTGAGAGAACCGACAAAAAAACAAGATGGCTCTGTCACTTTCAGAGTTTCCTCGGTCTACTAACGTCCCATGTTTTGACTTCGTATTAGTATTAAAGCCATCTGTCCACATGTTTTAACCGTCACACCCTAAACTTCAATATGGCCAAATCCAAAGACCTTTTTAACTGTTATCGATTTTCGACCGTCAACATTGACTCAAATTGGACGTAAAAAGGACCCGAATAGAAACTTCGGATGGCACATGCCACTTCCCGTGACAATACCAAGGAAAACGGATTCTTTAGTATCACCACGGTTAGCATGGTGATAAGCAGGTGACGCCCCAACGGTTGTGCGTCATTGGTCAAGACTTCCACGTTAAACAAGTGCTAGATTCAGTAGAAAAAAACGTCATTGCAGCTCAAGGCATACGAATTTTGTGATGAGAATATCCTTGTTACAAGTAAAGCTTATTTATAAATTCCCTAAAATATGCATGCCAAAATAAAGGACGCTGGCCTTTATGTTTATTAATTCCTCTTTGTGGCCGGTCAGATAGTGTGCGGTGGTCATTAAACAAGTAACCGAGTCCTTCCCTCATCGAGGACCTAATGGCAAAGCATTGGCAGTTGAACCAAATTTTTCACCATCCGTTGGCTGCACTTTTGCAAATTTTCAGCAATAATAAACAACAGAAAGCCGAATTCATGCAAAACGATTTGATACTTGATGGTAAATACGTTGACACAAGTAGTTTTTTTCCGATTCAAGGATAGTTGTATGTATCACGATATCGCCCATCAATATTAAGCAAATCGTGATATTATTTAGAAATCCTTACATTGTATTAGAATAAGTACGCGGACGTTCAGTGTGCGAACCCCTTAGCCTATCCAATCATCAACCGCCATCACATTAGCCTAGAATGCAATAGTTTGCTTCAGATAGTAATATTTCGATAGGCGAGACACTCCGCATAACTATACTTCATGTGGAATTAAAACTCATCCTGCTCACAGTGGTGTTTACAATTGTCTTTTATAACCTAACACACATGGTAAGGTAGAGGTAAAGAATGAATATGTAATCAAAATATAAATGGCCTTTTCAGACAAGAAGCAATGAACAGGGTTACTATACATTGAGTCTCGACTATGCATTTGACAACGCGAATTTTCCCAAGGAGTTTACTGTGGCCGGTGATCTGTACGGGGTCTTCAGTTGACTTGAAGATTTCGTGGATTTTTGGGATTCTCAATGGAAAATAACTGTCCCTCGAGTGGCATACCATTCGATTTGGTTGAAACAGTTGAAAATGTATGCATGGCATTCGAATAGCAAAGGTGAGCATGAAATCAATGTTAATTTATTTGATGATCGCTCGATTCCGGTCACGTGGACTACTACTTTCAGCAGTATACTACAAAAGAATCCAATGTTTTACAGCCGCTTCTTGGTAATTGAATTTCAGTTTTAAAATGACGATCTTAATAAATATTTCCTTATTTCAGACTCCAATTAACAAGCCATTGGGATTTCGTCATTTCAGCAAATCCGTGTGTCATCCTCACGTTCCTGAAAGCCACAATTTCGATGCCGTTATTGTGGCTGTTTCGCACTTCGACAAGCACCAAGGGTCCCGAAAAGAATACGGCGGATTCGCAAATGCGAACGCCGAACTCAACCTCGACATTCGTGTTGGTCTAGTATTTATATTAGGATTGCCCAGCACTCAGGATGAAATTACAGCGAATCATGTTAATGACAAAGTTAATACTATTTCCAGCTTCTCACAAGAATTGCTCGAATATGACGACTTGGTTGTCGGAATTTTGACGGACACCTCCCCGAATCTAACTATCAAAATTATTCAGTTTCGGCATCGATGAGTGACTGCGCTGGGAATGGTGTTTACGAAACCGTTTCCCATAGAGGACGCCTACATTAGAATGATGTCTCTCAAACTAATAATACGTTCCAGGAATTTCAATATGTGTAATAAATGCACAATATGCCCACTTGACTACAAAAATCAATTTATGATCAAGCTGAGTGTTCATTGTTTCTATTTTTTGATGTTATTTACCCTTAATGTTTTATTATACCTTCTATTATGACCAAAGGATATAAAATTAAGGCGTTTATGTGCATATTTGTCATATTTTCGTGTGGTAAAATGACACCATTTGGTAAATAAAGCACATAGTGGCCATTTCATTTGCGAGTTCATGAGCATCACAGACCTTGAACTATCAGTGATCACTGTGATACCGGCCCAGGCAACACGAAAATCCGAGACTATAAACCGCGCTCATTTCGATCTAATTATTGAAGGGTCCAATAAATATTGGCCGCATTATGAAAAACTGATTAACGACTTCTAAATAACCAATTATGGCCCTCACTACTGCTTAATCTATAATATAATCGGAGGCTCATACACTACTGTCATTATTTGGAATGTCTTTGAAATTTAGCCTCATCGTCGATTCTGGGTAATTACTAACATTTTGCTAATTAGTTCTTATTTTTCGATGCAAATGCAATTGTTTTAAACGCAGAACAACTAATGGGATTATGCCTCAACATATCTCTGTGTTTAGTTTTTTTATGTTGATTGTTCTATCACTTGACATGTGTCTACGCATAAGTCAAAGTTATCCACGTTAATACCTAGGTGTGCAGTGTCATAGAGAACAACGGAAATGTTGTCCGCGGGCTAACAACTGGGCTTACTTTTTTGCAGTTAACGATACTAGGACATTTTGACAGAGACCCATAGAAGTCAAAAAAACCGTTGCCATGGGTATCAAAAGGAAACTAATAATGGGGCCTATGGTGTTTAATTTTACGGGACATTAATTATTCCCTAAGAAATATTGACATTTTAAATTTCATCGATCGTTTCCATTTGATTAATAAATTCAGGTCTATTGCAGTTAAACCTCCCTCGAAAAGCAGTCATTGTCCTAACGATATTCAAAAGTGCCTCCGCAATTCCCCTTATAGTACTAGTTCACGCTCCGTAGGCTTTTTTAAAATATCGTATGAATAATACCAGTGACTTACAACGCTTAATGTGTGTTATTGTATACCAAAAAGCTATCAACGAGGTAAATTGTCGATAAAATACACATTCACTCAATCTCCCATCAAAACAAACGCCTCGACAGTCACGCGCTATCACAGAAGGTTCTATCATTAATATCCGTGTTTGCACTATAGAAGATGATGGACGGAAGAGATAAACGAGAGTTGTTCCGTTTGATGCGTCTTATATGGAGGTTAACACGGTTCGGCAAGGCCTCGATAACCTCGAAAACATTAAGTGGCTTTACATAATATATTTCGTACTCTTCATTAAAATTGACAACGAGGTCCTGTTCAGGGGAAATTAGATCCTGCTTACCGGTTCTAGGTCCTGTTCCGGTTTTTCCAGGAAGCTCTTTATCTTATTTGGACAGAGGCGAGATTCGAAGCAGCTTCTTGCCACACCCGGGGGGGGGGACACAGAGATTCTCCAGTTCCCCGTTCCACGTAGGATTGTAGACGAATAGGAAGGACGCGTTGAGGTCTTGTTGGATGGTGACAACGCCACAACTGTTAAAGTGTGTGTTTGGGCAAACAGAATGAAAAGCAACTCCACTGAAAGGTCTATTGCTGTTTCACATTTACCAGTTACCTGGCTCTCTTCTACGTCTGCCAGATGCTTCCTTCAATCGACAAATTTCCTATTCTAACTAAGAAGACGACAGGCGTTTTCAATGACCCACGAAAACAAGTCGAGCAGCTCGGATAAGCCGCGAAGTCGAAGTAGTTGAACGTAGCTGAATAGTATTAAAATCATCAAAATATCTAGATATACTGTTAGCGAATTTGCAAATAATTAATCTCTGTATTATGCCATTTATTGCAATAAATCTAAGGACAATATACATTTCGTACATTATTATACATTATCTTTGTTTATATAAACGGAACATTTCGAGTCTCCGTGCGTTCAAATCTTCTTTTTCAAAATGAAATTTCGAATTCCATAGTACTCAAATATTTAGGCACACCATCTCGTTTTTTAATCAATGTTGATTCCGAAACACCGTCCAGTAATTTTCTCGTTCAACTTACCTTTAATTTAGAATCATTATTATTCTTCAATTTAGGAAACAATATGCCATCGCAATTCGACATCTTCTTTGGATTTCTTCCAAGAGTTACTTGTTGATTGGCGTGTGAAATCGGGAAAACGTTAAGCAATAATCCACTCGAAAAGGCTTAGTTAACAGGACGTCAGGCATGCATTAATGATTGATTAAGCTATATTTGAAGGCAACGTCGTAACAGGATTTCCTTACATCCGTTTTTTCAGCGTCTCAACTAAATCAGTCGGTTTTGACTATGACAGGTTATACTGAAGCTTCCAATGCAACTTTAAGTGAAAGTTTATATTTGGCGTGTATCTCTGTTCCCCTTTTCATCCGGAAATGATATTTAATTCTAGCAAATTTAATTTCAGGAGTACGTTTTGACTCTCTGGAGAAATATTAAGTTGGGCTGGTTGAAATTTCGGTTTTAATTCCCTGAGCTGGGTGGAAACCGTGAGCACACAGGTAAGGAATGACATTTCTATGTTTTACTTGTCTGTACATAGTACTATTGTTCGTTAAGTATCAAAAAAGCCAACCAACTAGACATTTCAGTTTCTGCGTTTATTTCACGTAATGTGGAAATAAGCGTTCCTGTGCACAAATTCTTAGTTCCACAACGAATATTTTTGGCTGTTTTCTTACGACTTAAAATCTTCAATGTATGATTTTGAATTCAGTCAGATAATATGTTAAACTCCCGCTATTATGCACTACCACTCGTCCCGCAGTAAAAGTATCACCACATGTTTCGTAGATTTTGTGCACAAAAAAAGCAACACATATTGTTCTTCAAGTTATATGATCGAGATATTGAATGCAATGATAAAAATTGTATAAGTCGGCCAATCTCTAATTTGTGAGAAGGGGATAACCTATGCGATTGATCAATATTTCGTTCGCATTGTGAATGCTCATGCATTCAATAGGCCGTTTTAGATTTACGCCTTTATGTCAATGAATATTTTACCTCTCCTAATCTAAATGCTTAGTAGAATTCCTAGTCGCTATCTAGAAAAAGCTCACTTCTCACTATTACGGTTTAAATTGGCATGTTATACTCAGAAAGTTAGAGTTTTTGGACACCCGGTATTCTCTTCTTTCTCTTCTCGCTGTGTTCCGGTTCGTTGAGATACGGTTACTGGGCATAACATCTTCAAATCCGCTGACCATTCTATTGGATATCACGCCGAGCGTAGTGGCGTGCGCTTGTAATCTAGCAACCTGGAGGCCGGGTGGCGGAAACTGTCTCGCGCGCGTTATGGACAAGGCCTTCTATGGCCGCCATTACCTCGTTGTTATTTCCTCCATTCCTGTTAAACATTAAATGCTGAAAGTTCTGGTCTTTGTGACCTTAATAAAGCGTAAAAATTATTAAATTATTATTATTATTATTAATGCCAGCGCATTTCTTCCCACCGGCCAATAATGTTTCCACAATTTTGGCTGGGCTAACAGCTCCTCGGCGGCTGTTTTGGACAGGCTCACACCGGCAGTTGCGATAATATGTCACAGCTCGGCAAACAGCACTATTTCACGTTCCCACATCCTATTTCGGCTGGATGAATATAGTTTGGAAAGATGGGTTAAAATGGATTGCCGTATTTGCCTCACCGCCACCAACAGGACTAAGTCTAAAACGAAACATCTACTTCCTTGCACAATCACTGTTACAGATCGTAGTACTTGATCCAATTCTTTTCAATGAATACACGCCTAAACTTCAGTCCCCTAATGCCGTTGCATGCAGATTCCCAATAGTTCGGGCAGGCTGTCACGGGTGTATTCGAGCGGTCTTCGGGGGATAGTCTTCTGATGAACTAACAAAATGTGTCTCCAATGCTGTTAACCCGTCACCGTACCTTCACGGAAGGCAAAAAGATAGCATTTGAGTTGCCTTACATGACAGTTAGGACAGGCGGGTAAAAAACGATGTCTGGCTTATGTTTACGATAAGCAAACGCCTGGGCGTCAAAGGATTTTCTAATGGTAACGACACTGAGTCGCTTGTCCATAATGTGAGCTGTCTGTCCTGCGGTTTGAGTGTTCGTCAAAATAGAACAGATTTATAAGAATAACGTTTCTATTGGGGAATACAAACGGTTCCCACAACAATTACTGTGACACCTCCGATCCCCGATTTAAATGTTTTATTTAAGCAGCATTTTATTTTATTTTACAGCAAGGCAGCTTCTCGATGTCTAGAGAGCGACTTTTTATTTCGTCGTTCGAGTAGCCAAATAATTCCAACTCTCTGTTTTTTTGGGCAAAGTTGAGCATTGCTGCTGGTATTGTTTGCTTTCTTTTATTGCTAACCTTTGGCAGTTAAAATAGCATTGCCAAGAATAATTACTTAAAGTCCCGTTCATGTTTCGCAAATAAATGCTGGATGCCGACTCCTTTGAAAGCAATTGTCAATTTTTAAATCTAAGATAGATATCAGCAGATTTGTAATTCCATTGGAAGTGTATATTTCAACCTCGAAAATCAATTCTAAAGATATATCCTTTTTGAATTTATCATCCTAAATACTTTAAAACTAAATACCAGGACTCAACCATTTGTCGAATATTCCTAATTTTACGTGAATTAAAATGTTGCTCTGTTGGTGAACCGGTTGGATTCCTCATGAGAAAACCTTAATTTTGTTTACCTATTCTATTGTAACAACCACCCACGCCACCAGACGTACCATCCACATTCAGGACAAGCGACTCATCTCAAGGTCGTTGGCAGTTAATCCCATTAAAGTGTAGGCGCTTCTCATCTTAAACACAAATCATCCACCGTTTTATTATAACACGCATGTCGTGCATGGTACCTTACCCCCCTCTAATTACATTGGCTAATTAAAGCCAACTAAAACATCGAAATTGTTCAGACGAACTTTCTCGTCTTCTTCTTATTCTTCACGTGCACAGTCTTCCGGTTGGTGGGCGAAAATGGTCACGGGCTAAAACATGCTCAAACCAAATATGGAATCTACATGTTGCGCCATGCGCTTGTTGTTCAAAGAATTTTCCGTAAACGAGCTGAATGTTGGCTTGTGCCTTGTCAGTGAAAGATTACCAAAGTCTTCTTGTTGTGTGGAAACATGGGTCGTATAATCGGCATACTTTTATGAAGCGTCGTTATTTCTGTTTTTGTGAATGACCTCATCTGAAGATAAAGCCTTCAACAATAATCTCCAACTGTCAAAGTGTCGACCTTATTCGCGTAGAAGGCTCAATTACGATAATAGTGTTTACTTTAAAATGGCAAATAAAGCTTTTCTGATCTTCAACGGAATCAACACCGATTCCGTTCCATCGTGACGTATATAAATTGTCGACTCGCATACCCTCTTTTCGAGCTTTTTAATGCGTTAATAAATCCTCGAAAGCTAAATTGTTTAATTCCTGCAAGATCATTCTATCTGGATTGCCTTGCAAATATATTCATATATGAAGGCTGTCGTGTATATTCATAATGATCTTGGGATTACCAATGATAGAGAATGTCTGACAGATAAGTGTCTTGAGCACGTCGAATTTTAATATTTGAAAAATATATATTCTAGATTAACGGCAGCATAAATCCTTCTTATATATTCAACGTTGTAGATTGGGTGGGAGTCAGCAGACCATTATTAGTGTAGCACTTTTATCTATATCTATCTAAACATTGGAGTCGATTCCCTTCGGAACAGGTCACTGAAGACGCCGCTAACCCAAATTGTTACCTTGCGCCTTCAGGAAAGTTTACGAAATCTAAACTCGCCCCTGGGGTGTTCCCGGTGGCTATGAAAAATGCTTAAAGTCGTATTCGGCTAGCGCACACACACCCGGCGTTCCTATGCGTGATTCGTCCACAACAATTGCGCGTCCACCAATCCCGTGGCCGCCAGCAGTGTTAGTACGCCCAAAACACCAGGCACACACCGCAGCGCCTTCAGCACGCAGAGAACATGGACATTTGAGGTATCGTTCGCAAAACTGCCTGACCATGGAACTGCAGGTCGCGTTCGCAAAACTGCGAGAACTTTAGCATTTGAGGTCGCCCATGCACCATTTTGCCCAGGTTGTAGTGTTTACAGTAGCCTCGGCGTTTACCGCGCGTGTTACGTTAGGTGAAAGGCAGAATTGAGCCTATTTAAATTCACTTAAATAAAAGTACCCTCTTAACTAAGGTACCCAGGATCAAAACTGTAACATCAACACTATAAACACTCCAAAATAATGCAGCAAATTGGGATTATGCATTTATAAGTTTGCACGAATGAAAGAGGTAAATGTTCAAGAAAGACTGATTAAACCACCCCAATCAATTTTTTTTAATTTGGACACCGCGTAATAGCGTCTACATTGAAAGTCATCATATGTAAGCAGATGAATTGATGAACAGGACACCAGCCACGCGCCAAAATAACAACGGATTAAATGTATTGGGTGTTCATGGGGGGGGGGGGAGGAGTAACCTGGCAGCTTCATAAGCGTCGCCTGCGAGGTGTGAGGGTTTGGTGAACTTATCCACTGTAACACGTGAGGGGCCTCAGCACGGTACATATCACAGTTTTTAATTTATTTTACTACCGTTATCCCGTTATTAACTATTAAACATCCCTACTTCTGACGGTAACGGAGGAATTGAGGGGTAAATGTATTGGGTTTCATGAGGGGAGGCTCACCAGCAGGTTTACACACACACTCTGCGACTGGGTGTTTGGAGGGGGTATCCTTAGCATCTATGTACAGGGGGTTGCACTTTGGAGAGATCACGGGGTAAACTACACCCGCCGTAGGAATGCGTGGCCAGGATAATCTACCTTACTCGATAGAATTAGCTGGATGTTGATCTAAGTAAAGAGTAATCTAACTAATTGCTTGGATGAAAGGCTTAAATGGTCAACAGTAACGCGACACAATGACACCGGCTTAAATATATAGAGGGAATGAGCGCAAGTACTGAGAGCTTTATACGCGCCACATGCGAGGAATTGAGGTTTCGATTCACTGGGTCTCACCAACGTGTAACCGATATCAGTAATGGCAATCAATATACCGTCACTTCATTCTACGAGTTTCAATCCTGACACGCCCTCATTGGCTGACTGGCCTTACTCCCATCAACCGCTCTATAAATACAACAAAACGCCTGTTAAATAAAGAGGTCTGTTCAGGGAAACTCTCAAGAACTCCTCTAGCGACTTCTCTCTCTAATATCTTCTGGTTTGTGGCGCTACGTTTATACGGGAGACACCAGCGACTACAAAATGCCAAGCAACTCTATAATATGGAAATGATAATTTCGTAAATTGTAGGTTACGATTTTGGCCATCAACATCAAAAGATGCAACATGTTTAGTGGGGTTTTAGTCGAAAAGAGGGAATAAATCACGACAATTTATCAATGTACGCGATCATTGATTAAATTCGATGTTATACCATTATACGCATTGCAATATCTAAATAACTTGTTTTACCACCAGATCCAAGTTTGAATAATAACAGCGTGATTGCTACAAAATTTCGAAAACTAATTGTTGGTAAAAACAAAAGGCTTCGCGATTAATGGAACTGTTATTACCCTGTAACCGCATCCCCACACACCGGAAGACAGGTGAAAAAGACGAGAGAGTGTCTGGGTGAACCAACTCCATGAGGTATTTTAACATGTTAGTATGCATAAGTGAGAAATGGTAATAGAGGAGGTAGTATTTTAGTGCATGACAGACGTGTTAAAACAATATTTGACCACTTATGTTTCCATGAGCATACAACTGCACATTAAAGCGATTGACTACAAGTGACGACCTTGAGATATGAGTGCAAAGTCCAGCATGTGGGTGGTCAGGCGGTTTTCGTGGGCAGTTGTCAAAATAGAATAGATTAACGGAAATAAAGGTTTTTCTTTTGGGAATCAATTCGGTTCCCCAGCAGGAACTATTATTACGCATCGCTAAATTCAAATATTTCCAAAATCCCACATACAATGGCTAGTAGATTCGAAGATTGTCATTTGCCCGCTTCTCAAGAAGATATTTCGAATAATATCGAAAGATTCCATTTTTACTGTGACTCCAGATGTCATATGGATGAAAGGTGCTTTGTGATAATCGTTGGTCTCAGTATTCTTAAGGCTATCATCTTTCCAAATTATGGAGGGTATTCTTCTCTGCAGCGTCACGTTTTCTCTATTACCTCCATGATATAAGGTCAAAAACACAGCATTCAGAAAATGTGGTACCAATTCCGAGATATTTGACTCCACTTAATATTTTGATTGGTTGATCATTGAGCCACGAAGAATGCAATGCTTTGGCCATTTTCTTTCCTGGTAGACTGATTTAGCAAATAAAAAGACGCCCTAATCCGTACCCTTTGAAAATGTTTTCGTGGTTCTTCGTTTGTAAAAGTTATTTTTTTTTAAATCGAGGAAAGTTGAAACAACTGTTTTATGAAGACTTCTTTTTCAATGAATTATTTCACGAATTGTACATGCAATGCTTGATTCCATGCCGATACTCAGTCATACCAGCGCACCAATAAAGACACCATTGTTGACGCAGTACGCATGTTCTCAAAAGCCCATTGGCACACCGTGCAAAATACAAACACAGAAACCCAAATAGTTAATAGGTCCAGGTATGTGCAGATAAAATGCACACATTCCTAAAAGGCTACCCCAATCAACAACCGCTTACGCGTTAGTCTAACGTTTCCATGATACCTTAAATGTCATTTGGGTTTTTGATAGTTAATTATTCCTAGAAATGATCCTTCGTATGAATAAGATCGAATTAGCATCAATCATCGTTCTTCTTGCCGCGCTGTTTGTAATTCTCTTCTGTACTATAACGTATATAAACAGAAAGACGTACGAAATCATCTTTGAACGAAATATGTTTTGGCCCATTCGAACAACAATAAAGGAACAGGGTTACGTGGAATTGAGTCTCGACTATAAATTGGACCAAGCAAATACTCCGGCGGATAATTTTCTGCTGACCGATGCTGCACTGGGATTTCGGTTGAAATTTGCAGATTTCGTGAATCTTCCGGATTCCCAGTGGCCAGAAACTGTCCCTCAAGAGGCATACCTGGTTTATCCACAACCAATCGATTTGGTTGGTACAGTGAACAATTTGATGCACCAGAAACCAATAGAAATGGTGAGCAAGTCGTCAATTTTAATTGACGAATGAATCTTAATTATTACCTCCGCTTAAGGACAATAGAATTCCCCTTTTAAAATTATTATATTTTGTTTGTAATTTCAGACTCCACTAAACAGCAAACCCTTGGGATTTCATAAACTCAGCAAAGCCGTATGTCATCCTCACGTTCCTGAAAGCCACAACTTCGACGTCGTTGTTGTTGTGAAGAGCGCTGTTTCGCACTTCGACAAGCGCCAAAGTTTTCGACAAGAATACGGCGGATTCACAAATGCCAACGCATACCTTCGCTTCGACATTCGCATTGGCTTAGTATTTGTGGTAGGGCTATCTAGCATTCCCGACCACAGGTTATCAAAAGAAATGCTTGAACATGACGACTTGATAGTCGGTGATTTCGAAGACACCTACTTCAATCTTACACTAAAAATGATTCATGCTTACAATTGGGCTGCCACATTCTGTGGGCACACTCGTCCAGTATTCATCTTCTTAGACGATGACGTGGCCTTCAATATGAGGTGCCTTGTTCGTATTTTCAATTCGAAATCAAAGTCTGTCCTGGAAAATCAATTTATTGGCGATTTGCAAATCAATCCAGTTGTTCTAAGAACGAATTCGTCGCATATTCCAAAGTGGGAGGTGCGAAAAGAAGAATTTCCATACACACGATACTCGTCGTACGTGCGCGGATTGGTTACGATTGTCGGTTTCGGGAATATTGAGCGACTGTCATTGGGAATGCTGTTTACCAAGACGATTCCCATTGAGGATGCCTTCATTGGAATTGTGTCTGCCAAACTAGGAATAACTTACTCTGACTTTGGTGAATTTAATGATTGCACGCTTTGCCCCTTTTGGAACAGAAACAATCTTATGCTGGATCAGCGTCTTTGCTGTTTTTATATTTAACGTAATTTATTTGTTATATTGTATGCATATTTTGTGATGTTACGAATTTGATAGATAAAACCCCAGAATGCCTCATACCGTGTGAGTTGTGTGCCACCGAATTGCGTTTGTTATCAGTAATTGACTTGACGCCATCCTAGGTTTTAATTTCTCACAAAATTGTAACGGCACTTTCTTTGTTCCCATCTAAATAGATAACTGTCGGAAGAAAACATTTTGACGTCATTATGACTAGTGAACTCATTAAAATATCTCCATATTGGGGAACCGCTTTGGCCCCCAAGAAACTGTTATTGAAATAATTCACTTCATTAATTAGCGTAACGTGCAGAAAACAACGCGTGAATACAAAGTTGATGTCTATTACAGTCGGTGCCGTTTCCTGCCATGAATGGCATGTTAAAACCATAAAATGTTGGTTACTTCGGTCAGGACAGGGGTCATTGTACTACGAATAGCGGTTGCACGTGTAGCGACATGCAGGATTCAAATGAAAACATTTTTTTCTCAACTGTCACATTGCATTTCTAGTCTTTTCTCATCTGCAAGTCTGTAGTATTCGGTCAATTAATTTGGTTGCATGAAATAATGAGTGTACCTTCAAATCCATCACCGAATTCTTAACTTCGACTGCCTTTATCGCTGCTGATTTCGGGGTGTACACGGACTCCATGTTGGTAGATTTCTACTATTCTGGTGTCGGGTTGAGAAGTTCGGCGCCTTGCCTTAGCTCAATTTACCCCTCTTTCGCCTTATACTAACGGACATTCATGTGGATTGCTGCTAACTTACTCCACCATGTGAACTTAACCGAACACATAATCGTTTTGGCGCCCTGATTCTCACCCGATAGCCCGTTTTTTCTGCTGTACACACTTATCCGTACTTAATTGTAACGTTTTTAAACATGTAGCGACAAATTACACTATTGCAGGGTGGCGTATATTTGGTCAACCAATGTCGATCGTGAAATTAGAGTTAGGGTTTGCCTTAAGTCAGTGGCGATCAATATTAAGGCGCTGCCAATTGATCGGTTGTTTCCATACAAACTTAGTTGACCCCGACCACGCGTAGGTGTGGATCAGTTGTCCTGGCTATTGCCTGGGTATATCAACTTTATATTGAAGTAATATGCATCTATTGCTCTGGCTGGGTAATACTTCGGGTGTTTAATTTGAAATAAAATAGACCTTGAAAGACTCTGTATATCGCAACCTGGTTTTCAATATCTGTGCATGCGGTCGAATCCCTGAGAGGTAGAATGAATCTAAGTATTTCAAAAGCTAATATTGAAGTTAACATTGCTCGGATTACTTTTTACTAACAACGACACCGATTTAATTGTTCCTTTCTATTCTTGACCGTAGCTATGTCACTTTGAGAACGTATGCGACATTAAACGCTCGCATGCGTGAATTCTACCGTCGGCGCGTATCGGTCATGCGTAAATAGCCTGTCTACGTGCCTGAGGTCATGCCTACAAAAACCCAACACGTTTCTGTTATTTAGGTTACGTGACGTGGATTTTGTAGAATTCTACTCTGCATTTAACAATTCTCATCATCAATCAATAGCATAGTCTGAAGGAAGGACCCTTTTGTGTAAAGCATCGTACTGCCGCTTCTGCCACGCAATGGCAAAGCTGTTGCACACGAAACAGGTCATGCAAAAATTGCTGTACCTGCCCGAGGTCATGATTCTAAAACGTTGTTGGTTAATATTTTTCTTCTTTCACTCTGACCAACATGGTTTTCGATTAAAGTACGGGCGGGGGCATCCAGCCGCCTTATCTTGGAAGGTAAATTGATTGTTGTATACGAAAACGGACATCTTTTCATTGTTATCAAACAAGCCCATCTATTCTAGATATGAGTCTTTGTTTGGAACCTTAACGGCCCATCTTAAGGGCATAACGATAGATCTTTTATAAATTTTTCTACGTGCCGCGGAATTTACATGGTCAAAGGCACGCTTGGGAGGACACAGATGTGTATTCTTACAGGCATAAGCGAGGGAGCGACAACATTTGAAGGCAAATTTAATTTGAATTCATATTGATAGATATAAAAAATATTTAATGACCAAAAGATGTTGCCAGTAAACAGGATCAACGGTTCGGAAGTGCCAGATCGAAAATATTATCTCAAGTGCGTTTTGTCGGAATTGGCGTAAAAAAATCAAAGTAACTACACGAAGGCCGTCGTGAATCACCACGTAAAAATTGCTAGTCGTGCCGCTATCTGCTGGCGAATTGAGAAACCCTAGATCGTCTAGTACCTTTCTTGGTAATACGTGAACATATTGCGAACTAGGAGGTCGAAATTTAAGATTTCAATTCTGGTCCATGCTTGTTTTATCATAGATAAATAATGTTTGTTGATGGTCTATTGTATTCTGTTGTCTTCTCTCTCATGTTGTTTTTGAGCGACTGGCATTGGGAATGTTGTTTACCAAACCTTTTCCCATTGTGGATGCCTACATCGGAATTGTGTCTGCCAAACTAGGAATAACTTACACGAACTTTGGTGAATTTAATGATTGCAAGCTATGCCCCTTTGGAAACAGAAATAATCTTACGCTGTATCAGCTTCTTTGATGTTTTTATGTTTAATTTAATTTGTTTGTGATATTTTATGTATTTTTAAATATTACCAGATCATTCTTTTCTGGAATTAATTTCTCAATAAATAAATTGTGTCGCTGGCCGTGTTACATTTCATGCCGTCTTCTTGAAACCACATATCGTCAATATCCATCTAAGTAACAAAAGACTCAAATCACATTGACGGTAAGCGCATTCCCAGCTGTTATTTCGAAATTACGAATTACTGCGGCTCAGGAAACCCCTACATCTGCTTAAGTTTATGTTGATTTGCTGTTTACTTGTGCTTTTGGGGTCACATTGGATAACCTTGGAAACCTTCCATCTTTGCTGTGGCTCAGTAGAATTGCGACTTTGAAGCAAGGTAGAAAAACAAGGTTTAAGCAAGTTTGTCAGTAACAAGTATAGAATCCGAGTAATAGTCGGTGCTTATTGATCACATATTTATGCCATATCATTTTGTATGGTTTCGTCAGGACAGAGAACGCGTCGCTAAACCCAAAGGGGGTAGTGTCGCGAATTGCATCTTGATAAGCTAGTAAAAATGACGCTATTGCTATTGAATTTGTTAGGGTAATGCGTCATCCAAGCTTTCTTCAAAACGGTCAGTCTGTCACAGTCTTTAACTTTTATGTATTCCCATCTTACACCAGAGCAGATATAGCAAAGTTCTATGATTCCATGATACTGTTTATTTCTCCAATTATAGATGATTCTTTTATTTTGCTGTGTGGTCATTTTGATTCTGTGCCTATTAGCCCACTTCTGACACTTGGTCTCACCACTATAGTCAATTAATCCTACACACGATGGAAATCCTTTTGAGCACATACTTGTGTCAGATTCTTATTTGCATGCATGTCGTAAAAGTGCAACCTTAGCCTAGCCTGACAAGTGCATCGTTATTGGCCTACAGAAAATCTATGGCAAAGATAACAAAAACTATTCACGTTTTTCCAGAGCCAGTGCAATTTAAGAGATGCAGTTGCCACAACCGAAGCCAGATTTTTCGCGGATTCCGACCTTGATAAGGAAATTGACCATCTCTGATTTCTGTAAGATATACACTGCCCACTTACGGAACTATGTATCACCCCCCCCGTGTGTTATCATATCAATTTTGTAACTATTGAGGCGAAAGAAGACAAAGCGCAGATATCGAGAAATTAAAGCAATTTCGATCATGATTACAGCTGAAGTATATTGGTTTAATCAGATGTTAGTAGATGAGCTTTTCAGAGAATCGAAGCCCTATTTACTGTGGAAAAAGCGAAGTAAATTGACGCGATCCTGTCGATCCTGTCGTTTCCTAGCTCTGGATTCTGTGATTGATGGCTCATCTTCAAATCCGCTGACCATTCCGCGGTGCCCCACGTTCGCTCTGTTAATCGCAGCGTTTTCCGACTCGCAAACGCAGCCTCTAACTGCGAGATTTTGGCTGGCCTCAAGAGCTGCAGGGCGACTGGTGCCGACTTGGTACCTCCCGCCGTTCTTAAAATCTGTCACCGCGAGATTTCTCCGATTGTAACTCAGCTCGACAATTATTGGTCAGGAGAATGCTCGTTTTTTTCGGAATGAAGAGATGTTGCAATAACACCTATTCAGAAAGCGGTCTGTGGTTCCGCTTGACCTATGGCCATCCACTAAAATACGCGGATGACTTGACTTTAGGCCATGCATGTAAGACGAATGGTGATTCCAAACAGCTCGGACAGGCAGTCTCTGAGGTACTCGAGTGGTCTTCGGAGAATGCCCTTCTGTTCAACGTATCAAAATGCATCTTAATTACATCTTCCCTGAAAGCCGATATTGAAAATCCTGAAATCTCTCCACTCCATAATTTCGCCTCGAGCTCAATATCTATATTCTGTGGTGTTATTTTTAACAGTCGGTTATCATGGAGTGCCCTAATCAGTCCGGAGCCGCCTGACGCATTGACGACCACCTGTACACGAAGCGGTCGCGTCAGCCGCACACCCCCGCATCTAAAAAACTTTGCCCGTTTATTTACCGTCCATTAATTTGCATCCCCACCAGCCATCCTTATTGTATCTCTTCCCCTGTCGACGAAGAATCTAAGGGGGGAGCCCTGTAGTGACCTTAAAACCCCCTTTTGTTTCAACCGACACGAACCGATTTTCGCCCACGAACGCACGATCGCCGGCTTTACGTTATGGCTTTGTATTATTAAAGTAAGAAAAGAATCTTGATTATACTTTGGTTTGCGTTCTCTTATATTACACTTTTTAGACGCGTATGCGATAAAAAGGTTAAGCGGGTTAAGTTATCGCCGAACTGCTAATCACGACATTGGCGACATGTGACGACCCTCTTGTCAGTGTTTTCTAAAGCAACGACCCTTTTAGGTGACATGTTTATCCAACAGGCGAGTTTCCCCGTTCTCCTTCCCTGATTCCTCGCATTACGGATCGAACTGGGCCGAGTTTTCTCCTCGAAAGACCTCGAAGAGACCAGACGGCCGCAGTGGACAGCAACAAATTGGGCCACGACCAGCAATGCTGCCTAGTGAGGTCAGAACCCATACCGTGTGAGTTTCCACTTTCTCCTATGCATGTTTATTATGTAGGTCCTAGACTAACAGATCCTATGGTTATAAAAATCGGGACGGTTAAGGTAGCATTCGACGGACCCAAAGTCACAAGCTCTGGTAAGTAGCTGGAGGAAACATCCACCTTAACAGGTCAAGCGCATTCCGAGACAGAGTCCACGGGACAAAATGACCAGTCCCAGGAAGACGTCGTCGAAAGTGAAAAATGCACTACGTGGTTGCCCGACGTCGGGCCCGTTCGTCTTAAGAAGAAGTCCGTCAAGGCCGTAAGAGCCATCGTACACGGCGAAAACGGACACTGCGATTCCGTCAGAATGCACGAAAAATCCCGCTATAGTATAGTAGCAAGTAGTTCCGCCCGGCACGTGGAAGATCCGGGTACAATTCCGGGCCCCCAACGACTTGCGCATTTCAAGTCGCCCTTAGGGAAATGGGACGAAAGCGAGGGCGGCGAGGTTACGTTGAGGGGGCAGGTTGCGTCCAGAACGTAGATAACAATACCATTACCAGAAATAAGGAAGTAATCAAATAGAAAATTTTTATTTTTGTAAATGTGTATAATGTATGGTTTCTGCTACAGGACCAGCGAAAGTCTAGGTCGAAGCCTTGGACGATGAGGATAAGTCCTACGATAAATGCTCCGAAGAAGATTGATCGGCGAAGGAAGGGGAGGTCTTGTCTGAGGGGGAAGTTGTGTAGAACGAAACTATCTAATTATTCAAAAAGAGCATCAAACCACGATGATGAACAAAGAAGATTCGCCGATTACTCCTGCTCTGAAAGAAGAGCCGACGCTCTATAACCCCGTTATTCCCCACGACCGTACGTCCCAACCCCGTTACTCTCTCTCCTTCAACCGTGGATAAAATCCTTATTTCCCCAACAGTGTCTTCGTATTCTTACACCGATACGTTGCATATACCGTTTAATTGCCACAAGAACTGTGGCATATCGCAATTCAGTCATTCCTTATTTGTCCCGATTTTTAGTTTCACCGGAGCAGGTGAAGACGAAACTTAAAGACAGTTTTCATATCATGTTCTTGTTATACTGTCTTGTTTTATGTTGAATTTTTTTTCTTACTCGTGACCTCAATAAAGCCACTAAAATTATTTTTATTAACGGTAAGCTGTTTTCGTTTCTATTTTCGTTTCGTCAAGAGTTTATTGACGAAACTGGTGAGTTTAAACAAGAATCCAATTTATTTGCAAAGTGGAGTTTAAAATACCGCTTAAGATGTAAAAACAATGAATTTCCAAAATAATTTCAAAAATGAGTATGTTTGATAGTGTTTACGTCAAAATGCTCCCCACAAATATACCTTCAAGAACGACAAACATCGCAATTCGATCATTCCTTATTTGTTAAGATTGTTAATTTCATAAGACCAGGTAAAGCGTTAACAAAAAGAGAATTTTCGTATCTAGCATTTGAATACCGTCTAGTTTTTCGCTTAAAGTATTTGTCCTCGTGACCTCAATAAAGCGCTTAAGGTTATTATTGTTATTAATATTAACTACTACACTTTCAATGGAGCTGCTCCAATTGGGAATTCCTCCAAATTTTATATGGCTTGTAAACAAGCTTTTTTCACGGCGGTGGACAATAAACTAAACTATAAACTGCTATTATAAAATGACCGGTGTAAGTCACGCTCCGGAATCGGATTTTTGTATCACTCACCTCGTGTGTTTGAGTTTAATAAACACAATACCAAAAACGTACTAAAAAAATGTCCCCATATTTCTCTAGATTCCTTACACGAGTAATTAATATCCATTGATTTTTTTTAAATAACTAATTATGAGGCAAGTGATAAGGACTCAACCCATGTTAACGTAAACCTTCTATCCTAACTTATTCAGTCACCATGTATTATTATTAATTCAACTAAGTACACTTGAGACTCTTCTTCTACTTGTTATATCTGCCCAGGACGTAATTTTCCAATGCAGTGTTCTGTGCAAACACCCCAAGAAGGTTTATCTTCCATCAGATAAAAACTCCGAAACTTGAAGAGCGTCATAATGGCGTACACATCAGGATTCGGCCGATTATTCACAGAAGGTCTAAAGAAAACAATAATGCATTTCAGTCTACTGTAATAAAAAAATTATATTACCGCCAGTGTAAACGAAGAAAATATTCCCACAGCTGCATTCAGATCAATTACACATGTCGAAAACAACAAATTATTACAGCTGATTCAATTACTACTTTCCTGCACATGTCTAGAAATTCTGAAGCACATGCGCATGCTATAATTCTATCATCAACTCACTTAAACTTGCATGGTAAGAATTTATTAGTTCTAATAATTCCGTATGCCATTCTCGC
The DNA here is from genome assembly GCA_028672205.1 of Proteocephalus fallax. NCBI lineage: Eukaryota > Metazoa > Platyhelminthes > Cestoda > Proteocephalidea > Proteocephalidae > Proteocephalus > Proteocephalus fallax. Next base: position 26,143 of record JAPUBX010002137.1, on the reverse strand, counting down.
GACGGTGAGTCTACAATGAAAGATGCCGTTTGTGGAAAGAACAAATGTGACTTAAAAGTTGAAAAAACAATTTTGTTCACCTTTCAGATATTCTCGATCACAAGCCTCGGCTCGAAAAGTTCAAGAGAGCATAACCACGCATTTGGTAAATAAGTTCTTTATCTCACATTCGATCGAAATTCGCAAACTTTAAAAGCGTCAAAATGACGCACACTTAAGGATTCGCTATTAGAGAATATAAGACGAATGGAAATTCCAGGATGAATGCGTGATTTCATCATGCAATGCCGAAATAACTAATTCCCCGGAGCTTATTTCAACTATCCTCTCTTTGTAAGCAGGATGCGCGCGTTGTACGAAGAAAAAGAAGATGAAGATGAAGAAGAAGAAGAAGAAGAAGAAGAAGAAAAAGAAAAAGAAAAAGAAAAAGAATCAGAAGAAGAAGAAGAATAAGAAGAAGGCGGTCAGACCATCAATTTTCTAGCAGACTTCGTTTTAATTCCATCGATGCATTTTCGATTTCTAGTCATATCGCCACATCAATAAATATACTATGCCGAACTTAGTACGCCTATTCGCAATAGCCCGTTTGCACGTCTCGCGAAAATCTTCAATGGAAGCGCGAAAATTTAATAGGTTTATTGGCGTGGAGAACATGCACGCGTGTGAACGAGACATCCCTATCAGAAACCTCTTACTCATAAGTGTATCATTCGATGATACATTAAGTGCTGGTTTGGTTATTAAGAGTTATATTTCGCAAGCAATGAATCTTTTGAGGAATAGGCTCCAATTGGCATTTACCATCGGTGCTTTTACAGCGCTCTTTATAATTGTCTTGCACACAATATTCCGCCGTGAAAGAAAGATTTCCAAAATCGATTTTGAATCAAATGGGTTGCCCATTTTAACAAAAACCAAACAACATGGCTTCGTGGAATTGAGTCTCGACTATAAATTGGACCAAGCAACTACTCCCATGGAGGTAACTGTGGCGAATAATCTGCTGATGACCAATGCTCCACGGGGACTTCGGTTAACATTTGCAGATTTCGTGAATCTTCCGGATTCCCAGTGGCCAGAAACTGTCCCTCAAGAGGCATACCTGGTGTATCCACAACCAATCGATTTGGTTGGTACAGTGAACAATTTGATGCAACGGAAACCAATAGCAATGGTAAGCATGACGTCAAACCTAAGCAGGATTTTTATCTCCGCTTAACGACAATCGAATAACTCTCTTAAAATTACATTCTTTTTTTCATTTCAGACTCCAATTAACAGCAAACCCTTGGGATTTCATCAAATCAGCAAAGCCGTGTGTCATCCTCACGTTCCTGAAAGCCACAACTTCGACGTCGTTGTTGTTGTGAAGAGCGCCGTTTCGCACTTCGACAAGCGCCAAAGTTTTCGACAAGAATACGGCGGATTCACAAATTCCAAGGCATCCGTTAACTTCAAAATTCGCGTTGGCCTAGTGTTTGTCGTAGGTTTGTCAATAATGCCAGATGAAATTCGGCCTTATCCTGTTAATGACAGTGGAAATGCAATCCACAGGCTCTCAAAAGAAATGCTTGAACATGACGACTTGATAGTCGGTGATTTCGAAGACACCTACTTCAATCTTACACTAAAAATGATTCATGCTTACAATTGGGCTGCCACATTCTGTGGGCACACTCGTCCAGTATTCATCTTCTTAGACGATGACGTGGCCTTCAATATGAGGGGCCTTGTTCGTATTTTCAATTCGAAATCAAATTCTGTCCTAAAAAATCATTTTATTGGTGATTTGCTAATCAATCCAGTCGTTCTAAGAACGAATTCGTCGCATATTCCAAAGTGGGAGGTGCGAAAAGAAGAATTTCCATACACACGATACTCGTCGTATGTGCGCGGATTGGTTACGATTGTCGGTTTCAGGAACATTGAGCGACTGGCATTGGGAATGTTGTTTACCAAACCTTTTCCCATTGAGGATGCCTACATTGGAATTGTGTCTGCCAAACTAGGAATAACCTACACGAACTTTGGTGAATTTAATGATTGCAAGCTATGCCCCTTTGGGAACAGAAATAATCTTATGCTGGATCAGCGTCTTTGCTGTTTTTATGTTTAATTTAATTTGTCTGTGATATTCAGAATTTTTTTAAAATATAACCGCATCATGCATCATACCACGTGAGATTTCGATCACCTGTCGGCATAATGTGGGCTCTACCTCGCAATAAATTCATTGTGTCAGTGACCGTGCTACATGTCATACCATCTTTTTGAAACCACATGTCGTCAATATCCATCTAAGTAACAACAGACACAAATCACTTTGGCAGTTAGCGCATTCCCGCTTGTAATTTCGAAATTAAATGACACCACCTCACCAAAATGCCCACCATACGGTAACGCGAGAGGGATGTAACAGTTTTTAAACACATTGCCGTTGGCCATCCAATGCCCAAATATGGCAATTTCGGTTGTAACGTACATATTCAAACTGAATTGTGTGGACTTAGTCAATAAATATGCGATGGCGAACTTAGTACGCCTATTCTCAAAAGCCCATTTGCTCGACGCGCGAAAATTCTAAACGACAACGCGAATATTTAATGGGTTTATTGGCGTGGAGAACAGGTATTCGTTTGAACAAGTCTTCTCAATCAGAAACCGCTTATGCGTACGTGCTGATTAGGTTATTAAGAGTTACATGCAACGGAAACCAATAGCTATGGTGAGCATGGCGTCAAACCCTAGCTAGATGTTTACCAAATCGCACCATAGCCGTGTGTCTTTCAATGCCCAAATTCGGCAATTTCGGTTGTAAAGTACATATTCAAATTTAATTTTGCTGAGTTTATGACGATAAACCATCAAGGTTGCTCTTGAATGCAATTAACGAATTGACCGTTTCAAATGATGCTTTGTCTCGACGCTTAAAAACCAAATACTTACACAAAGTGAAAATCTTTAAAAATGGATTGAGATGATAATTTTATTTAATCAAAGCAGCGCCTTTCAATGAATAAAGCGCTGAGCGAGTTTATTCTGACGTTTAATAAATTAGGTCCGTTTAAATATATATTAAGGGTGCTTGTTGTAAGCGGCTTGAATAATAATACTAATATAATAATTTACCTTTCTTGCTAATTTGCCTTGTTTTTATTTCGTTCATTCTTGTTCAATTATTTTACACCTGCTATTTACAATCGCAATTTCTTATATCATTTTTGTCTGTTGTAACATTTCATGCTGAAAGTTCTTGTCCCCGTGACTTTAATAATGCGAATATCATTATTTATTATTATTGTTGTAAGCGGCGTGAACGGCGAGAGTGTTCTTTCTCGCGAGTTTTTGCCCACTGTAAAGGCAATAGCCCAATGATGGCGAAGAGAGACTTAACTGTTTGTTACACACAGACATTAGTTAATGATACCTAATAGTGAGAATATAACTATCATTGATCGCTTTCGTGTTGATGCAGAAGCAACACCCCTAGCGATGTGCTGGATTCCTCAGTGCACCTTCAGAGATCCTCACTCCTTGCTATTTAAATAATTAATATAAATTCTACTTCCGTTCGGTTCTATTTACGACCTTGTTCAGACTTGTCGTCGTTTTATGACTGGAAGGAAACTCTTTTCGAGGTATCAATTGAAATGGCATGTTGAAGCCAGAAAATAGAGAATTATTTGGTCAGGCTCGGTTCTCAGCACCTAAAATCCGGAAGCGACTTGCATAAATTTTAGATTATTTAACGCCGCCAAGCGGATTTTTTTCTATACCGCCATGTTTAATTCTAGTCACTTCTAAACGTCTAGTGTGGGCGTTCGTTCAATTAATTTATTGAACTAAATGATGACTGCGCCTTCAAATCTATTATGGAGTTCCTAATTTCGACCGCCTTTATACCAGTTGCTTTCTGTGTGCCCACAGACCCAATGTTTGTAGTATTCTGCCATTCCTCCGTCGGGTTTAGAAGTTCGCAGCAGAGGGAGCTTTTAAAATTCTACAAACCTAAAATATTATTATTATCAAAGGAGCAACGAATTACTGCGACTCAGGAAACCCCTACATCTGCTTAAGTTTATGTAGATTTGCTGTTTACTTGGAAACCTTCCATCTTTGCTGTGGCTCAGTAGAATTGTGACTTTGAAGCAAGGTTTTAGCCAGTTTGTCAGTAACAAGTATAGAATCCGAGTAATAGTCGGTGCTTCCAGTAAGACACAACCGATCAAAGCCAGTGAGTCAGTAGCTTGCTCTTGTATTCCATCTGATATAATACATTATTTTTAAAACTGTCCCGGTGCTTCCAGTCCCAATGTGTCAGCTTGTGAATAAAGCGCTATTCGAAGGTATGAATAAGCTTATTTGGTTTAAATGAGCCAATCGACTGGGAATTGTTGTTTGTTGGCGGACAATAATAAACCTTGTAGTTGCTTTATTGAGGTCACGAGGACCACAGCTTTCAGCATAAAACAAGACAGTATAACAAGTATTAGATACGATAATTGTCTTTTGGTTCCTGCTTTACCTGCTCCGGTGAAACTAAATATCGTGACAAATAAGGATTGACCGAATTGCGGTATGTTGTTGTTCTTGTGGGTTTTGAACGATTTTTTTTTCGCGAATTGCATCTTGATAAGCTAGTAAAAATGACGCTATTGCTATTGAATTTGTTAGGGTAATGCGTCATACCATCTTACACCAGAGCAGATATAGCAAAGTTCTATGATTCCATGATACTGTTTATTTCTCCAATTATAGATGATTCTTTTATTTTGCTGTGTGGTCATTTTGATTCTGTGCCTATTAGCCCACTTCTGACACTTGGTCTCACCACTATAGTCAATTAATCCTACACACGATGGAAATCCTTTTGAGCACATACTTGTGTCAGATTCTTATTTGCATGCATGTCGTAAAAGTGCAACCTTAGCCTAGCCTGACAAGTGCATCGTTATTGGCCTACAGAAAATCTATGGCAAAGATAACAAAAACTATTCACGTTTTTCCAGAGCCAGTGCAATTTAAGAGATGCAGTTGCCACAACCGAAGCCAGATTTTTCGCGGATTCCGACCTTGATAAGGAAATTGACCATCTCTGATTTCTGTAAGATATACACTGCCCACTTACGGAACTATGTATCACCCCCCCCGTGTGTTATCATATCAATTTTGTAACTATTGAGGCGAAAGAAGACAAAGCGCAGATATCGAGAAATTAAAGCAATTTCGATCATGATTACAGCTGAAGTATATTGGTTTAATCAGATGTTAGTAGATGAGCTTTTCAGAGCATCGAAGCCCTATTTACTGTGGAAAAAGCGAAGTAAATTGACGCGATCCTGTCGATCCTGTCGTTTCCTAGCTCTGGATTCTGTGATTGATGGCTCATCTTCAAATCCGCTGACCATTCCGCGGTGCCCCACGTTCGCTCTGTTAATCGCAGCGTTTTCCGACTCGCAAACGCAGCCTCTAACTGCGAGATTTTGGCTGGCCTCAAGAGCTGCAGGGCGACTGGTGCCGACTTGGTACCTCCCGCCGTTCTTAAAATCTGTCACCGCGAGATTTCTCCGATTGTAACTCAGCTCGACAATTATTGGTCAGGAGAATGCTCGTTTTTTTCGGAATGAAGAGATGTTGCAATAACACCTATTCAGAAAGCGGTCTGTGGTTCCGCTTGACCTATGGCCATCCACTAAAATACGCGGATGACTTGACTTTAGGCCATGCATGTAAGACGAATGGTGATTCCAAACAGCTCGGACAGGCAGTCTCTGAGGTACTCGAGTGGTCTTCGGAGAATGCCCTTCTGTTCAACGTATCAAAATGCATCTTAATTACATCTTCCCTGAAAGCCGATATTGAAAATCCTGAAATCTCTCCACTCCATAATTTCGCCTCGAGCTCAATATCTATATTCTGTGGTGTTATTTTTAACAGTCGGTTATCATGGAGTGCCCTAATCAGTCCGGAGCCGCCTGACGCATTGACGACCACCTGTACACGAAGCGGTCGCGTCAGCCGCACACCCCCGCATCTAAAAAACTTTGCCCGTTTATTTACCGTCCATTAATTTGCATCCCCACCAGCCATCCTTATTGTATCTCTTCCCCTGTCGACGAAGAATCTAAGGGGGGAGCCCTGTAGTGACCTTAAAACCCCCTTTTGTTTCAACCGACACGAACCGATTTTCGCCCACGAACGCACGATCGCCGGCTTTACGTTATGGCTTTGTATTATTAAAGTAAGAAAAGAATCTTGATTATACTTTGGTTTGCGTTCTCTTATATTACACTTTTTAGACGCGTATGCGATAAAAAGGTTAAGCGGGTTAAGTTATCGCCGAACTGCTAATCACGACATTGGCGACATGTGACGACCCTCTTGTCAGTGTTTTCTAAAGCAACGACCCTTTTAGGTGACATGTTTATCCAACAGGCGAGTTTCCCCGTTCTCCTTCCCTGATTCCTCGCATTACGGATCGAACTGGGCCGAGTTTTCTCCTCGAAAGACCTCGAAGAGACCAGACGGCCGCAGTGGACAGCAACAAATTGGGCCACGACCAGCAATGCTGCCTAGTGAGGTCAGAACCCATACCGTGTGAGTTTCCACTTTCTCCTATGCATGTTTATTATGTAGGTCCTAGACTAACAGATCCTATGGTTATAAAAATCGGGACGGTTAAGGTAGCATTCGACGGACCCAAAGTCACAAGCTCTGGTAAGTAGCTGGAGGAAACATCCACCTTAACAGGTCAAGCGCATTCCGAGACAGAGTCCACGGGACAAAATGACCAGTCCCAGGAAGACGTCGTCGAAAGTGAAAAATGCACTACGTGGTTGCCCGACGTCGGGCCCGTTCGTCTTAAGAAGAAGTCCGTCAAGGCCGTAAGAGCCATCGTACACGGCGAAAACGGACACTGCGATTCCGTCAGAATGCACGAAAAATCCCGCTATAGTATAGTAGCAAGTAGTTCCGCCCGGCACGTGGAAGATCCGGGTACAATTCCGGGCCCCCAACGACTTGCGCATTTCAAGTCGCCCTTAGGGAAATGGGACGAAAGCGAGGGCGGCGAGGTTACGTTGAGGGGGCAGGTTGCGTCCAGAACGTAGATAACAATACCATTACCAGAAATAAGGAAGTAATCAAATAGAAAATTTTTATTTTTGTAAATGTGTATAATGTATGGTTTCTGCTACAGGACCAGCGAAAGTCTAGGTCGAAGCCTTGGACGATGAGGATAAGTCCTACGATAAATGCTCCGAAGAAGATTGATCGGCGAAGGAAGGGGAGGTCTTGTCTGAGGGGGAAGTTGTGTAGAACGAAACTATCTAATTATTCAAAAAGAGCATCAAACCACGATGATGAACAAAGAAGATTCGCCGATTACTCCTGCTCTGAAAGAAGAGCCGACGCTCTATAACCCCGTTATTCCCCACGACCGTACGTCCCAACCCCGTTACTCTCTCTCCTTCAACCGTGGATAAAATCCTTATTTCCCCAACAGTGTCTTCGTATTCTTACACCGATACGTTGCATATACCGTTTAATTGCCACAAGAACTGTGGCATATCGCAATTCAGTCATTCCTTATTTGTCCCGATTTTTAGTTTCACCGGAGCAGGTGAAGACGAAACTTAAAGACAGTTTTCATATCATGTTCTTGTTATACTGTCTTGTTTTATGTTGAATTTTTTTTCTTACTCGTGACCTCAATAAAGCCACTAAAATTATTTTTATTAACGGTAAGCTGTTTTCGTTTCTATTTTCGTTTCGTCAAGAGTTTATTGACGAAACTGGTGAGTTTAAACAAGAATCCAATTTATTTGCAAAGTGGAGTTTAAAATACCGCTTAAGATGTAAAAACAATGAATTTCCAAAATAATTTCAAAAATGAGTATGTTTGATAGTGTTTACGTCAAAATGCTCCCCACAAATATACCTTCAAGAACGACAAACATCGCAATTCGATCATTCCTTATTTGTTAAGATTGTTAATTTCATAAGACCAGGTAAAGCGTTAACAAAAAGAGAATTTTCGTATCTAGCATTTGAATACCGTCTAGTTTTTCGCTTAAAGTATTTGTCCTCGTGACCTCAATAAAGCGCTTAAGGTTATTATTGTTATTAATATTAACTACTACACTTTCAATGGAGCTGCTCCAATTGGGAATTCCTCCAAATTTTATATGGCTTGTAAACAAGCTTTTTTCACGGCGGTGGACAATAAACTAAACTATAAACTGCTATTATAAAATGACCGGTGTAAGTCACGCTCCGGAATCGGATTTTTGTATCACTCACCTCGTGTGTTTGAGTTTAATAAACACAATACCAAAAACGTACTAAAAAAATGTCCCCATATTTCTCTAGATTCCTTACACGAGTAATTAATATCCATTGATTTTTTTTAAATAACTAATTATGAGGCAAGTGATAAGGACTCAACCCATGTTAACGTAAACCTTCTATCCTAACTTATTCAGTCACCATGTATTATTATTAATTCAACTAAGTACACTTGAGACTCTTCTTCTACTTGTTATATCTGCCCAGGACGTAATTTTCCAATGCAGTGTTCTGTGCAAACACCCCAAGAAGGTTTATCTTCCATCAGATAAAAACTCCGAAACTTGAAGAGCGTCATAATGGCGTACACATCAGGATTCGGCCGATTATTCACAGAAGGTCTAAAGAAAACAATAATGCATTTCAGTCTACTGTAATAAAACAATTATATTACCGCCAGTGTAAACGAAGAAAATATTCCCACAGCTGCATTCAGATCAATTACACATGTCGAAAACAACAAATTATTACAGCTGATTCAATTACTACTTTCCTGCACATGTCTAGAAATTCTGAAGCACATGCGCATGCTATAATTCTATCATCAACTCACTTAAACTTGCATGGTAAGAATTTATTAGTTCTAATAATTCCGTATGCCATTCTCGCGACGGTGAGTCTACAATGAAAGATGCCGTTTGTGGAAAGAACAAATGTGACTTAAAAGTTGAAAAAACAATTTTGTTCACCTTTCAGATATTCTCGATCACAAGCCTCGGCTCGAAAAGTTCAAGAGAGCATAACCACGCATTTGGTAAATAAGTTCTTTATCTCACATTCGATCGAAATTCGCAAACTTTAAAAGCGTCAAAATGACGCACACTTAAGGATTCGCTATTAGAGAATATAAGACAAATGGCAATTCCAGGATGAATGCGTGATTTCATCATGCAATGCCGAAATAACTAATTCCCCGGAGCTTATTTCAACTATCCTCTCTTTGTAAGCAGGATGCGCGCGTTGTACGAAGAAAAAGAAGATGAAGATGAAGAAGAAGAAGAAGAAGAAGAAGAAAAAGAAAAAGAAAAAGAAAAAGAATCAGAAGAAGAAGAAGAATAAGAAGAAGGCGGTCAGACCATCAATTTTCTAGCAGACTTCGTTTTAATTCCATCGATGCATTTTCGATTTCTAGTCATATCGCCACATCAATAAATATACTATGCCGAACTTAGTACGCCTATTCGCAATAGCCCGTTTGCACGTCTCGCGAAAATCTTCAATGGAAGCGCGAAAATTTAATAGGTTTATTGGCGTGGAGAACATGCACGCGTGTGAACGAGACATCCCTATCAGAAACCTCTTACTCATAAGTGTATCATTCGATGATACATTAAGTGCTGGTTTGGTTATTAAGAGTTATATTTCGCAAGTAATGAATCTTCTGAGGAATAAGCTCCAATTGGCATTTACCATCGGTGCTTTTACAGCGCTCTTTATAATTGTCTTGCACACAATATTCCGCCGTGAAAGAAAGATTTCCAAAATCGATTTTGAATCAAATGGGTTGCCCATTTTAACAAAAACCAAACAACATGGCTACATGGAATTGAGTCTCGACTATAAATTGGACCAAGCAACTACTCCCATGGAGGTAACTGTGGCGAATAATCTGCTGATGACCAATGCTCCACGGGGACTTCGGTTAACATTTGCAGATTTCGTGAATCTTCCGGATTCCCAGTGGCCAGAAACTGTCCCTCAAGAGGCATACCTGGTGTATCCACAACCAATCGATTTGGTTGGTACAGTGAACAATTTGATGCAACGGAAACCAATAGCAATGGTAAGCATGACGTCAAACCTAAGCAGGATTTTTATCTCCGCTTAACGACAATCGAATAACTCTCTTAAAATTACATTCTTTTTTTCATTTCAGACTCCAATTAACAGCAAACCCTTGGGATTTCATCAAATCAGCAAAGCCGTGTGTCATCCTCACGTTCCTGAAAGCCACAACTTCGACGTCGTTGTTGTTGTGAAGAGCGCCGTTTCGCACTTCGACAAGCGCCAAAGTTTTCGACAAGAATACGGCGGATTCACAAATTCCAAGGCATCCGTTAACTTCAAAATTCGCGTTGGCCTAGTATTTGTCGTAGGTTTGTCAATAATGCCAGAGGAAATTCGGCCTTATCCTGTTGATGACAGTGGAAATGCAATCCACAGGCTCTCAAAAGAAATGCTTGAACATGACGACTTGATAGTCGGTGATTTCGAAGACACCTACTTCAATCTTACACTAAAAATGATTCATGCTTACAATTGGGCTGCCACATTCTGTGGGCACACTCGTCCAGTATTCATCTTCTTAGACGATGACGTGGCCTTCAATATGAGGGGCCTTGTTCGTATTTTCAATTCGAAATCAAATTCTGTCCTGGAAAATCATTTTATTGGTGATTTGCTAATCAATCCAGTCGTTCTAAGAACGAATTCGTCGCATATTCCAAAGTGGGAGGTGCGAAAAGAAGAATTTCCATACACACGATACTCGTCGTACGTGCGCGGATTGGTTACGATTGTCGGTTTCAGGAACATTGAGCGACTGGCATTGGGAATGTTGTTTACCAAACCTTTTCCTATTGAGGATGCCTACATTGGAATTGTGTCCGCCAAACTAGGAATAACTTACACGAACTTTGGTGAATTTAATGATTGCAAGCTATGCCCCTTTGGGAACAGAAATAATCTTATGCTGGATCAGCGTCTTTGCTGTTTTTATGTTTAATTTAATTTGTTTGTGATATTCGGAATTGTTTTAAATATTACCGCATGATGCATCATACCACGTGAGATTTCGATCACCTGTCGGCATAATGTGGGCTCTACCTCGCAATAAATTCATTGTGTCAGTGACCGTGTGACATGTCATACCATCTTGTTGAAACCACATATCGTCAATATCCATCTTAGTAACAACAGACACAAATCACTTTGGCAGTTAGCGCATTCCCGCTTGTAATTTCGAAATTAAATGACACCACCTCACCAAAATGCCCACCAAACGGTAACGCGAGAGGGATGTAACAGTTTTTAAACACATTGCCGTTGGCCATGCAATGCCCAAATATGGCAATTTCGGTTGTAACGTACATATTCAAACTGAATTGTGTGGACTTAGTCAATAAATATGCGATGGCGAACTTAGTACGCCTATTCGCAAAAGCGCATCTTCACGTAGCGCGAAAATCTTCAACGGAAGCGCGAAGATTTAATAGGTTTATTGGCGTGGAGAACATGCACGCGTGTGAACGAGACTTCCCTATCAGAAACCTCTTACTCATAAGTGTATCATTCGATGATACATTAAGTGCTGGTTTGGTTATTAAGAGTTATATTTCGCAAGTAATGAATCTTCTGAGGAATAAGCTCCAATTGGCATTTACCACCGGTGTTTTTACAGCGCTCTTTATAATTGTCATGTTTACCATAAACCGTCTGGAAAGGAAGATTTACAAAATCGATTTTGAATCAAATGGGATGCCCATTCTAACGAAAACCAAAGAACATGGCTACATGGAATTGAGTCTCGACTATAAATTGGACCAAGCAACTACTCCCATGGAGGTAACTGTGGCGGATAATCTGCTGTTGACCAATGCTCCACGGGGACTTCGGTTAACATTTGCAGATTTCGTTTATCTTCCGGATTCCCAGTGGCCAGAAACTGTCCCTCAAGAGGCATACATGGTGTATCCACAACCAATCGATTTGGTTGGTACAGTGAACAATTTGATGCAACGGAAACCAATAGCAATGGTAAGCATAACGTCAAACCTAATCTACAGTTCTACATCCGCTTTACGACAATCGAATAACTCTCTTAAAATTAGATTCTTTTTTTCATTTCAGACTCCAATTAACAGCAAACCCTTGGGATTTCATCAAATCAGCAAAGCCGTGTGTCATCCTCACGTTCCTGAAAGCCACAACTTCGACGTCGTTGTTGTTGTGAAGAGCGCCGTTTCGCACTTCGACAAGCGCCAAAGTTTTCGACAAGAATATGGCGGATTTACAAATGCCAACGCATCCGTTAACTTCGAAATTCGCGTTGGCCTAGTATTTGTCGTAGGTTTGTCAATAATGCCAGAGGAAATTCGGCCTTATCCTGTTGATGACAGTGGAAATGCAATCCACAGGCTCTCAAAAGAAATGCTTGAACATGACGACTTGATAGTCGGTGATTTCGAAGACACCTACTTCAATCTTACACTAAAAATGATTCATGCTTACAATTGGGCTGCCACATTCTGTGGGCACACTCGTCCAGTATTCATCTTCTTAGACGATGACGTGGCCTTCAATATAAGGGGCCTTGTTCGTATTTTCAATTCGAAATCAAAGTCTGTCCTGGAAAATCAATTTATTGGCGATTTGCAAATCAATCCAGTTGTTCTAAGAACGAATTCGTCGCATATTCCAAAGTGGGAGGTGCGAAAAGACGAATTTCCATACACGAGATACCCGACGTACGTGCGCGGATTGGTTACGATTGTCGGTTTCAGGAACATTGAGCGACTGGCATTGGGAATGTTGTTTACCAAAACTTTTCCTATTGAGGATGCCTACATTGGAATTGTGTCCGCCAAACTAGGAATAACTTACACGAACTTTTGTGAATTTAATGATTGCAAGCTATGCCCCTTTGGGAACAGAAATAATCTTATGCTGGATCAGCGTCTTTGCTGTTTTTATGTTTAATTTAATTTGTTTGTGATATTCGGAATTTTTTAAATATTACCGCATGATGCATCATACCACGTGAGATTTCGATCACCTGTCGGCATAATGTGGGCTCTACATCGACAATTTCGCTCCGAATGGTGTCTTTCAAGGGTTCGTTTATTTCTTGTTTATTTGCATCAGCTCTATCCTTGAGATCGCCCTACAGAAAATAGCCCAAAGGCGTTAATCCGACGATCTTGGTGGCCAAATCTATCCAAGATTTGGAAAGATCATTCTTTTACGGAATTCATTTCTCAATAAATTTATTGTGTCGCTGGCCGGGTTACATTTCATACCGTCGTCTTGAAACCACATATCGTCAATATCCATCTAAGTAACAACAGATACTTAAATCACTTTGACGGTAAGCGCATTCCCAGCTATAATTTCGAAATTAAATGACACCACCTCACCTAAATGCGCACCAAACGGTAAGCGAGAGGGATGTAACAGTTTCTGTACTCATAGCCGTGGGTCTTCCAATGCCAAATACGCCAATTTCGGTTGTCACGTATTATTCCAATTTAATTTAGCTGAGTCTATGACGATAAACCATCAAGGTTGTTCTTGAATGCCATTACCAAATTGAACGTTGTCGATGATGCTTTGTCTGGACGTCTTTCACCAAATTAGTCTTGGACGGCTTAAAAACCAAATACTTACACAATGTGAAAATCTGTCAAAATACGTTGAGATTACAAGATAATCATTTTATTTCATAAAAGCAACGCCTTTCAATTAATGAAGCGTCAAAAGGCTCTGCACAAATATACCTACAGGAACGGCGGCATTTCGCAATTAGATCATTCCCTATTTCTTAAGATTTTTAATTACATCAGACCAGGTGAAGCTTGAACTAAAAGAGAATTTTCGTATCTAGTATTATTAAACTGTCCTGTTTCTTTTTTACGGAGGTGGACGATAAAATATACCATAAACGGAGAGAATAATATGACCGGTTTTAGTCACACTCTTGAATCTAATTTCTGAAACTTGTTTCATCAAGAGTAAGGCAGCTTATTCTTCACCTAAAGCAGGGGTTTCCACAATGTCCAGCTGTCTTCTTCGCCAGCCTACATGATAACAGCGACGGTGTGTCTTCTCCCAACACATGGACCAGTCTGATAGTTTACTTGTCATACGAAATCGACCTCTTTTCACTCAAAGCTTCTATCCTAACCCATTCATTATTATTTATCCAACAATGTTCACATTCGACGCTTCTTCTACTTTTAATATCTGCCCAGGACGTATTTGTTTCACAAGAAGGTCTATCTTCCATTAGATCACAAACCCCAAACTTGAAGAGCGTGATAATTACGCACAGATCAGAACTCGTCCGTTTATTCACAGAAGGCCTAAAGAAATAAAATAACACATTGCAGGCTACTGTTATTAAACGTCGTCTCTTACGAAGTCGTATGTGATCAAATTTGTATCTTACCGCCACTGGAAATGAAAAAATATCCCCACAGCTGCATTCCGATCAATGACACACCTCGACAACCACATATTTTTTCGGCTGATTCGATTACTCCTTTCTTGCTTTCCTACCTTTGTCTCAAAATTCTGAAGTAAATATTCAAGACAACGCACACCGGCATGTTTAAATTCTATCATCGACTAATTCAAACTTGCATGGTTCGGAATTATTTAATTCTAATTATTCCGGAGGCCAATCTCGTGACGCCGAGTCTACAATAAAAGATAACGTTTGTGGAAACAACATGTGTGACATCAAAGTTGAAAAAACAATTCTGTTCACCTTTCAGACACTCTCGATCACGGGCCGTTGTTCTACCAGTTTAAGGGAGCAAAAAAACGCATTTGGTGAAGGAATTATTTATGTGCCTCAATTCCTACTCCGCGTCTACCGAAACAAGGACAAATGGCGATGCCAGGACGAATGCGTGATTTCATTTTGAATTGCCGAAATAACGAATTCCCCGGGGCTAAATCGAACAATCCCCTCTTAATAAACAAGATGTGCGCGTTGTACGAAGAAAAAGAAGAAGAAAAAAACAAGGTTGTCAGCACATCAATCTTCTTGCAGACTTCGTTTTGATTCAATCGATGCATTTTTGAATTCTAGTCAATATATATTTCATGGCGAACTTAGTACGCCTATTCTCAAAAGCCCATTTGCACGTCGCGCGAAAATCTTAAACGGAAACGCGAATATTTAATAGGATTATTGGCGTGGAGAATATGTACGCGTTTGAACAAGACTTCCCTATCAGAAACCGCTTATGCGTAAGTGCTCATTTGGTAATTAAGAGTTATATTTTGCAAGCAATGAATCTTTTGAGGAATAGGCTCCAATTGGCATTTACCATCGGTGTTTTTACAGCGCTCTTTATAATTGTCTTGCACACAATATTCCGCAGTGAAAGAAAGATTTCCAAAATCGATTTTGAATCAAATGGGTTGCCCATTTTAACAAAAACCAAACAACATGGCTACATGGAATTGAGTCTCGACTATAAATTGGACCAAGCAACTACTCCCATGGAGGTAACTGTGGCGAATAATCTGCTGATGACCAATGCTCCACGGGGACTTCGGTTAACATTTGCAGATTTCGTGAATCTTCCGGATTCCCAGTGGCCAGAAACTGTCCCTCAAGAGGCATACCTGGTGTATCCACAACCAATCGATTTGGTTGGTACAGTGAACAATTTGATGCTACGGAAACCAATAGCAATGGTAAGCATAACGTCAAACCTAAGCAAGATTTTTATCTCCACTTAACGAAAATCGAATTCTCCTTTTAAAACTGTATTCTTTTTTTCATTTCAGACTCCAATTAACAGCAAACCCTTGGGATTTCATCAAATCAGCAAAGCCGTGTGTCATCCTCACGTTCCTGGAAGCCACAACTTCGACGTCGTTGTTGTTGTGAAGACCGCTGTTTCGCACTTCGACAAGCGCCAAAGTTTTCGACAAGAATACGGCGGATTCACAAATGCCAACGCATACCGTTCTCTTCGAACATTCGCATTGGCTTAGTATTTGTGGTAGGGCTATCCAGCATTCCCAACCACAGGTTATCAAAAGAAATGCTTGAACATGACGACTTGATAGTCGGTGATTTCGAAGACACCTACTTCAATCTTACACGAAAAATGATTCATATTTACAATTGGGCTGCCACATTCTGTGGGCACAATCGTCCAGTATTCACCTTCTTGGATGATGACGTGGCCTTCAATATTAGCGGCCTTATTCGTATTTTCAATTCGAAATCAAAGTCTGTCCTGGAAAATCAATTTATTGGCGATTTGCTAATCAATCCAGTTGTTCTAAGAACGAATTCGTCGCATATTCCAAAGTGGGAGGTGCGAAAAGAAGAATTTCCATACACACGATACTCGTCGTACGTGCGCGGATTGGTTACGATTGTCGGTTTCAGGAACATTGAGCGACTGGCATTGGGAATGTTGTTTACCAAACCTTTTCCTATTGAGGATGCCTACATTGGAATTGTGTCCGCCAAACTAGGAATAACTTACACGAACTTTGGTGAATTTAATGATTGCAAGCTATGCCCCTTTGGGAACAGAAATAATCTTATGCTGGATCAGCGTCTTTGCTGTTTTTATGTTTAATTTAATTTGTTTGTGATATTCGGAATTTTTTAAATATTACCGCATGATGCATCATACCACGTGAGTTTTTGATCACCTGTCGGCATAATGTGGGCTCTACATCGGCAATTTCGCTCCGAATGGGGTCTTTCAAGGCTCCCTTTATTTCTGGTTTATTTGCATCAGCTCTATCCTTGAGATCGCCCCACAGAAAATAGCCCAAAGGCGCTGGCCGTGTGACATTTCATACCCAAATACGCCAATTTCGGTTGTCGCGTACCATTCTTATTTAATTTAGCTGACTCTTTGACGATAAACCATCAAGGTCGTTCTTATATGCAATCAACGAATTGAACATTGCCGATGATCCTTTTTCTCCAATTCTTGCTCCAAATGGGAATATCTCTCAAAATACGTGGAGGTTAAAAGATAATAATTTTACTTCATAAAACCAGCGGCTTTCAATAAATCGTATGCGGAATAGTTTATTTGTGAAGCGTTAGGCGAATTTATCCCGAGGTCAAATAAATTAGATGCGTTTTAAAAGAGATTCGGGGGTGGTTGGATCGAAAAGTGAGCTGGCGTGTCTTGATTGTTCAAATCGAAAACGAATTGCACGGTATCAACAACAAAATGCTAGTTTGGCCTGAACCTCAGTCAACTTCCCCTAGTTCGAAGGAGACACTGAGAGTCCAGACGGCTGTGGCCAGACAGATCGAGTGATGTCTAAGAAGTCGAAGGTGTCACCATTTTGGTGGCATTTCGATTATGATCCGTTTCTTTTAATCACAGGCTACGTATTAATCGTATTCAGTAAAAACATTATCCCTCGTGAACAGCGACATTACTGTGTGTTAAACACCGACATTAGTAAATGATACGTAATAGTGAGACTGTAACTATCATTCATCGCTTTCGCGTGAAAGCAGTAACAACACTCCTCAGTGCACCTTCAGAGATCCTCACTCCCTCCTATTTAAATGATTAGTATAAATTCTACTTCCGCTCGGTTCTATTTACCACCTTGTTCAGACTTGTCGTAGTTTTATGACTGGAAGGAAACTCTTTTCAGGGTATCATTTGAAATGGCATGTTGAAGCCAGAAAATAGAGAAGTTGTTGGTCAGGCTCGGTTCTCAGCGCATTAATCAAACATTTAATCAAATCCCCCAAACTGCTGTGATCCTTCTATTATTGACCTCGGCTTTTTTATAGATGCTGCACTGGCCAATGGGTGGATTTGGCAAATTTGTTTACATCAGTCGGAATTGTCATTTTCAATGAGTACAACATGGTCAAGAGTAATCGCCTTCATTTGTGTCTTTAACATAGCTACGCCTTTTTCATGGCGATAGACATAATGTGACTGAGAATCGTTAATTGAAAACATACAATAAGGGGAATGGCGAAGACACGACGGAGGTATTCATACGGTTTGCGTTTACTCCCAGTCGCCTGGAACGCCGAGTTCAGAAACAGACACGACGGCATCCACAAGATCGCTCCATGTTACCTTACTGTTGAAAATAACGCAGGCATAGCAGGAATAGCATGGGTTAAGGTCGGCCCTCTATTCAAACAGAGATTGACTAGGTGTTGTATCATCGGTTTATTCAGAGGAAGGAATGATTCTTTAGGGTCTGGTCAATCCAAACGTATGCTAGCATGGCTTCATCATGGCGAACCGGTTCAAATCGCCGGTTTCGACATGAAAATCGCTATCTCCTCTCGGCGAGCGACCATTTTCCGGTGTGAACTTGTACGTACACATCCAATATGTGGGGGGGGGGGTGTTTTAAACCCAACGCCAAAGATACTGTACTAATGCGACTCTCGTCGGCAGACACGAAAGCCTTCCCTACTAATTCGCAACACACCTCGGCAATTGCTGAGAGAAGATTATGATGAAATGCTGGTCAGGCATGATGTCAAACACCAAAGCCGTTTGGAAACCATGGTCACGTATAAATAACACTACTTATCGGATTTAAATAGACATTAAACAAATAAGACATTGTTCATTAGGATGATCCACACGTAAAACCGTAAAACGGGTATTGCCTGTGAATACAACGACCCTATTTATTTATGTTCAAACCCTTGGATGAAAGCTTAACAACAATGAATACATTGATAGCCAAACCAAATGAACATAACATTTCTTTTAGAATAAAAATGGAAGGGCGTTTTAAGATTTAACTTCAAATTAACAAAACGAAATGGGCGATCAGTAAATCTCTGAATTTCAGCCATCTAGTTATAAATCAGCCAACTTAAATGAAATAAAGCACATTCATCGTGGTTGATGGACCCGCCACCTTTCATCGTTATCGCCGTCTCGACCGAGTAAATAGGCGCATTGCCGAAAAGGAATTCCAACGAATGATGGAGCTGGGCATCGTATGCCCGTCCGACAGCAAGTGGTTATCCCAGCGCCATATGGTTAAGGAGCCCAAACCCGGGGATTGGCGTCCTTGTGGCCCGGAACTTGGTCACGCTTCCCAACTGATATCCACTACCGCATATTCATCAAGCTGGCATTGGTGAATACATCAGAAGTGAAGATACGATTGTTTAGCATTTCATCTTTACTAATTACACATGTAAATACCCATACCCGAATTCTCTATTTGCCCTATCCGCCAGAAGCAAAACCAGGCTTTAATTTAAATGTGAATTGTTTGTGGTGTTTATATTCAAACAGATTGACTATGTGTTGTATCATCGGTTAATTCAGAGGAAGGAATAATTCTTTAGGGTCTGATCAATCCAAACGTATGCTAGCATGGCTTCATCACGGCGAACCGGATCAAATCGCCGTTTTCGACATGAAAATCGCTATCTCCTCTCGGCCAACGACAATTTTCCGGTGTAAACTTGTACGTACACATCCAATATGTTTGTGGGGGGTTTTCAAACCCAACGCCAAGGATAATGTACTCATACCACTCTCATCGGCAGACACGAAAGCCTTCCCTACTAATGGTATCGACTACGAGGGGATTTCCGACGCATACTAACACGAGGGTTTACAAATCGAGCCAAACTACCCACTTCTTATAAACCTAACTCTCCCTCGGTCCCAGCGTTCTCTGTTCTGCAGCAACACAAAGGCATTTGATCACCCGCTTGTTCCCCAATGCATGCGGCTTCACGTTTTCGAAAGAGATCATTGTCTATCGGACCCTGGTATTTGTACCCAATTAGTGTCCGAAAGGGTTTCTTGGAAGGGATTTCCGCCTGTGGACACGGTCATACCTTCGGTGTCAACAGGTAAAAGTTAATCGTCACACACAAGGCGCCGACCGACAAATTAGACGCACGATTTAGCCACGCTTATTTAGTCTACCCATTGCCCTCGTCTAGGGGTTTCCGCTACTTGTTGACCTGTGTAGATCGCTTCACCCGTTGGTGTGAAGTTATACCGCTAGCGGACATCGGCGCAAAAACGATCGTTCTGGCATTCCTGCAGAACCGGATGGCCCGCTTCGGATCTCCGCGTCGTTTGAAAACCGACAGAGGGGCACAATTCGAATCAACGCTTTTCCAAAAGATGTGCGAATTTCTTGGATTCGAGAGGATCCGCACGACTTCTTACCATCCCGTGGCCAATGGCTTTCTTGAGCGCCTCCATAGAACACTGAAGTACTTCCTTATGACTCAAGATGGCAGAGAATTTTAAGCAGACATTTTACCTCTCGTCCTGCTCGGCATTCGTGCGAATTTTAAACCCGACATAGACTCTTGCCCGGTGGAAATAGTTTACGGGGCAACTCTCCGCTTACGGGGTGAGCTTGTTGACCCAAGAACAGCTGCGCCGTCTCTGGTGTTCTTCAGAGGTTGCGAAGGTTTGCTAGAAGCGTTCGACCAAAATAAACCAGACCCCATATCCCAGGTCAACCCACAGCTGCTAAAAGCCCCAATGTTTTCTCCGTTGTAATCGAGTCCCCTTTTCCCATGAACAACCACGTGATAGTGCTTTTCCGGTGCTTCCCCGTTCCGATAAAACGTTTAAAATATCCTTGAATGGAAGTCATAAAACGGTTCCAATTGATCGACTCAATAGATATTTTGTCACGAAATTTTTTTAACATTTTTCCAATCCTAATCCTTCAAAACGACGCGATTTCCCTCTGAAAATCTATTTTTTCATCTTCTCAAGCCCTTGTCCAAAGCATTCCGGAACCGTGTAACACATTGACAACCACCCGTGCACGAAGCGGTCGAGTCATCCGCACACCTTCGCATTTAACCAACGTTGCCCCTTATTTTCCCGTCGGTCAACCTTCGACCGCACCGGCCACCCTTATTGTATCGCGTACCCTGTCGACGAAGTGTCTAATGGGGGGGGGCAGCCCTGTAGTGACCTTTAAAGCTACCTTTTTGTTCTAACTTGACACGATCCGAAATCGACCCACGCCGCCAGCAAAACTATTGACTATTTCACAAAAAGAATAACCCCGATTGAATCTTGGTTTGCTTTCTCATTCATAATCCTTTTTAGACATGCTGTCATAAAAATGCTGAGTGGATTTACGTATCTTCTACAAATAACCACGATAAGAGTGAGTTTCCCCAGAGGTTCGTCAACACCAGCATATAGAATTCCTTATCATCGAAAGATGGTGTCGCAGGGGGTTGGTGATCTAGGAAACGGTAAATTGTATTCCACCAGAGGCTGTCCCCAAACGTCGGTCAATAAGACTAACAAGAATACTCAACTGGGCGAGTGACCTTTACTTATGAAGGAAGATTGGTAGAAAGTAAACGCATGGTGTAAGTCACCTTACGAAAGTGGAACGAGTTGGAACAAAATAAAAGCTTTTGGCGAAAATGGGACGGGTATTTACTACGGATAACTACCCCACTGATCTATCGTGTGGGAGAAGGGAGGATGTCGCTGTAGGATCTCGTCGGCTGGTGTGAGATGTAGGGAGGCTGAGCTGCTGCGGCTGCAATGGGCTGCGAGGGCGGACCAGAGGGTTGCAAACACCATCGTATGGAACTCCGTGTAAAAGGTAGAGGTGGCATGTCTTTTACTTACCGATAAAACTTACTCTTGGCGCGTATCAGATGAACGGGGATAAATGAATCGGAGTATTCTCAGCCGCGGTTAAAACGTCTCTGTTCTTCCTCACACAGTCCTGTTAGCGAGTGACGCGCTCATTCGTTATGGGTACTTTTGAAACCAGATCATACCGAAAAGTGAAGACATTAATTTAGTAGTTATCGTTTTTTTACTTATACACTCCGTACCATCAAAAGATAACAAGGAAACACGGGGCCCTCTAATTGGGCCATGTAGTAAATTACGATACACCGGTTTCAAATATGTGCCTGTTTAAGACTTGTATTATTCTGTGCATACCAACAAGGTTTCTAGGTAAGGTTGTTCTTTTTGTATCTGAATGCAATGTGCCTTTTAAATATAAAATAACAGTTTTCTATTCACAATTGCACTCTATTGAATACATCAATAAATACGATTTAATTATTAAGGTCCCAAGAAGCAAAACACAAAGCCCGTATAAATATGGCATCAGATGCATGGTATTTAGCTTATTCTAGTGCAGCCACATATTAGGAAGGATTGTAACATACATACTTATATAAATTTTATTACAATGCGCATGAAATTAAATCCATTTTGAGTGGACTCTGTTTTGTTTAAGTTTAAACAGAACACGCAACATTTACCAAAAGATGCCGCCATTTTTCACTAACTTCTTTCCATGGGTTGGTAATCCCTTTTGATGGTTATAATAACTAGCTGTTCCGTGAAGAATGGCGTTACTAATTCTCTCTTAAAAACAAGGAGTCTCCAAACAGTATCACACATAACTCCATCTGCCTTCCTCATTAGACGATATGATAACAGCGACATCCTGTCTCCTCCCAACACAAAGTACTTTACCTGTTATAAGGACTCGAGCCATCTCCAATCAAACCTTCTATTCTACCTCCTTCTTGAATTATTCATTAGTATTTATCAAACTATGTACACATTCGACGCCGCATCTTAATCTTGTAATATCTGCTCGGGACGTACCTGTTGACAGCAGCGTGTCGTACAACCCACCCCCCCCCAACAAGGTCTACCTTCCATTAGATCAAAATAATTCAACTATAAGAGCGTCACCAGGCCCACGCGAACATTTATTCATCGAATTATATTCTTGTTTGAAACTTGTTCGAAAGTACGTATCAACAATATAACTGCTACTATGTTTGGAAAGTTTGAATCCGCTTCTTCCACCCGATACAATGACACCAATACAAGCATCTCAACACACGAAAATGTATCACCAAATTCATGTTTAATCCAAATGACTTAAGAGTATCCAAATTAATATTGATGAAGGGATTCACATGAATCAAACTGAGCAGATATAGTCCAAATAAAAATGACACCATTGCCAAAGACGAAGGTCTGAAGTGTAACATGTGAGACGCGTGCATCTGTCGCGGAGAGTCCTAACAAGATACCCGGTTGGGTGTGTCCTGGAACACTGTTGTGGTGTCGCATAAGTAACTAACCGTATTGGACAATGACATGAGTAGATGTCGCATTTGTAGAAATGACAGAAGTACATGAAACATCTAATGATGTCAATAAATAGCGAAATAAGGAGAATAAGTGACCATCAAGGGTATTGAAGTCGCTATAAATTTGATTTGATTTATGTTTCCACTGTGCGTAAACTTGCTCTTTAAAGGGCTGCGTCAGACGCCCTATCTTAAACTGTCGCATTGTGTTTCGGTAAAAGCATTTGCTCTTTGAATGAAATGTGTGAAATTTTGTGACGATCATAAAATGCGTCATGCATTTTTTGTAGATTTAATGATCACGCGTTCACGTGATAAGTCTATGTGTGTGTTTGATGAACTATTGTTTTAAGGACATGGATTCCAGAATTTGCTAACTTCTTCGCTGAGGCTGACGCCAACTGTTAATTGCTAAAACATTATGATTACTACTGTGATCCTTAGCAGGGTCGAATTTCCAAGAGAATATAAGGACTGTCGCGGTGAACACAGAATAAATGTTCACCAATACAGTAATGCTTCAAATATACAATAAATATGATCTTAAAACGTTAGCAGCCAGTATTTAAATTCCACGCCCATCCGTTTTCGCGGATTCTGACTTCGCTAAGGAAATAAACCGTATTCATATTTTTCTCTAATTTCTGAACCATACGAACTGAACTATCCTTCACCTCCTTGTCGTATCATCTCCATTTCTGAAACAATTGAGGCGAAATAAGGAACGGCTCTAGCGCCAGGGCAAGTATCCAGAAAATAAAACAATTGCGATCATGATTACATTTTCCCATGTCTGTATAATTCACCTTATTGCATATTATTACTACATGTTTTACAGTCTTGTTTTATGCTGAATGTGTGGTCCTCGTGACCTCAATAAAGCCTTCAATTTCGCCTGACCGAGCTGTTGAAAATCTTTGCTGGCATATCTGGAATAGCATGGGCTTAGGTCGTCCTTGTACTCAATCGGAGATTGTCTAGGCTTTGTATCATCGGTTATTTAGAGCAAGGAATGATTATTTGGGGTCTGGTCACCTCAAATATGCTTCGTCGTGCTGTACCGGGTAAGAACGAATGTGTGTCTTAGTAGGCGTGCTGCCCGTGGCCGATGTTATGTATTTGACAATGTGTTTTTGGAAAGTACCTTCATTTTAACTTGCCACTTCAATTATTATTATTATTATTATTATTGTCACATAGTAAAAGGTCGGTCGAGATTGGCCTGAACAAACGGACAACATGAACATATTATTTTTTGTTCTTCGTTTTGTTAAGCATCCCCTCGCACGAATTGCATGAAAAACATGTTAAAGTAACTTCACGCGCATCCTGGAATAATCCCTCTTATTCACTCTCATCGTATGAGCGTGCGCTATCCAATCCGCATTCATCCTGGTCTGGCTGTGGCCAATAAAATGGGAATGCGCCAACGGAAACTGGTCAAAATGTCAGTATTAACACGTCGCTCATTTATTCAAGGAAAGGACTAAATACCATCGCGTGCTTACTAATGATTATATTCATTGGGTCATTAATTAGCCTTTTTCTAAGGAATGACATGTTTGACTATCTAGAATAAAGACTGTATTCTTGAAAACCTGATTTCAATCGTTTTTATAAACAATGGACGGATTCCATGTCACATTTAACAACAGAAAAATGACACTACCGCCAATGGCTTCAAATGGGGCTCCTTGCGTAATACAACGAATTTCCCGCGCACCAAACGGTGTTTTTTATGGGATCATACATTCTTGTTCGGATGAGATATATTCAATTCGCTTATTATAATAAGGACGCTGTGATTTTTCACATTTCTGTCGAAATATTTGAGAGGTTTCCGGAATATGATTTCGTAAGCGGCAAAGTCTTCTTCATGTCTCCGGATTCTATCGACCAACATTTCAGAGTCAGATCAAGAAATTAGGGAACTTCTGGTGATGCCCAGTACTTGTTTTGCATTCTCTGAAGGCCACTTATTCACGGCGTGCCCGAGCTGTTAAGAATCCACATTCGTCTTGCAGGTAATACAAATGAGCCAGGCATATGAGCATAAAATAAGCAATACTGAAATGTGAAGACTTTTATTTGGCTTTTTCATTTCCTACTTCCACCAGCGCTGTTAGATGTTTGATGAAGAAAGACGAACCAAGAACGGAGACGCTAATAATGCATTCAATTGTGTCATCACAATGTCCCCTGATGGTATTGCGTAAATCACCTCGTTGTCGAAAGTTGTACGCGCCATCTTACGAATCAAATCATCCCGAGAGGGATTATTTAGTAAAACTCCTTATCTTTCATGCTACCTATTTCCGAATAATGTTAAACAATAAATTATAATCGCGTTCATAACAAAATGCGGGGTATGTCAGTTTGAAAGAGCCAATCAAAGTGGACCATCAGGTCAAACGTGATCAGCACACTGAGGTCGGTTGACCTCAATTCTCGTGATGGACTTGAAGGGTTGTTGCATCGCGGTTAGTGTCACTGGCTTTGGCTCATTGTTTTTTTATATTCTGATCATTTTTATTCCTGTAAATTATTTTGAAAAGGCAATTTTAAATTTGAAAGGAGAGGTTATTGAAATTAAAATAAAAATACAACAGATTCCATAATTAGTCCACTTATTATAAAAAAGTCATTAAAATGCAAGTTAATAAAATACAAACTGATTGGCTACATCTCACTACAGATCACTTGAATGAACGACAACAGTTTTAAAATCTCCAGCTTTCATGAGGGATATCGATTGGATTACTTTTCAGCGCAATTGATTGGGAGGTTTCGGAAGAGTCAGAATCGACATGCGGTTTCCAAGTATGTTTTTTTAGACTCCACACGTCATTCAAATGTTCTAAATCGCTGTCCTGTAATTGGGTCCGTCCATCATCGTATAGACGAAGTTTTACATTCAAAGGAGGTTGGAAAAGATAGGCC